>VZTE01006245.1:212636-609301 GCA_013397775.1 Eulacestoma nigropectus | reverse complement strand
CCCTATCCCTCCCCTGTCCCTGCCGGTACCCCGCCCGGACCCTCCCGGACCGCCGTCTTTGCTCTGGCTACGCTCTGCCTGCCCCGCGGCTGCCGGGCGCGGAGCCCCCTTCCCGTACGGCAGCGTGGATGTCCCGGGCAAGGGGTGTCTGTGCCCGGCAGCCGCAGGGCAGGCAGGGGTACGGGCAGGATGGGCTCCCGCCAGTTGCTGACGCAGAAGTTACTTCTCTTTACCTCTGGAAAAGGCAAAATGCCAGCGCTGTCACCATAATTTTCCTTTGGAAAGTAATTTACATCCCCTCCCATTGGATGTCCCCATCAGGGACAAGCCGCTCGCTCGCAAGCCCCCTGTCCCCAGGGCCTCCTCTCCCAGCCTGGGCAGCCCCAGAGCCCCCACGCAAAACCTTCTGGCTTAAGGGATGATGCTGCCGGCTCCGTGTAGGGACTGCAGCTGTGGCTTGTCCCCTGCACCTCCCCATTGAGAATCCTCTTTTCGCCATCTCCTCCAGCCCTGCCAGACCAAGCCACTGAAGGGTTGGGAGGTGGGAGCCCCAGCTCCCTTTTCTGGCTTTTCTCTGCTGTACTGAACAGGTCTCTCTGGACTTTTAAAAATGCAGGCAGTAGCTTTTACGCAGTCTAGTCAAACCCACTAAATCTAGGGACTACTCTAAATCTTAGTGCTCTTAGTACCATTATTTGGTAATGAGCAGTAAAGTATGTGAAACATCAGGAGGCTACAATGCCTAGATAACTGACTGAGCAAATCCCTGGCCAGGTCCCATCCCCTTCTGTGACACCTGCTGCTAGGATCTTGTTTGGTTAGATTGCCATTTACCTGCTTGGCCCTCTGTTCTGCTCTGAAGCTGTAAGACTGCATTTTACTCCTGTTTAAAACTTCTTCAAATAATGTGGAGGAACCACTGAGTAAATGAGAACAATGTCCCCTCTCTCCTGCCTTTTAAATCATCAGCATGCCTTAACAGCAGCACCAAATGTTCCCCACAGTTCCCTGGAAGCAACTGGAAGGCACAGTTATTTTCTCCCCCCTATATATTTATTCTGCTAAGACTGCTCCGCTGTTCCAGCTGGCCCATAAAAGTCCCTTCTAGGCTTAGGCTTGATTTACAAGGTCACAACCTGGAAAAAATTGTTTATTTATTTACACACTGTTTATTTAACCCTGACTAAAGGCCACACACCAGCATGGACCTGCTGCTTGGCAAACCATTCCCTCATGGTACCATGGACTTTGCTTTGCTGCTTGTCATCTGCTGGACCAAAGCATGACCCTCTTTAAGGGGAGGGAAGGAGGCATGACATCTTCAAGAAGAGAGGGAGACCTTATACCTAATGAAAAGCAGAAGGATTGTTTCTAGGAGTATTTGCTCAGGTCTGGTATCTATAATCCTGATCTAAAAACAAATTATAATATGAAAACAGGTTAGTGGAGCTGTGGGATAGAAACAATTTTTTCTTTTCTACATTTAGCTGGAACACTTAAAGTAAGTATGAGCCCCATGGTGCATCATTGCACCAAAGCCTTCACAGCGGAGATGCTTGGATGAATTTTGTGAACGTGCTCAAGTTGCCAGTCCATTTTAGCATAAAATCAGCCAGAAAAAATTCTGATAAAATCTTAAATATTTTTCCCAAGATGACACTGAAGCAGTGTTGGGGATACCCTGCAGCTGTTTTACTTGCTATTCCTGGAGCACCATCCATCTGTCATCTGTCCAGACCCATTATTGCTGTAATATCTTTATACAGTTAATAAATACTGTAAACTAATAAAATGCCAGCTCTTTGCCTATCAAGCTGTCCTATCAGATCTCCAGCAGGAGGTCTCTTCCCACAATAAGAGAAGATAAGCTTAAAGGTTGGAGGAATAAAGGAAATTATTAGCAAGTATGCAATAAAGCAGAAGACACATAATTGTGTGTTGTTTCTCAGTGTCTTTGTTGGTTCCACACGCATCAATCTGGAAAGTCAGATCAGAGCTGGAGCCAGAATGTCTTTGGGAAACAATGCATCTCCAAAGGAAAAAAAAAGCAAGTTTACGAATTCTGTACAGAACATCCCTCTGGCCCTTGCAACACAGAGCAGCCAAATATTCACTGTAGGCTTAACCCCTTTCAGAGCATTACCTTTTGCAAATCTCCTTTAACTCAAAATGTCCTTGGTTTTTTTTTTTTTTTTTTTTTTGCATTTCACACAGCTCTCTAACATGATTTTAATACTGCCCTTTGTTTGCATATTATTTAAGGATGTTGTATTAGGTCAAGAGGAGAGCTTACAGCACCGAAATGATTTGTATCTACTTGCTCTCCAGATCACAGTTTTTAATGAGCAACTAATTTATTTTTTCCTCTGGAAGTCTTGAAAAAAATGAAAAAGAAAGCCCAAACATTGCATAGAGGATAACAGGTAGATTCCAATGAGAATCAAAATGTATTGCATTTGAGGAACCCTGTTGGCATGAACTGTGAAACCTCAGCATTGCAGGAACTGAAGTGGGCTCCATGGGTGTATTTTTAAACCCAGTCCTTTGAGATGCTTTGCACAGCTTCCAGCTTGTCTTCGTGCCTCTCCCTCCATGCAAAACAGATTGCAAGATGAGGCTCCTGCTGAATGGGTTCTGTCCCTACCAGCACAGCGCTGCCCTGGGGAATGTCAGCAGCACCAGCAGTGGGGCAGGAGACTGGGAATGGTGCTGGAGACTGGGACTAACCCCTTCCTTCATTGTAGCTGTAGCTAGGGCAGTGGATTTGCTGTTGCCAACTCTAACTTGCTGCTGTAGGCCATCCCTGAATCTCCAGGGCTGCTCTGAGCTCTGTGGGCCTTGTGATGCCCCCTGTGACCCAGAAGGATCTTGTCTTCTTTGACCAGTCTTGGTCCAGTCATGCCTTCATGAATGAAATTCAGGGTCCACCATTATTAACATAATGCCCTCCAAAACGATGAGCTATTTGTTCTCTTAAGGCATAGATCAAAGCCCGCTGAAAAGCCTGGAAATCCTCCCACTGATTTCAGTGAGCTTCATGTTGTCATTCCTTCTCTGGAGAAAAAGGACTACATAAAAGCAAATTAAAAATACATTTGCTGTCCATTTTTCTTCCTGCTGTCTTCCTAAATCTCTTTGCAAACTTAGCATGCATCCTATAAATAATTTTGTGTTTGCTACCTGGACAGTTGACTAAAACCTGCAGGAAAGCAGGTGAGAAACAGCTCTGTGAGTCCTCACATGAAGTGGTCAGGCTTCACCCTCTCCGTGCTGGCCCAGGAAGAAATTGTCACTTGGCTCTGTTCACACTGGACATTTGTTATTAGAGAAATAGAGACATGATGGAACATTGCCACAAGATCCATGTCTTTTGTTTTTAAAATAAACATCTTGGCTTTGACTTGACGTTTATTTTCCATAAATGCCTCAGCTTCAATTTGGCATTTCAGCAACAGCGGGAGGCTGTTATCCTGTGACAACACACAATTCCATCGACATTATCTCCTGAGCACGTGACAGTGCTCCAAATACCGTATGTAGTTGATTTTAGTTAAACAATATCATGAAAATATAAAGCAAAGGTATCAAAGAAGAGAAGTGGCCCTACTTTCCAGCCCTGTGCTGTGCATGTTATACCATAATTCCATGGGGAATGCTGTGTACAAGTGTGAGCTACCTTAGGAAGCATACCCTGAGTTTGACTTTGGGGGTCCAAAGCAGTGAATGCTTTTTAATTCCTGTTCACTTGAGGGCTGTGGCTGATGTGTTGGTTAGCATGTACAGGACTGAGCACATCAACATTTTGAAAAGCTCCAAACCAATCTGAACAGACATAAATAAATCCTGACACTCTGGAACACTGTCACAGCAACCCAGCCCTTGTTTAGAGCATTTTTGTCATCAGGAGACTGTCTTACAAGCATGCTGATTCATTAATTCCCTTCAGGAGATAAAAGAGATGCGATGACTATATGTCGCTCTGTCTCTCTCACACACTAAGCAAAACAGTGCTGAAGAACAGCCAAGTCAAGTTTCTTGTCTCCTGAAATCTGTGTTTCATTGTTGCTAAAAAGTCAAAATTCAGGAAAAGGCTGGGTTTGACCAATATCATTCAGTTCTCCCAGAATGGACTTTATTTGCAGTCTGGACTAATATTAATCTGGAACAATAATAATGTGCTCATTAATTCAGATTACAACTAGGCCTTTAAGTTGCCAGGTCTCTCTGTCTGCATCCCCCTATACTTCCTTGACATCCAGACTCCTCGACAGAGACACTGGCACTGTGAGAAAAGGCTGCCTCTTTTTTAAGCATCAGCAATTCCTGTGAGAGGGGTGGCAAAACATTTTACAGCAGGCCAGAAAAGCCTGCAGTGGCCAGAGCCTTTGTTTATACAGAGAGATTGTGATCAGAGATGAGAGCAGAGGAGTGATGACTGAGTCCTCTGAGATCTCTCGTTAGTCTATTTCTGCTTCAATGCATACTGGCTGCAAGAAGTTGCCTTATTTCTCCATCCTGAAGCTTACCCATCTGTAGGATGACAGTAGCATACTTTGGGAAACTCCATCTCAGATTTTAACTGGAAAAAAAATGGTGCTTTAAAAGCACATCTTGAGATGTGGGCTTGATGTCAAAGCACAGCAGCAGCGTTTCGCTGTCCAGCAACATGCTGGGTGGTGAAATGTGGAATTCAGAGGCCATTTCTTTCCCCTTCACAGCACGGATAAGTAGAGCACATAAACAAGTGCCTGGAATGTTCAAAAAGACTCATTCAGTATTTTCAGATGTGTGGGAAATCTGCACCTGTGTTCTGAATGGCGAAAGACGGACTTGAGGAGCGTGGCTGGGGGTCAGGTCCAGCTGGCTGTGATGGTGGGTGATGGTTGCAACTGATTTAGAGGTCCGGTCAGCCCAGTGCTGTCGGTTGAGTGTCTCCAGATATAGCACTGAGGCCTTGGATTCTGTAGGGAAATGGGTTAGGGCTCCCACTGTGAGAAAATACATTCTGGATTTTTTTAAAGCCAGAAAAGTCAGTTGTGGTTCATGCTAACTTAGAGCAGTACCATGGGAAAGATCTCTGAAGAGCTGAGATTTTGTCACAACATGTGAAAAAGTTAAATAGTTGTCCCCTTTTTTGTGGCATTAAGAGTGCCTTTAGAAGCTTTTGAAGAATTCTGAATTGCAAATTTTAACTTTGAAGCCTATCTTTTTGGCCATTTATAATATTCAGTGACAGGCTTTTTCAGTGACTGCTTTTATTTGATGCAAATAAATATAGGATTAACTGAAAGAGGAAGAGATAGTAGGATGTATCAGTGTTAGCTGGGGTCTTGCAGAGCCGTGCAAGGCTGCTATCAAGTAGCATAAGGAAACATAAGTGTTAACAATAATCCTAGAAAAAGATATTGCAACAACTTTAGTCTAGTTCTGTGTTGTTCTTTTTTCCCTAACTTGTTGCTTTGTACCTCTCTGATAAATGTCTTTGATATCTGCTTCTGGATACTGCTGAAAAAGTTTAAACCTCCTGAACGTCAACCTCAGATGTAGTCAATGCCTGTCACTGAGTGAAAACTGCTGGGGTTCAATCATCACAGAATAAAGGGTTGACTTGCACCTACCTCAGATGTGGATGAGCTCACCTGCTACCAGTTAATGCACTGCCCTGACTGACTTGCAGACCAGCTGAGCCTCTGGCAAGTGGGGAAGGAAAAGTGCTGGAATCTGTGGTACCTCCTTCTAAACACATTCCCAGTGTTTACAACAATGCTTACAGTAACACATCTGCCTCTAATAACCTCTTTTTACTGGTTACGAGACACCTCTGCTGACCATTTCTTGGTGGAACTGGTACTGCTTCTTTGGATTAAGCTTTTTGTTACTTCTGCATCTTTTGCTTTTCAGTGGTTGTGGACCAGGGCATGCACCTTTTATATTTATTCAGTCTATCATAAAATCATCCTAAGATAGTGATAAATTGCATCACTGTTCACCTGTTTGCTCATCAATTTTTAATTACAAATTAAATTTTGATACTCCAGCTCTGCCAGTAACATTTCTGATGGCAAATCCCCTTTTAGGTACCACCTATTGGGAAATACTTCTCCAATCTACATTTGGCAACAGGCACCTGGTATGGTAAGGTGAAGTGCTCAGCATTCCCCTGTTTCCTGGAGGTGAAGTGGATAAACATGTGTTCTGTACTTCTGGAAATCTGGTCAGAATTTAAAGCTATATATCTACATCTTTCAGTAAAATAATTATGGTTTTAGAATGTAGTTTTAACTAGGGAAAAAAAAAAAAAAAGCTGAAGCGATTCCGAGTCTGATTTTGGTCTCAGTGTCTCTTTTTGTCATGACGTGTCCCAGAGTATTTTTTGAGCTAAATGACTATCCTGCATTTAAACCCCTGTGTTTGTTGTGTGGGCATTGGAGTCTGACAATAATCTGGGTAACAGATCACGATCCGGGTGTCAGTCCAGTGCTGGCAGCTCCAGCCAACCCCTTCATTGTTCCTGAGACTCTGTGCTGGTGGTGCCAGATCACCAAAGACTTTAGCATGGACAGTGAAGCCACAACACCAGCAACACTGGCAGAGTACAGGCTCTGATCCCGCCTGGTAGTGCTGGGTCAGATTCACAGGGATTCGGGGAAGACTGGAGGGGCCTCAGCCCCTTGCAGGATGAGGCCATCAGTGAACTTCCCCCACACCCAACAAAGCCTTCCTGTCAGATTCCTCTCTAGTTTTATTCCGTGTCTGATGAAGCAAAGTTATTATTGAGTCTTATCTCAATTTTTATTGTAAGAGCCTAATTTTGAAAACAGTTTAACCAGACCTCCCTTTCCCCCCTCCTCTTCAATCAGCAAGACATTTAGTAACACACAAATACCTCACTATGGTTTCAACCTAAATTAATTTATGACCAAGTAACATAAAGGACACTTGCAAGAAATTCTTTCTATGTCTGCTTTTTATATACAATGTTTTTGGACAAAAAGGAGATTAACCTTTTTTTTTTTTTTAAGGTTTTCTCCATTAGCTGTTATACTTAATGCATATAACCCCCTCATATCTGAGTAGCAAAATCTTGTATCTGCCAACAAATCTGTAATGCATTAGTAACAAAGCCATAATTGTATCTAATAAATACTCTGTTTGCTCTCACTGGGCTTTTGTGAGTCTGAATAGCTGTGAACCACTTTGCAGTCCTCATCTGAAAGGTCTCCTATAGACAGAATATCATGACTATTTTAAATAGAAAAACTGTTAGTGAGGCACCCCTGTGTTCAAGCTGTTCTTGACAGTAACCACAGGCTGCAGCCTTGCAATCTGAAACTGCTAAGCTTGTAGTTAGCTTAGCTATTGTCACTCAGCAAACACCTTGTTCCTCATGATTTATTCATCCTTCTACTCTGCAGACTGTCCAGGAATGAGTTTGGGACTTTTTTTACATTAATTGTTCATATTGATTCAGGGAGATTGTTTATGCAAACACATTTCAGGCCACAGGCTCTCTGCGAACTCTTTGCCTTCCTGATGCCTTTGCGTATTTGCTGTTCCTCATGTATTGTCCACAGACCTCACGGATCACTGCAAACCATATCATGTGGCATTGCTTTTGTTCCCCAAGGGATGAGTCTCCAGCCCAGGAGAGGCACTTCTGGAAGGAACACAGGAGGGTTTCTGACGTGAGCATTAGGGCATCTCACTGTTTCCCACGTCTAGGCAGCTCTCATTCAACTGCTTCTGAAATCACATATTTTTGGAGACTGGGTTAGGCACCTGGCATTGCTGTCAACTTTTTAGTTCAGCTGCTACTGGAAGTTGTACTACAGTGGGGTTGGTAGCTTGAGTGAGGTGGGAGAATGACCAAATCTGGCCTGTGGTACAGGAGTGCCCTCCTACAGACTTAATCACATTCATTAGGTCAGCGTTAGGAAGGGAATCAGTGGGACAGACAGGACAAATGACTTTGCCCAGAAGGAACATTGCAAGGTTGGACTGTAACTGGAAACTTCAGCATCTCCACTGGTGTTTGGCCTGTGGGATTGGTGCCTCTGATTGCAATGAACTTGTCTTTTCTTCTTTATGCCCATTTCCTGCTCTTATTACTCTTGGCACCAGTTACCACACCATGCAAAGACATTCTTGTGGGAGCAGGACTAAGGGGGCAGGGCTCTTGTTTCTCCCTCAGTGAAAAGGTCTGATAATCTTGACATGCTGCTAGGCCTCTGGGGAGTGGTGGCTGTGCTTACACAATCACCACGAGCAGGAGTTACACGCAAGATATAAAGTAATCCCTCTACTCTATTGAAAATAGAGTAGCAAATAAATACCTGGTATTAGCCTACTGGCAATGCCTGTGTCCAGGTTTAGGTGCCAACTTTTAGAAATATGTGAGCCTAGTGGCATGATCCCAAAAGCAAGCAGTGAGAACAACCAGAGGCCTTGACACTGTAGCTGGAGTGGAAAGACTGAAAGAACTGGGTTTGTTTACTCCGGAGACATCACTAAGGGGACACAATGACAGTGTAAAATGTTCCTGCAAAGAAGAGAGGAATAAACTGTTCTCTGCTGGATACAGGAGAAGAAGGAATGGACACACATTACAGCAAGAGCCATTTAGGCTGCAGTGGAGACAGCTGGGCTCGAGTCTGGGATGGCTGGGAAGTAACTTTATGCAATTAAGTGAGGTCCCAGGTTAGAAGCACCACTGAATTTTAGAGTTTAAACTTCTCTTACATGTTGTAAAGAGAAATGTTAGTTCTGGCTGTGCTTCAATTCTCTTTGAAGAAGCTTTTCTCTCTACATTGTCTAATGAGGGAGCCCAGCTTCCTACATTAGCCAATTCATTTAAGTGCCTAAAGTTAAATGGAATGAATCTGGGCCTCGGTGACTGGCCTTTAGCCTATGGCTCATCCTCAGACCCTGTGGGTCCTGTGTCATGGACTCCAGTTTCTGTTTTCATCATTGCCTTTCAACTTCTTTGATGCAGCAAATCTTTGCTTCACAGAGGCTTGAACAACCTTAACATTATGCATATTTTCTGCTCTTCAGAAAAGTCAAGCATTTGTTTACTGTGCCAAACTGTTTAATTATTTGCTCTTTGAATATATAAACATGATTCTAAAGGCTTTATCAGCTAAACCATTTTCCTTCTAAAATAATTGGTAATGAGTAACATTTTGCCTACTGGGTCATATTCCGGTGTAAGTGCTAAAAAGCAGATAAGGGAAAAGAGGTTTTAGTCTCAGTTTTCAAAGATTCTTTAGAAATAAATGCAATCAAGTAGTGTAAAAAAACTAGAAGAAGATGCCATAGCAACCCCATAATAACCTGGCTGTCCTACCAGGTCAGAAGACGTAGCACTAACAAAAGTTTATCTATAACTTCATTTACTGTGAACTAAGGCAGTACTGAGGCATCGTCTTGGTTAACATCAAACACTGTTTTGTGGTAGAGATGCCCTCCCCAGAAAAATCATAATGGCCTAAAACTCTTGAGGTTTTATGTTTAGAAAAACTGAGGTCTTTCTTAAATGCTCTGTTTTCTGCTTGTTTTTTGCTCGTTTGTTTCCTGGTTGATTCTTTTTTTTTCCTTGAGTTTTTGAGGAGTGCTCTCTTGCTTTTCATGTTGTAAGCCTGCAAGAAAATAAAAGATGAGTGTCTTCAATGAACTTTCTGGAGCTGAAACTGAAAAAAGCATGGAATTGACATTTAAAACTGGAATCAAAATACTTGCACTGGAAAAGCTTCTGCAGCATGACAGGAGGTCTGTAACATGGCATAAGCTATATCCATACTTCCATAGTCCATCCATGGCAGGAATGAACGCTGATGGAATGACTGCAAAGCATGATGATGATTCTAATCTCTCTTCTCAAGTCTTTCCTCCTGTTATCTAATTTCTACCAGGGCTGACAGAGGACAAAAGACCTCCAGCAGAATAAGCTCCTATCAATGTTAATGAAAATAGTATTTGGGCAGAGTGAAGAAAGCCTACCAGCGCCTCACGCACAGAAAGGCAGCTGCAGAGCTTCTTTCACAGCAGATATCCAAGAACACACACAGCAGAAATATATTTGAAATTAAGCTCCCCACAGTTTTAATTTTCAAAGGAGTAATTGCTTAAACGATATGTGGTTGGAATTATGGCACTTAGGGGCTCAGTTGCTCTATTGCCACCTACTCCTCGTCCCCCCAGCCCCAAGTACTTTGAACCCCTTTGCTTCCTATCAACAAAACTAAAGAAAAGTTAAAACACCTCAAGGGAATTACATTTCTCTGCCCTGTGTTTGTTCTCTACAGCCAATCTTTACTTCGTACTCACCACAGTTATTGTTACAAATCAGGACTGACTTTTTTATTTTGATTACCAGCTCAACCAGGTCTACTTGATCCCTTAGAATCAAACACTGTTTTCCTTCCGGCTCTATAAACAGCGAAGCTCCTGGGCTCAGCTAGACAGTAGCTACTGCTCTTACACTGCTGTAAAGGCACGAGCTGTATCAGAACACAGCTTGCTCCTGCAGCTGCCTTGGCTCCAGAGGGGTGTTTGTGTCAGTCAACTAATCACACATGACTTGGACAAGAGGCAGGCAGGAGCAGATAAGGGGCTGTTTTTGCGGAGTCCGTTCTTTGTCCATGGCCGTGTTTTGGTGAATGAAATCATCGCAGTGCAGACAGCAGTGTGACGGAGCAGGAAGGTAGCCTGGTTGCCCCTTAGTTACAATCCCCACTTGGTTATGTGCTCCCAGCCTTGGACATTTAACCCTTGTGTGGCTTCCTCTCTGAGCAGTAGAGCAGTGGTGTGTTGTCTGGAGGTGGTGAACTTTAATACCTTTGACGAAAACATATATACTAAACAGACAGATACTTAGGAAAGAGAAGCAAAAACTTCCCCAGCATTTTCCTCATATATGTGACAGAGAAGGAAGAAATAGTGCTTTTTGCGTGCAAGATTTGTCCCTCCAGTATGAGTGGGAAGCCAATAACTGGGATATTTTTAGTCCCAGTGCCATGGGCTGCTTATGGCACAGTGGAGCTCCAGTATAAAAAGTATATGCTGTCTCTCTTCCCTAGATGCAACACAAATAAATCAGCAGTTTCTTAGCTGAGCAGTTCCCACCTTTGTTGTTTTGGTGAGTGAAATGGAGATGGTCTGTCTGTGAGGCTGCCCCCCACACAGGGACTTCATGTCCAGCAGGAGCCATTCCCAAGAATCCCAGCTGGTGAACTATGGTGTGCCCTGCTGGGCTTGAAAGTATGTGTGCCTTCAAGGGAGGACCTGGTTTTGAAATTTTAATTGGCTCTGCATGTGTTCTTAATTTCACAGGAAGATGATTGCAGGAAGGAAATGGGCTCAGGTGAGCTGTGAAGGGAAAGAAAATAAGCTCTGTGAGACAGATAACAGATCTGGTGTGCTGCTGGAGAGGATTGCTGTGGACACGAATGGGGAAGAACTTCTGTGCAGAGAAGTGTGTTTAGCAACATAATGGGAGATGTCCTGAAGAATGGCTTTGGACAAGACACTTGAACATAGCTACAGCAGCTGAAGAAGAAGGAGGAATAGCAAGAAAAACATCCTTCTAGTGTCATCTAGTAGGCTGTGGAGTAGTCTTAGAGAAGCAGCAGAGATCCTGGACAGATCACGAAGCAGAACAACAAAGCACTGTGATCAGCTGTGCTCAAGCAGAGAGATATGGACTAGTCCTGCCTTTGGAATCCAACATAGCAAGAACTGTCTCCTTTGAGAGAGAGAGAGATGACAATGAGACTAGAAGAGACTGGAGATTTTATTTTGTGTAAACAGAAGACCCATGGATGGGCTGATCCCCACAGTTCACTATGTCAGGCTGGATTCTATTATTTCTTATCATTTGATATGTCTTCTCCGGAAGCTCAAAAATACGGTTCTTCATCAGTTAAACAATGCTGGATGGAGTTTTAAAACCTTGCTCAAGAGCCATGTCCAGAAACTCAGGCAGCTGGTGGGATCTGAGCCACTGGGTTTTAACTTGAAAATAAAGAAAACCCTCCTATGAACTGAGAGGTCTATTACTACAGTTTGTCTTTTGTCTGAAATGAACCATTATCTGCTCCCTTAGGATCAAAGGTAAATAATTCATGAACACAAGAGAAAAGGAAAAAAGGATCCTTTAGCAAGAGACCTGCACATTTTGAGGCAGCCTGTTGTCAGGTCATGGCATGGTGTTCCTATGTCACTGATCTGAACAGTGACAGGGAAAAAAGGTTTAAACGGGGAAAAAGGTTTAAAAAAATGAATGAGCTCAAAATTTTTTCACAGACACAGCCTTCTTGCAGTGATGATCACACAGGGTCTTCAAGCTGTTGGATTTGTACACTGTCCCTTCAACTCAACTAGCCTGAGTGGATGGAGAGCACTGTGCCGTGCTCACGCTTAGCATGTGCAATTATTAGCACTTTAAATGTGTTCTCTTCTACATCTCTCAATTTCTCACCTCTTTCACAGTCTCAAGGCATTAGACTGTACTCTATGTTTGATCCACAGGTTCTTCTTGCACCTTTCTTGGTTGGGTGGGTTGGGTGTGGCCTTGCAGCCATGCAGAAGAGTCAGTCTGCAGGTGTTAGGTCAGGCTGGAATAGCTTCCCCTGTACTACTGCCCCTCAATACAGATGGGAAAGTTTGGATCATCTCATCAGTAACAAATTATTTGTTTTTAATTATGTTTTAAACTCTAGGCTGCCTTGCTCGTCAACACAGTGATCTCTCTCAAGTGTTTATTGCTGTCGTGGTTATCTTTCCCTCACTGCATCATCCATGCAAAGAACCCCCCACATTTTATCACACTCATTGTCATGACAACACGTTTGTGTGCTGCTGCTTGCCATTTTACAGCTCTAAAGCTGAGGAAACAACACTGCTGTACTTCAACCCTATGAGCCCCAGTACTTTATGCTCCTGTTCTGCCCTGAGCTCTGTCCTGAGCTCATTTAAACTTCTGTTTACTTCCCCTTCTCTAGGGAAAACAGGAGGAAGGGGCCAAACTGTTAAAGCATGGGTAATGTCAGGATGGGCCAAAGGGGGAATGAAGTGAAAAGAAGAAGTGAGATTAAAATTGGAGACAAACCTCTTCTGCCATAGCCTTGATATATGGGATAATTCCTCCCATCCTCTTCCCACTTTGGATTCATAAACATGACAATATGTTTAGAAAATCCATTGTCTGCCAGCCTTCCCTTTGCTGCAAGATGTTAAAATTTCATGGAAGAAAGGAATCCTACTTTCTGAGCAACTTTTTTCTTTCTTAGCCTCAGATTCTCCATCGGTAACCGAGGAAGCAATTTTAGCCTACTTTAATACGCTATTTGAGACAGGGATTATGCTTCCATGGGCAGGGGTTGTCTTCTGATAATGGGATCCTGGCTAGCACTATATTCTGGCTGGTGTTCTTCTAAGCACTAAAGACCCCATCTAAATTATAGAAAAATGCCAGTGATTATGTTGATAAATAGGACAATCCCAAAGGGTTTTAAATAGCAGTTCACAGCTTTGACAAGCCTGCCTCAAAATTTCCTTGCAAATGAGAAAGTTAACACCTGGCTGGGAAATTTATTAAAATTGCAAACGTTAATTTGCTTCTAGCTTGACTTGGATCACTCATCATCTGCAAGAAAAATGCATAGAGAGATTTGACCCAAAACACTGAATTATTTGAAAAATACTTTCATTTCAAGAGCATCCAAATTGGTGAAAATGTTACTGGAAATAATTCTGTTCTTTAGAGGATATTGATCAGAGCTTACCTTGATGCTACAGAACTCTCCCAAGTGGTCTGATGGATGTCTCCAAGGACTTGTAATCACTACATGGAAAGTTCCTGTTACACAATTATACTTTTTATTCTTTCCTGAGAGAACTAGTGCCTCTCCCGGCACTCGAAGTGCCATAGCAAAAAGCACTTGAGACTACTTTCTGTGGAAAAATGAAGTTGTGCTTGACACATAATGACATGTAATTGGAAGTGGAGTTATCCCTGGGAAAAGAATATGCAGCCTTAACCTTCCTCCCAAACCACTCTTGACCATAGGACTGTTTTCTGCATTACTAAACAGAACACAAAGATTTGTGTTACTTTATGGCCATTGAAAGGGGACTGAAAAGCTTTTCAGCCCCTGGCAAGTGAAACGGGAAGCATAAGAAGATCTGGGTACTAAGACAGATGGAGTGTCCTTTCTTTGGCCTGATCCAGTGAGGATATAAATCACTCATCGCTCTGAGTTTCTTTAACTGATTTGGTACCTTCACCCACAGCTGCTGGGTTTGGGAGGATCCTGGGGTGCGGTACCTGTAGCTGTCCTCACCTCAGCTCTCCTAACTCCCGGTCACTGTGGTTCACCAGGGTGACAGAATGGAGTAAGGCAGGTGGATTTTATCTTATGGTGAGCTTCTTGCCATCCCTATTTTTTGTAATTTTGTATAAATGCAACAGAGTTTGGCCCAGTACAACTACCTCTGTTGAATTTCCCCAGCCCACCACAAGTCCTGCCCCTTCTGGTGCATGACCTAATTCGTTCCCGTACCCCAGGGACACAGACATCGTCCCAGCGGATCTGTTCGGATATCTCCAGCTCTGTCCCTCTGCTGGGTGAGGCCATTTGGGTTCCAGGACTCACAGATCCTCCCCTTCAGCAGCTAATGTTACTTCAGCATGAGGAGAAAACAAAGTGGGTTAAGCTTGATTTTAATTAAACATTTCCTGCTTTCACAATGAAAGTGGAAAACACATGTGGGTGTCTCCTCACACAGTGTGAAGGACAAAACAATGCTCTATAGGAATGGCGTAGATGTTAAACCCTTTGGCACATCTTGTCCAGCTCACTTTCCTTTGAACTCAGGCTGGGGGGATGTACTTAAAATGCTTCCCACCTGCATGTGTCACAGAGTCCTGCAGATGATGAGGAGAAATGAAGATTCATGCATGGTCTTTCAGACCGAAAGGATTCTTCACAAAAACAGTCTGTTCCCCCTAGTTTCCAGCCCCTAAGGAAAGATAGGATGTGAAATATCGTCTGGATTCAGTCTGAGAAAGAGGCATGATGCTTTCATTTCAGGACGGCTGTAGGGAATCGATTGTTTCCTGTAACTCTGTGTGTACAAGTTGTAAAACTTCTGTCTGGGCAAAACCATTCATGAGTGCAAGATTCCTCTTTTGCCCTGCTGCACTCTTGCCACTTGGCAGTACCTGGGACTACATCCAAAGGTGCCTTTCTGGAATAAGGAACTGATTTACAGGGAGACACTCAGGGGCAGTCAAATAGCAATCACAGCCTGATTGACTAGATGGGCTACTGGTGTGCTTCAATGTGACACTTTATAGGCTTGCAAATCTCATGGAAGTGGTGAGAAACTCTTACATGGAAGTCTGTATGCCCTAGAAGACATGGAGTTAGCGGTTGCATCTGTTGTGTTTTTGGCTTAAATCCTGTGACTGAACCCACAGTTGTTGCTCATGTGAACTGGCAGTGCTCTGGCACTGGGCTGGAGTGAGCCAGCCCCTGGAGCAGAGGGATTAACTGGTGGCACTGAAGGTCACTCAGGGATGTTTTCCTTGGAGTGCTGCCCTCCTCTTTCTGTTGAGCAGCCCTGTGGGCAATGAATTAAAACGAAGACACTCTGAGGAAGTACATGGAAAACACCCTGTTCTCCTGCACAACCCGTGATCCTGCACAGCTTGCGTGGACGCAATTGGCTCTAACTCATTTTGGCTCTGAGAACTCAGGCCCAAATTCCAGCATGACAGCCATGGAAAGTAGGAGAGGAGGCCTCCTCTGGCCCACACCCCTCCTCCAGGACAGAAACAACTTTGCCTTTGACATTCTCACCCATTCCCCACTTGTTTTGCAAAATCTCTTTTCATGCAGATTCTGTGGCATCCTCAACCAATCTACTGCACTGCTGCCCTACAACTTCAACCAAAAGGTTTTCTCTACTATCTGAATCTCCCATGTTGCAGCCGATGCTTCAGCTCGGGTGCTCCCAGCTCTGTCTGGAGCAGGGTCACTCCACCTGCCTTAGGACCCGAAGTTTCCAGCCCAGTCAGCCCCACCTGCTGCTCACCTTACTACAAAGGGACAACATGAAACTCAGCCTGTAATTCAGTTTGCCCCCTTTTCTGCAGTTATGTTTAATTATTTCTGCTCTGCTCTGGTTCCTCCAGAATAATTTTTTTTTCTACACTTGTAAAGTTTTTTCCTATTTGCCAAGATATTTTGGCATTTTAACTGTGTTTGATTTGCAGCCCCTCTCAGTTTAGTGGCCTCTGCAACTTTAGTCTCTCTTGGTGGAATTGCGAGGTTTGAAATCATCTGTATAGCAAAGCTCTGAAACTGGAAGTGAATCTGACATCCAAATTGTACAGCTCTCCCAGAACCCAAGGGGTTTTGGCTGAACTTTGTCTTTTAATAGCCTGCATTAGCATCAAGGGCTACAATTGTGGCCTGATACAAAGCTATTGTTAGAGATGTTTGCACTTTCCTAATAGAATATAAATGTTCTCAGAAAACAAAGCTCCAGTGAAGCTTCATTAGAGCAGGCTAGTGAATCTCAGAGGATGGAAAGAGTCTCCAAAGGCTTTCAGGTATAAGCCTTTTTCTTTGTCTGCTTGTAGTTTCATTTGAGTGCTCATTTTATGATTTTGGCACAGATAAAAACCCCATTTGTGTGTGATCAGGAAGCAACACTTACTACCTCATTTTTGGACTCTGCTGCAGGGGACAAAAGTGTATTTCTTTCTTCTGCATACAGACGGATATTCCTGAATAAGGTAGATTATATCCAAATATGAAGGAAATAACTTCCAAGAAGAATTTCTACCCTTCCTGGTACTAATCTTGATGTTTCTTTCTTTAATTTATAAAGGCTATTTACTATTACTCTGACAAGGTTTGGTGAGATGTGCAGCCCTGCACTATCAAGCAAGAAGAGTTATTGTGACAGCACAAGCTCTAACACCATCCATGCAGCCCATCAATCACGTTTCCCAAAACACCCAGTGAAAGTAAGCAGTTATTCTATCCACTTCCTCACTGTTTTTACTCAAAACAAGCAGAAAATAGATGGGACTTCGTGAAGCCATGTAGACAGAGTCAATGCAGTCCTAACTGCAAGCTCCTTGCCATGGAGACAGATGTATTGCAGAGGCAGATGATGGTGGCATGATGATGGCATTTGTTCCTGTTAACAACGCGCTGCCATTTCGCTCTTGTTCCCTGGGCTCCACTTCCCCTCTCAGTAAGGCAGGTCCAAGGGCAGGGACAAAGATCTGAATTCTCCTCTCAGGTTACCCTAATGCCCTGTGGGACTCCTTGCCAAGTGGCTGAAGAACCTGACTTGGAAAAAATTCGTCAGAGCTCTGTTGATTTCTGTAGAGTCAGGATAAATTGCGCCAGGAGAAGCTTTCTCAGGGCTCTTAAGAGGAAATAAACTAGAGGATTACTGGGAAAACTGTACTGATATTCACAGAAAGGGCTAATCTTGAGTGTGATTGGCCAAAGGGCTAATCTTGAGTGTGACTGGCTAAAGGAGTTGCTGGCACTAGAGAGTAGCAGAAGTTAAGAGTCTGTCAAGGAGAACAGTCTGTCCTGGCTTATCTTGCACTGGTTATCTTGAGAGCTGTGGATGGGGGAGATGATGCTGACCCAGTCCCACTGGCCTGGCTGTGGTTTGGTGCTCTGGAGACAGCACTGAAGTGGTCAGCTCAGGAAGCCCATTTGCCCTTTCAGATCAACTTATCTGGTCCCCCTCGAGCAGTTTTCTCTTCTGCAGAAGGCAGCAGCAAGCAGATCAAGGGAAGAGGCAGAAGATAGGTGGTGTCTGAAGACATACAGGCCCTTGCCCATGGTTCATCAATGGTTTTAGTGAGGCTGAGGAACTGAGTCTATCAGGAGGCCTTGGGAGAAGAGAATGAGAGCAAAGGAACTCTTGCAGTTTTCATTAGAGTAGGGCCTACTGAGGTCAGTGTAGCACAAACACAGGCAGAGATAGCTATAGCTCCAAATTAAGCTGGAAAAACAAAGGCTTAGTAAATGTCCTGAGATACCCCAAGTCCCATCAGAAGTCAGAGGCAAAGCCAGGAAGAGAACTTTTCCAATGATTGATAGTTCTGTTTATTTTAAAAAATTATTAAAATCTCTCCAACTCCCTACCCCACAAGTTTTTGGAATTTGATGTAAAGAAAACATTTCGTTTCAGATTCAAGCATTGTAGGATGTTCTAAAACCTATTTTCTTGAACAGAAAGGAATGAAATTTCTAAATGAAGACCTATTTCCAGCTGGAAACCAAATGTTCTGGCTGGAGTTGCCAAGAGGAAAAATTTCAGCTTTCACCATTTATTGTGGTTTGTTATTCATGGACAGTTGAATACAACCGAGACAAATTCGCAAAACGTTTACATTTGCTGGCAGGTCTCCTGATACTCTGATGAGCCCCATCATGAGGAGCTCCTTCAGCTGTGGCCTGCCAGGACAACTTGCTTAATCTACTGTTTTCCAGTCTGCACCTGCCTTTCCAATGTTGTCACCTGTGGCCTGTATCACTTGACAAAGCAGCAGTAGACAGGAGCCCCTTTCTAGACCTGGGGGCTTTGGAAATCCAAAGGGGTGTCTGTTCTGGGTGTGTATTCAGCAGGGGTTGTCCCATTGTGAGCTTGGGCTGTGGTGTACAACCCATGGCAGCACCTACCCCAGCTGTGCCACGTGATGGGTGCTACAGCCTAAAAATGTGCAGCACTGGAGTGTCTCAGTCAGAGGCTGCTGTTGGGGTCAAAGCTGATTTCTGGCCAGGTGGAACCTGCAACTCAAGAAATCCCGTTTGCTTGAGTGTGTCGTTCCAGGGGCATCTGCAAGTTGGATTGCCCACAGGCTAATTTAGCTGAGCCACTAATTATTCGGTATCCAGTGAATGTCTCCTAGGCATTCAAGAAGCCTTCAGCTTCCTAATACAGGGAAAGGAGAGATTAAACACTTGTGTCTTTATTACCAATTTCATTATTACCTGATTTTTAAAAGAGAACATGAATCTTTTCATCACAAAAATATCCCCATACTGCTAACAGAAACTTATTATTCTGGATATCCGGGTAGAAGGAATGTTCAGCAACTCTTCGCAGGTGCGTGAGGCTTGATGGAATTTAAAACGACACAAAACTGTCTCCTCCTTTAGACAAATCTTAAAGCTATTTATAGCTACTTATCTATTATGTTGCAGCCCTTCGCAGCTGTTTATAGCATCATGTAGGGCACCACTGGGAGTTACCATGGTGCTTGCAGGGAACAGAGTACGAGGATGTGGGTTCTGGTGCTGTTTCCATTTTGCTGCATGCTCGTGCACACACATGCACACACAAGTCTAGTGCCAGTTGCTTGCCAGAACAAAAGAACAAGCTCCCTGGTGTGCCTAGAACACCACCCCTTCACATCAGCAGGGCATTTGGTCTCTGTGATTTATGCCATGCTGCTGCAGGCAAGTAAGATATCTCCTGCAGACGGGAACGAGAAACCCTGCATGACACACAGCAGCTGCAAGAGGATATAACAAGAGTGCATTAGAGCTTGTATCAAGCTTTCAACAGCTTCAAGGGTGTTCTGTGCATGCTCCTGGGCATTTTTGTGTCATAAAGAACATCAGAAAATTGAATGAAACAGAGACCTTCATCTCTGCAGGGAGAACAGAAAATCTTGAAAAAGGCGAAAATGGGTTAAGATGTGTCCAATGTTCAAGCTGCTCCCTGTCCAAGAAGAGGGGAAGCACAGACTTATACTTTTAAACATGGACATTTAGTTTAATAACATACTCTCTTTTTTTTCTTTTTTTCTTGTTTTTTTCTCTTTGTAATGCAGAAGGAACTCAAAACAGAGAAACTGAACCTGCTGTGGTGTCCACTGTTGTTTTCCTTCTCTGACCATTTTGGGCAATGACACAGATAAACAGAATTCACTGGAGTCTGGGTTTAAGCTCCTGGCTCATGTTCCCAGGACTGTTGCCAACTTAATGAACTTTGTCCCGAGTTCTGTTTGGAGTTTTCACCCATGGTTTGAAAAAACGTGAAAGGTATTAATGATCTGATGGTTTAGTTCTTTTCATCTAAGATGCCAATGTTATAACATGAAGCTTCATAAACAAAGGGCCAGATACTTCTTTATAGTCCAGATGCTTTGCACACAAGTCAGCTTTCCTTGCACAGGATCTGCATGAAGATTGCTGCCACATCCCTCTGATTCTGTTCCATCTTGTGTCAGGCTGGTTCACCTGTGCTGCCTTCAAACTGTCAGAGCTGCTCCATCTTACATTGCCCTTCAAAGGCAATAAAAGGCCAGAAACAATTCAGTCTATGAGCAAGCAGAGGCCATGCAGTTCCCATAGCCTCCCACAGAATAGAAATTCTCATTTTACTCCTACACAGCTGGGAGATCATCCTTTCCCTGAAGTGACCCACATAAGGCTGGAGAGTTGTAGCAGTAAGAAACCATGGCTTTGCACAGGAAAATCTAATACTTATTTGCTAGGCTAATTTAAAAAAATGTACTGATATTTCTATTAAAACTCATAGGGTTTGGTTAAGAAATTAGGCTCATTCTTTCTTAGCTTTATGGAACAGATTGTACATTTGGTTAACCCAATGAGTAAACAATCTGGAGATTGCATCTCTGAAATGTAATTTATTTGGGCACTCACATACTTGATTTCATGGTGAATACCATGGTCATTTGCCACTTGCTAGAAAAAACCTCTGTTAACATATTACCAAGAGGGCAAAATCCAGGTATGTTTCTTTTATAAGGGGCACATGTTCTTATTTTCATTGCCCAGTCAAGTAAAGAGCTGACATTGTCCTAAACACTGGTCACAGCTACTTGGAAAAATGTTTCTATTCCCAGACATTCTTTGCATAATACTGCTGTAATTCTTAATGATGAAATACTCTCAAAACTTCTTCTGAGATGTGTAACACAGGCAAATCCTGCTGTTTGCAGTTGTAGATAAACCTAGGACACATGGAGCTAAAGCCTCCTAAATATCTGGAAATTACCACCATAAAGCCTTTTCCTGGCTTTTGAGTGCAAGGAAATGGGACCTGCAGTGGTTGGTGCTCTGCTCAGGTCATCCAAATCAGAGACCCTTGCAGGAATGGCTCTTCCTAGGCAACAGTGGCATTACAGTGATCCAGACTTATTTTTTTTTCCTTTCCTTTAGGGAAAAGATGATTCAAAGATATCCTGGTGTGTGAGAATAGTCCAGAGACATAATGGGCCTTCTGTGAAATGTTGTGCGTGGATGTGAGGAAATTGAGGCTCCTAAAATCAGCAAAAGTTTGTGTGACACGAAGCCCATGCTCCTGGCAAGGCTTCCAGCAGCTGCAGCGAGCTCTGGAACAGGGACATCCTCACAGAGCCCATGGGGAATGATGCTGTCTGCTGCTGTGGGACATAGCTAGAAAGGGAACTGCTGGGATCGCTCCATGACAGATCATGGATTTCCTGCTGTATTTCCCAGCTTATCTGAACCTCTGGACTCACTTGTGAGGAGAAAAAGGGGAAAACTTACAGTTGGCACTTTGCATTTTGTTTCACCAGCATTTAAAAAAAAAAAATCCTTATAATCTCAGAATAGCAGAAATGGTATCAGAGAGTTTACAGACAGAAGGAGCTATCAGTTTTAGGCACCATTACATTTAAGTGGATTCTTTTCCCTAAAGCAATTCATTCTCTACATTTTCTTCAATTTAGCTCACAAAGTGGAGGTGTTTCCCCTGTGCAGCACATGGAGCAGAGGATGCTGAGAGCTCATTAGCCCTAAGTGCTGTGTAGCTCCACATCCATCAGCGTGCCAGGTGCTTTCAGCAGAACACAACTGCACTGTCAGTCAGGAAAAGGAGAGCTCACCAGAAACTAGCAAATATTTAGGAAGGTGAAAAGATAAGATATTAAACTGGGGACTGGAATACGACATAAATGCTGACAGATATGAAGAGGCACAACAGAAAATTGTAGAGAAAGGTTTGGAAGGTCCTTCCAATTACAAGTCTCCACAGAGCCCAGAACAAAAGAGCCACAAGCCCCAGCTAGAGACTGTAATTGCTAACATAACTCTCCCACCAAATAAAATACAAGACTTCAAAATTCCTTGTCAATGAGTTATCTCACCTCCACTCACATTGTCTTTACATAAACAGCACTTCATGCAAGTAGAAAAGTGTGTTGTTTATTAATGATTATGTGAGTGGTGACATTTTTACCAGCATCAAACATCCAAGTCACAAATTCCCCTTCTACAAGTGGTTTTTGCTGCTGGTATCTTGAAGTTGTTCTTCACATAATGTTAAGCTTTTAATTTCTTTCATAAACAAAAATTATCCAGGTTTATGTAACATCAACAATCTCAGGTCTTTACAAAAGAGCTTGAAGGAGTTTTAAAAGCAGGACTTGGAAGAGAGGTAAGTTAGATAACCTCCAGTTCAACAAACATAGAAATCCTAAGAATGCACATACACAAATGTATTTTCCATTCTTACAGCACTTCCCACCTAATGCTTTTCTGCCTTAAGTCAGCTTACAATGAGGAGGAGGAGGAGAATGAACTGAATTCAGCTGTCACTCTTAGCAAATTGTGGCTGGGAGCCTTTAGTATTAAGGATCACAACAGTCATTAAAAAACAAGTAGTCACAGCCCTTCCCCAAAAGACCACTTCTGTGACTTTTCAGACTGCAGAGAAATGTAAAAACATCATCTTTGAAGACAAAATGTAGGGTTTCTAAAAATACATTTTGGTTTTACGTCAATTTTTTTGATGTGCAGAAAGTGTGAGGAGAAAGGCAGCACATTTTGTTTGCATGATGTCTGTATACTTACTGTGCAATTAGGGTTTTTTTGTGACAGAATACAAGTCTACTTGGAAACATTTTTGCAATTTCTGTTGAATTTGTGAATTGTGCAGTAGAAACTGAGTTACAACAACCTGTAGATCTTTGAAAAGCAGCGTGTTTTTCAGATCCAGTTCTATTTATAAAAATACCTAGCAGCTGGTGAAAAATGAAGTCTGTGTATCTCACACTGCCCCAGAAGTTGTGAACAGCAGCTAAATGCAATCCTGACAGGCCACAGAGATGCTGTGAGCCAGAAGCTACATCTGTTCACTTCTACCCTGTGAAATAGATGAGTATGAAGGCAGGGAGTGGGAAATCTCTTCTGGTCCTTTCTTCACCATTTGTTGCAAGGAAGTGATGGAGGAAAACAAATTTCCTTAAACTTAAGAGGGCATTTTGAAGGTAGGAGTGTGACAGGACTGATTCCCTTCTTTCTGGCTGAGGATTTTGAGTCTTTGGCATGGTGCTGCAGGAAGCTAAATGATTTCCACCCTTGCAACACTGAAACAAAATTAGAACATAATTCAGAAGCCTTAATTGGGATCCCAAGTGGCTGTTGCCCACACTGCTTCTTGGAATTGGCAAAATCCTCAGAAGAGCACAGGAACACAAAGCAGTGCAGGCAAGCCCATAAGGTATCAGGAAGATGCCTTTGGTCTTTGCCTCACCTCCTCCCACTGCAAAAAAAAGAAAGTTAATTTGCAGTTTTACTTCTCATTAGCTAGTCAGTTTGCTACACCTAATCTGTAATTTATAGCATGGATGTTGCATTCTGCAAAGTTAAAATATCACTTATTTCACTAATAACTGACTTTGCAAAGCTTTGCAATGTTGCTGCTTGCCATTTTAAAAATATACAGATATCCTGAGTGCTTCTTCAAAGGGAAATCAGAAGGTCTGTGTGGAGTAGCAGTAATGTCACAATCATGGTGTTTAAACTGCAAGACACAAGAAGTTAGAACCAAAACACTTTGCCCTCCTCCAATTGAAAAAAAAATGTTAATATGAGTTCATAAAAGTCTCACATGACTCACTGAAGTGCAGGGCAAAATTTATATGCTGCAGACAGGATATAAGAGAGTTTACAACATTGCTGTGAGCTATTTTCATCTCAGTGATTCTTCTTGCAACATGGGCCTCTTTCTGCATCCAAACAGGAGCTTGGGAGCCTGGCATGCTGTCACTCCATAGCTTCCTGGGTCGGCTGCCAGGTCTCCAGGGCATCAGGAGGTAAGGTTAGAAGGCCAATATGATAAATACAAGAAAACTCTTAATAAACATAAAACCTGTGCCTGACACTGAGGCCTTGCCATATTGTGCAGTTCTCGTGCCAAATCCCTGGACCACTGTTTGCCTCTCACCTGCTCACCACCCCTTGGATAAGCTTTTTATTAACTCACCTCAGCTCTGCATCTGACATCTGACAACTGCTGTGCCAGCTGCAAAGGTTCCAAAGGCATTTCTGATATCCAGAGCTGGCTAATGCACACAGCACTCGCTGTGCCGTGGGGAAACATCGCAGGAAGGTGATAGGAAGCCACTCCTTGCATCAGGGTCAGCTTAGACTGGACATTAGATAGCTTTTCTTTAGAGAGAGGGTGGTCAAACACTGGAACAGGCTTCCCAGAGAGGTGGTTGATGCCCCAAGCCTGTCAATGTTTAAGAGGCATTTGGACAATGCCCTTAACACTCTTTAATGGGTCAGCCCTGAACAGTTCAGGCAATTGGATCAGATAATTTTTGTAGGTCCTTTCCAACTGAAACATTTCTATTCTATTCTATTCTATTCTGTTCTGTTCTATTCTGTTCTTTCTTATGCCTATGTGCCAAATAAAACTAAAAAGAGGCTGTGAATGCATGATTAAATATATATGGAAAATGGGTTTGTGCTCATCCACTTGTGCTGAATAGAGAAATTTGTTCTCACCCCTGGCTACCTGACATTCAAAGTATTCATTTTTCATTTTCCATTTGCAACATGGAGACTCCCTTTTCTTTACTTTAATTGTAGTTGGTTTAATGGTGTCTTTTAGTTGCCATTACTCACAACTAAAACCATATGACGTTGTACAGTGAAATCCTTAAATTCAACATAAACTTTTCACAGCTTGGCCTCCAAAAGATTTGTTACTGACTGAGTCGTGCTGACATGTGGGATGATTTCTGCTTGCTGAAGACTTGAAGGAACTTCAAGACAGATTTTCACATGTGCTTCTGACACATTTAATAGTTGAGGATCCATCACCACAAGCTGTAATTCCAGCCAAGGGTTGGACACTGGTCCTGTGTAAGGGTAAGCACCACCACCTCAGGCTGTACCAGTCCTGTAGAACCCCGAGATGCCAGAGGAAATATCAGCTTTCATGCTGAGTCAGTGTCCCCTCAGGTTGTGCCTCTCCATGAGGCTTCACCAGGAACCAGAAGTAACTTTCTTGCAACTTCTGTATTACTGAAAGACAGTACCAGGTCAGACTGACTGAGTGTTACACTTTGTGATTTAAGGCTCCAGTTTACAAATGCACTTGTACTGTTTTATACACACAGATCCCTAGGAAAGAAGAGCCAAATCCTCCTCTCCCCCAGTGTAAACCTTGTGCCATCCAAGGTGCCAGAGTTACGTTTTCTTCGGATTTGTACTAGGCAAAACAGTATTTTTGAATGTTTTTCCTGTCTGAGTTATTTCTTTCTCCTCTTTGCTCCATCCATCTCTGGTAAGAGTTTAATACAGCAAACTAAATAACAAAAGAAAAACAATTGCTGCCCCAAACTACTCTAAACCCACCATGTTTCCTATTTCGTTCACCATCTCACTCGCAGTTCCCCATATGGCAATATTAATAAGGGCAAACTCCTAGGGGCTTAAAAGGCAATCAGTTCTAACCAATTATAAGAAAATTAATTTGTCAAGTGGGCTGACAGAGAAGTCAATCCGAGCAGCTCTGTAATCCTACCAGGGCAAGGTCCCAACTCTGTGGCAGCGCTAATAATGTTGTATCTGCTGAGTTTATTACATTTCTGGTATGTCAGACTTAACTAAAGAAGGAAAAGAGAACAGGAATTTATGTTGGCATCTGCCTGCTAAAAAGATCAGCAGTAGAGCTTAGGCATTAAGGAGTAGAAAAGAATCGAAAATAACCCCGAATTGATACTGCCTGGATTGCTCATTATAATTCATGAAGCTCCCTCTGGTCTCCTTAAAGCTCTCCATAAAAACCCCTACATTGACACATAAAAAGCAACACACCTTATGGCTACACATGATATTCTTCTAGTGCTGCATTTTACTCCAGAACAGGAAGGAACCAGAGACTGAAGCTTTCTTTGGTATTTAAGCAGGCTTTTAAATCATAATGGGGTTCTCTGCAAATGAACTTCCTGAAGATGCAGCTGAACTTGCTTCTTTAAGGTTCTCTGGACACTTCTTTCGGGACCGGGTGTCATAAGGGAGTCCTTATGTTATAATCATATGAATACGTCCTCTAGTTATTCTCTGACCCCTCTCAGGCAGAGCAGGGTTCTCTTTCTCCTTCAAGGAGAATTAAAGGTGTGGAGGAATGAAGTTACTCCTCTGGATGACTCAAGGAATCCACGTAGGAGTGGGAATGGACCCCACAATTCAGCGCTCAGTGCATTGGTCTGGATTTTATTGGTTTTTTCTGGGACATAATTTTTCTTAATGGGGCAGCAATGAAATCCAAAAGCAGTCCATCCCAAATCAGCTGCATGAGCTGTCTTTGATGGGAAAGAGAGGATCTTTATTTTTGAGACCTCTGCCATGCCAATAACCTGAGTTATTGTCTAGATCTTTTCAACATATGTGCCATGATCTATTATACTGTTTTCAGCCACAAGAGTTTTCCTACCTGAATGAAAAATTACCTTGAAGCTGTACAAAATCACACTTCCTATAAATGGCAGAAATTGCTTCATTGATACGAGAACTAGATTGGTTCAACAAGGGTTCTAATATTTCAGCCCTCTGAAAAGTACATCTTGTCTTTAAGAGAGAATTTATAGCAAATTTGTGATTTAGTCCTCCCACAGCTATATAACCAGCTGCACAGGGGAAAATTCTCCAAAGGGTGACAAATCTTTTCTTGTGGTAACTGGGAAAACTTTAGCTTCTTAGCATTAGAAGCATGGAGAAAAGTTCACACAGAGATTAGCTTACTGCTGAAAATTCAGCACCTCCTTGATATTTGATGCAATTTTTTGCCTGTCACTGGGATGTTTTGGATGCGGAAAAAAAAATAAATAAAATCACTCCAGAAGCACTACAAAATGGGCATACAGAAAAAATTTCAGTTTGTGTAGCGGGATCTTTCCTGGATGAAGGCAACCTGTGCAATGCTGCAGATGATCTATGAGAAGAACCAGAGCCTAAAGAGATCTGGAGATAGAAGGCAGGAGGCTTTGGAGGAACAGAAAGGCAGGTATCAAAGCAACCAGCCCGGGAACAGAGAGTCCCATGCTGAACAACTCCTTTGTCTGCTTGGCTGGCGCTGCGGATGCAATCATGCTGGAGTTATACCGACACTGGCAACGAACACAGAAAGCCTTGGCATTCCTTTTCCTTTACTGGGAAGGGATATCGTGGAAATATGGTGAAAAAAATAATATTATAGGCAGAAAAGAACAAGCCAAATCCTGAAATATTAAAAACACTTTCCTACTGAAATTTGAATGTCTACCATAATTGAAAAAAGAAGAAAACAACCTTCAACTGATCCAATGAATGATTGGAAGGAGTACAGAACTGCAGAGATACTATTCATTTTCCTTCTAAGTTTTTAAAATAGAATTTAAAAATTCGTGCATATCTTCAGAATTTGTTACTAAACCAGAACACAATTATATCTGACACTGCAATCTTGCTACTTTTAATCATACTAGAATAAACACAAGGCTTTGATTCTTGGGGGAACGGGGACTTCAAATAATCACAGAATGGTTGGGGTTGGAAGGGGCCTCTGGAGGTCACCTCGCCCAACCTCCCTGCTCAGATGGGGTCCCCTAGTGCAGGTTGTCCAGGAACATGTCCAGTGTCTGCTCCAATGCCATGTGAATTTCTGTGATGAGGATCAATACTGGCACAAGGGATTTCATCCTGTTTCTCACTTGTGCCTTCTGGTCCATTTGTGTATAAACTCTGCTGAGATAACCTGATGTTCTAGATCAGCAGAAGGAACAAGAATGACAGTGCAAGTGAATGAAGTCTTAGGACATGAAAGAAAACACAAATCAGCTTTTAAAGTCATTACCTCTGAATTTTCAGCATGTGAAGCAGAGCATGCTAGCCCTCAGATAATTTGTTAATTTGTTCTTATAAAAGCACACAGAACATTTAATACTGCGTCAGCCAGTCCAACATGCTCCATTTACAGCATCAAAGGGACGTGAACTTGAACCTCAGCTGAAACAGAGACCATTCTTGATAGTGCCCCAAGATTAAGCAATGTTTTGAAAACAAGTTCAACGTAAGTGTTCTGTTCTCTGTGGAGCAAGTTATCACTAGTTCTGCAAACAGAAAAAAATATCTTATGTTTCCCAGAGTAAAAAGGGTCTCACAGACTGCGAATCCAGCCAAAATCAGAACAACCTCACTCTATATCATGTTTATTTCAGCTGTATATCTTGGGCTAATGAAGTAATCACTTTTGCATTGGGCAGAAGGACAATATTTATACAGTTTCAGGCAATCAAGTATTTATGATGTTACTGTAGATACATACATCTTTCAGAGGCAGAAAACATACAGCACACTGAATATTTTTCCCCACTTGAAACGAGATGAAAACTGAAGAGGCTGAAGAGCCATTGTATTTTAAATACCATGGAAAGGATTGGTGCTTTTCACATCTATATTTAGCAATGATAAACATTGCACACAGAGATTCATAAACCTAAAGAGGGTACTGAAACCCTCTTGTGCTCTTGTAAGAAATACAGCAATACCTGTTTTCTTAGTAAGGCAAAAATGCAGCAACTGTTTAACACAAAGCAGGAGACATAACAGTTCCCCAGGAAACTATCTTGTGGTTAGCACAGGTATTAAAAGACAGGGTTAATTCATAAATCCTGCCAGAATCCCACACATTTCTTCTTTTTTATTCTAAAGGTCATGATATGAGTCAAAATTTCTTAGCATTCTTACTCAATTCGAAGATACCAGTTGTCCAAAAATCACGAGCCAGAGGCTCTTCCAAGGAAGAGAGACCCCTAAGCTGCCCGCCTCTGACACCTAGCCTGAACCAGATCACTCAAAGTCCTGGACAATGTGTACCAATTCATGTGATGGGGCATTATCTAGCATGCTATAACTCCCACAGATCTCAAAAAATGGATGTCCAAACACCTTTGTTCTGCCTGGATGCAGATGAGGCACTTCCTTGTGTGTCTAAATTGGTTAAAGAAGAACATAGACTCACACAGGTGAATCGGCACTGCGAGGTGTGGCCACTTGTTTTTCACCTGCAAGTATTCAAGTGAATACACAAAAATCTGGATATGCCTCCCAACATTGCTGTCAAAGTAGAGGAGTTGTTCTGAGTAACAGTGTGGAATAAAATCTTTCACTAAATTTAACCATGCACGTTATTCGGTATTCTGGCTGCTTCACCTTTGCCCGTGTACAGAGGTATGACCAATGTGCCTGGTGACTCACTCCAAGAGACAAGAATAGCACCAATGAATTACTTGAGTGTTTATAGCAGAACTTGCCAGAAAGGTGCCTCGTTCCCAATTTTAGATAAGGCTACAGCTGCAGTTTGTAATATGATATCCAATTGCTCTGAAACCTGAAAAACTGTGAGTTTATTAAGCTTGTCTCAGCTAAAAGTTGCTATTTCCCTATCTTACACTAGCTGAACATCCACACAGGTCTTATATTATTGCAAGACTGTCAGAAATCTCTCAGCAGGAGCAGCAAATGCCAGTGAACTGTAGAAGTGAACCATCCATTTCTAATAGCATACTGAAGGAGTGTGATAACTTGTTGAGCGGCTTATCAGGAAATTTTCTTACATGATAAATCTCTTTAGTCATTCAAAAATATGGAGAGACTGAAACCAGTCTGGAGAAAACAACTTATGTAATGCAGATATTCCCAGAACCATCAGATGTTTCAGCAGGTTTTTTTCCTTTTTATTACGAGAGCATTGCCACAACTCTCCAGAGAAGACTGTGCACACCAGACCTACAAGCAGCGTCAGTGTGAAACGAGGGTATCATTTCAAGTGTTTTCCACTGTTACAGGTACTGAAACAGCAAGTTTCCTACAGAGAATATTCTGGTTAGATGCAAAGACACTTTGATTAGATTTTAATTTGAAAAATGTTTTAAATTAGCTAAGTATGGTGGTAATAATCCTCTAAAAAGGCAATGGACTGGAAGTTATTAAATCTGTGAGTACAAGGCTAGGTTTATCTTTTGGCTGTTTCTTAGGGAGGTGGCACCTGGATTCCTCTTAGAAGGAGAACTACATCCACAGATGAAAAAACCCTATTGAATTCCCCAGGAAATGTTCAGTAAAGTGAAAAATGTCTATCTGACATTCCTAGTGGTTTTAAAATACACAATGTGCCCTTGTCTTTTTTTCTTCTCATGGGTTATTATGAAAAATAAATCACTTTGAATCAACATTTATATGATAGAAAACTGCAGGAACTGCAAAAAGGCTACTCTGTGACTCAGTGTTTATAGGCATTTTTATTGAGGGATCCCTAAGTGCTCTTTACAACTACCTGGGAGGAGGCTGTAGTAAGGTGGGTGTCAGTCTCTTCTCCATGTAGCAAAGAAATGGCCTCAAGTTGTGCCAGGGGAGGTTTAGATTGGGTATTAAGAAAAATTTCTTTCACAGAAAGGGTTGTTAAGCACTGAAAAAGGATGCCCAGGGAAGTGGTAGAGTCCTGAAAGTGGGATGTGTGGATTTGGCACTGGAGGGCATGGGCTAGTGGAGGACATGGTGATGAATAACTGATGGACTTGGAAGTCTTTTCCAACCTTAACAATTCCACGATTCTCTGATTCCAATATCTCCATGCTCCCACGATCTGAATTGCTCTACACAAGTATATCTACTGATAGAAACACTGCTCAGGCAGAGCTGCACAGGTTTGTCCACGTCTGCCACATGCAGCTGAACTCTTCCTTTTCCTTTACCTCTTCTGTCAAGGCCACAGTGGAGCTGCTGTTCCTCATGACCATTGCATGGCTCTTTTGAGGCAGAAGCAAAGCTTACTCATCCCTGAGTCTGCTGTGGAACCTGTGGTTTCATAACTTAGCAACTTCAAACAGAAACGGGTATGGTCCTGCTCTTCTACCTCCAGCAAAGTAAACAGCAAGTGCCAGAATGGGCTGTGACTGGGCTGAGACAAGCAGGTGTCGTGGAAAAAAACTGTGTCCTCTTTGCAGCCTTTCGTTTCATTCTTTGATTTCCCAATCCCATCCACACTTCTGTGTTGTCCAACATCTGATCAGTCCCTTAAACAAAATATTTTAGTTCTTGTGGGTAAACAGCTCAGAGAATAGGTTTTTAGGTGTTGTGAAGGATAAGAGCACGGAACAACAGACTAACCATTCCTGACATTTCTACAGTCCTTAGCTCCCTCTTGTCTTCCTGTGTTTCTGTCTGAATACTGGCTTCTTTAGTCACTCCAACAAAGTTAGAACTCAACTCCCCTTATGCTTTCCAGTACTTCACCACTCTTAAATGCACAATCTCTTTTCTCTCACTTTTGCTGATTTAATTTTCAGTCACTCCACAAGCGTTGCTGGACCAGTGAAGACCGGAGCCCCCTGTCCAGATACCACACCCTCAGCTTTTAAACTACCCCTCTGCCTTGAAATTCTTACCGTCCACATACACAAGGCAGATAAAGGAAAAGAAGTGGACAAATGTTGAGCTCTGCAGTATGGTAGGATCATGTATGAATTCATGTCCCCAGTAGGTTCTACTTCTTCTTCTAAAATCCATTTTATTTTATTTTATTTTATTTCATTTCATTTCATTTCATTCAGCTTGAAAGACTTTATTCAGCTCTGACGTTTTCAGCTGACTGTTTCAGCTTACTTTGAGTGTCTTTGCAGTAAACTCAGACGAGTTGAGCAAGTGGGAAGACCTAACCTGAGTTGAGAGAAAACTGTCATCAGTGTCAGTGAATCACACAGACACAATTTGCATTTCAAGCTGACTTGGTGCATTTAACTGCTTCTTAATGAGAAATTTACTGGAATGATGCTGTGTCTGCCTACACAGCCCCCCATGGCAAGGGGCTGATTGCATTGGGGATCAGGGTGAGCAGCTTTCTGCTGCATGTTGAGATTCTTGCTAGTGAAAAAGAAAAGAGAAAGAAAACAAGTTTGGGCTTTTCATTTTAAAAAATTGAAAAAATTGTTGCGTAGAGGAAAAGGAGCAGTGTTGCTGGTCCTCAGAGCACATTTTGCCATGATACTTATTTACCCTTATCCTGCCCCTCCAGCATCAGTGATGCAGCAGGTGGCTTTAGATACTTCAAGAGGGAAGGCATTTGGTAACCATCAAGTCACTACATATGGGAAACAAGGCTCCCATTTCTCAGAGACTCTGCTGTCCAGGCAGCAGTTTGGATGCCACCCCCTTTCCTTATGGTCAAGAGTTGTTTTCATCTCTGGGACTTTGCTGGATTTACAGTAATTCTTAATGGCTGGCCGGCTGTATTACAGAACATTTTTATCAACCATGCACTTTTAGGAGAGCAGCTGAAGGAAGAAAGGGCAGGAAAACTGAACTGCCCTGTCACCTTCTATTGGCATGGGCAGACAGAGCTACAAAGAGAGGAGGGAGGTTTGGGCTGACAGGTGGTCCCAGGCAGGTCTGAAAGCAACAGAGCTGTGCCTCCAGGGCTGGTAACTCAACACTCTTCCAGTAACTGCAGCCACCCAATTTCCTCCCCCAGGCCACAACCCACCGGGGGTGTGAGACGCTGAATTTGCACGTCTGAGCCTCGGTGGCACAGAGTGATGCTGAGTAGAGGCAGGCACTTGCCCTGAGTGTGCCAGTGCTTACAAAGGCTGAGGAGAGAGGGAAAAAGAAGAAATCACGCGAGGTGCAGGGATCCAGTCTGTCCTTACTTCTGGTGTACAACTGGGACAGCTATAAAACAGGAGCTGTAAAACTTCAGGAGGATGGTGGCTGAGGTATCAGGCAGTCAGCACCTATTTCTGGAGCAGATGTCTTTTAGGGAGACTGTAACTTGTATTGATTTAGATTTTACCTGACAGCTGAAAAAGCTGACCAGGGCTTTTTAACTAAATGTAAATATATTTTCCTTTGACAGTTTTTTAAATGAAATGCTTCCTCTTGGAAATAGTGAAACATTTTTTTATTTTGATGTTTTCCAAATGAAACTTACCCTTTTGAAAAAGCCTACTTTGCTAAAACTGTATTTAAAACTAAATGTCTCAAAAGAGAAAACAGAATAAACTGAATTCTTCTTAAAATAAGTTTAAAGGGGAATGAAACAAAATGTTTGCATCCCCAAAATATTACTACTTTATTTTGCCCATGATTAAACCACTTTCCTCTGACTTTCTTTTAGAATTGGGATACTGGGTGAAAAGACCTTTCACTACAGAGTAAATGACACCAATAATACTGCAGAACACGAGTGGAGGTTAAGCTGAGCTGAGACAGATGGCAGCAACAAGCCTTCCCAGAGACTACTGCAAAAGCACACCCTTGCCACTCTTAGATCATTTTGTTTGAGGAAAACAAAGTAAAATGGCTTGGAAAGATGATGTGCTGTGTGTCATTGGCAGTAGGAACACGCAGGAGGAGATCAGCTATGGAAAATGTTCCTGCAGAAGAGGCTCTCTTCTCCTCACAAGCTAAGTGTTAATCAACACAGCCAGCGGTAAGGGCTTCATTCTCTGGGGTTTCATATAGTTGAAAAACTTACTGTAGTTGTGCAGATGACTTGATATAAAGTACATGGGGAGGAGAGGGATGCAAAAAGCTGCGTGTTGTTTTTAGACCTACTAACTTACATCAGAAGGTTTCTCCCAGATTTAACTGTGTATTCAGAGAGTTAGACCTAAGCAGAATTTGTCTTTTTATTAACCCCCAGTAGCAATACATAATATGAAGAGAAAATTGTAAGTTGAAGGTAGTGGAGTAGACCTGAGGAGGGCCAGTGAAATCCTGGGAGTCAGCCAGCCTGGCTGTGCCACAGTCGTTGGCTTGCTGTGCATGTCACATATTAGTGAGAACAGTAAGTGATAGACCAGGAAATCTAGGCTGGTACTATAATTAATGGCACATGGCTAAAATAAAAAATTAAGCATGGCCAGTGTCGACTATGGTAGGAATATAGATGGTTCAAACTGTTTTTCTTCGCAAAAGAATTAAATCACAGTGAGCTGAACAGTTTGTGGTTACTTGACAGCGTGGCTTTCTCCAGCAGAAAGCAGAGAGGTCTCTTGTAACTGATGTCTGCTTTCCAGAGAAGAGTGTGCACTCTCCTGACGCTTGGACCATGCACAGGCCTGAACCAGACCACCAAGCAGCATGAACTTTGGCTGGTGACTGATATAAAAGCAGCCTCAAATCCAGATCTATAGATCCAGGAATAGGTTCCATCTCTGTAAATTGTAAGATTCTAGCAATTTGGTAGTGCACAAACTCCAAAGCTTGTGAAATCCCATTATTTTCTCTTAAAAGGCTTAACAGAAACTTGGAATTTAAACACTGCTCCGTATATACAGAGTAATGCGGGAACAAACAGATTTCAGGAAGAGATGTCAGATTGATCCTGATTTCTTAATCTTTATATTGATCTTCTTTTCAATTTGTTTTCTGTAATGATAGAGAAAAAAGAGAAAAGCTCCTCTTCTGATCCGAGAACTTCTTTAGAACGTAAATGGGGGTATAAATGGAGAGATGGATGAAAAAGTTCATCCTTGCCTGGTTTCTGACACAAATAGTCTGTTCTGCAGATGCTTATCAACATGCAAAGTCTTCTGAAATACTATGTCTTCTTATGAAAGGCAGGAGAAGGGCAGTGGCAGAAGCAGCACAGAAACAGCTCTTCAAATACCAGGTTAATTTCTCACTTGAGCTTGAGCTTGAGCATCACTTGCTTTCAGCCTCAGGCTTCAGAAACGTTATTGCCAGTTAAACTTTTTTTTTTCCCAGACAGAAATGGTGAAGAAAATATGGATGATGATGAGGTGAGCTCTGCAGCTTCAATAACACAGGCCCCCACCCTAATGAGAGCAGGTGAGAGCAGAAAGCCCCATACATCTGTGACCAGCAGAGTACCCACACACAAAGGAGACTTTTATTTGGCTTCAGAATCCATGCCTGGCTGAGATGGAATGGGACAGTTCATGCTTCTCAAGTTTTATTTCTTCATGGCAGAGCTGGAGAAATGCCCTAAGCACTCAGTCACTTCAGTGTTTCTACTTAGATGGGGCTTGGGGAGAAGGAACCCCCTCCCATTATATTCAGCTTTTCTTTGCAACACAAAAGGATGTGAATAATTACTTCAGCTGGACTCTTCAGAAGCTGATTGAGCCACTGGAGAAACGCTGGAAGGGCAGTATCGCTTCATCCAAGACACACAGCGTGAGTACAAATGGCCGAACAAAAAGGAGCAAAGAGGTTGCAGAACTTGCCTAATAAACACAAATATGTATGTCTTATCAGAGAGTTTAGATGCAAAGAACAGTAAAGAGGAATAAGAGCTGGCTTTTCAAAAGGATTTAATTCAGCCTGTAATGGTTTGCAGACATATCCAGCAACTCTCCAGATAATTAAGCCTGTCTCTGGCATACCAAAGCAAAATGTTTACATCTTTTTCCCTTTAAAATCACATTATCTGGAATGCTTCCATTGATAGCAGAAGGGTGAAGCTCAGAGGTAAAAAATAATTTGTGCAAGACAACACAGTTGTAATGGTCTTTTCCATTCATTTCTGTGAACTTCATCCTTTTCCTTGGACAGGCTGCCAGAGGATCATCAGGCAGTTTTCAGCATGTGCATCACCTACCCCTGCTGCAGCAGCAGTCTGGGGTAAGAAGGGGCAGCAGTACTGCTCAAAGAGCAGCTCAAATGAAAAAGTACTGGCAGATCTCTGCTCTCTCCCTCTGCCTCCTCAGAGCCCTCTAAATGTGTTGTCACCTCCATTACTACTGAAAAGAAAACACACAGGGCTTTCCTGCTTATGGAAAATTAATGCATTCCCATCTATCACAAGCCAAGCCAAAATTAGCAAGAACTTCATTTAATACCATGCTGAGAGGGTTTTATTCACTGTGTCTCCTTGACTCAAGACATACTGCTGCCTTAGAGCAGAACTCCCACACATCCTGGTTTATTACCAAAGCTCACATTTTATAGGCAATTCTTAATCCTCATGTTATTTTGTTACTCAGACGAATTTATCTAAATCTATCTGCAAATTCTTGCAAATACAGACTGTGCTGTCTGAGGATGGAGGAGTCTGGGACTCACTGCATAAGGGAATATAAAAATCATGTTTTTTATTTCCTCAGAAGTTGCAGGCCAGGAAACTCATTAAGCTGCTTGAAAACTCCCTTTGCTGCACTCATGGAGGCAAAGTCTGGCAAAATAAGGTCTATGAACCCCACACCAGGTTAATTCTCATGACAGGAATTGCTCTAAATTTATAAAAATGGAAGTCCTGGTCTTTCTTCCCTACAGTCACTTTTTAATTCTGGAAGGAAATGCTCAAAATTCTTTATAACTCAATTCTATTATCTCTAAAATGGTAGATCAACATGCATCTTTACCCTGTACACTGACCTCCTCAGACGCAGAGCATGTGAATTAGATCTCCCTTTGATGTGTGTGTGTTGAATTCTGGCTGATTTTCTCAGTTTACCACAGCTGAGGATCTGTCCAAAGAAGTGTCAAAGTTTTTCATGATATCTCTTCCTTCACCAGCAATGCATAATTTAGGTGTGTCCTTCTGTTGTGTCTTTAAAAGGTCAAAAATTCTATACTTCGTTGATTCAGAAGGATGCAGGAAGGGGGTGTTAAGAACAGATTTGATTTTCTAGTGTGCATTTAAAAACTACCTAGAATTTCTTTGGGGTCTATCAGAAAGGTTGAAAACTCTGTCAAAGCTTATACAGATGTTTTAAGTGGAAGGCTTTTCAACATATAGATGAATAAATAAATAAATATGCAATGGAGAAAGAGAACTAAACCATTGCTTCACACATTTTTCAATGTCATCTTGCAGAAGCTGCTCTGAAATGAATGGATTTGCATCTGTGTGGTTGGAAGTAGAATCTAATTCTCAATCTATAATTTAAAGGGAGATCACACTGGTATCTTGCTATTTTCCACATTTTGGATTGCTCTAAAGTGCATTCTGAATCTTTAATGTGCATCATTGATTCATGGAAAAGGCATCATCATTAAAGTAATTTGTTTCAGACAATTCTGTTCACCTGAAGGTTTCTATTCTTTATATTCAGTGGAAAGAGGAGGGAAGAAAAGAAAAGGAGAGAGTGTCTGGAAAATCAGGGACTTGACTTTAGCCATCACTTAATTATAGCGTGCAATTAAATCACCAGCTTTCCATCCCAGGCTCAACAGTGGAGCTCTAGAACAGTGGGAGGAAGAGGGTATGGTGAAAATATGGGTCTGTATTGCAGATACTGTCTTGTAAAGATGTTCAAAATCAGTTAAGACATAGGTTTGTGTATAATATATTAAAAACTGTGTAGGGGAATCTCAGCTCTAAGTAAATGACAATGCTCTGGGCTTTCAAATTCTCTGAGAATTATTTTCAGGCTTTCAAATTCTCTGAGAATTACTTTCAGGCTTACACAAAAGTAAACATAATTATCATTAATTTTCAGATGTGAGACACAGAGGTTAATCAAAAGATATAGCTTTTAATTTTCCTCTTTTAAATCTCTGTACAGTGCTTGTGGCTTGCTATTTCATCTCTAACAGTCTGCCCACTGGGAATTGCTGCTGTGTAAGGGGGGGTTGAGTTCTCTTTTTCAAAGTTTGGAGTCACCAAACATGTACACAGAAAAAAAAGCTGTAAAACAAGAAATAATCCATTTGGTGCTGCTGTAGGTTTCCTACTCCATAGAGATGGACCAAAAATAAAAATAGCAGGTAATAACTAGTCTGGACTTCTTAGAGTAAAGAAGGGAGAAAGATCATATGAGTGTCAGAACTTCTAAAGCCTTAGGCTGAATTGTGATAAACTAAAAACAATTGAACCAAGTTTAGTTGCAGTGTGATGGAGAAAGGGGAGGCTCTCTCTCCTCTTATCAAGCTCTACTTGCTCTTGTCCATTTTGTTGTTTTTTATAGAACTGTATCTTAATCAAAAAATCTGATTTTAATCATCCTCATACATTTCTGATAAAAAGACTGATATGGCAAAAAACACGGAGTCAGTTCCTAATTAGTAGATTATCCTCAACTCTTTCATTTACTGCATGTTGTCCAGTGATGCCAGTGGGGGGATTGCTCCTTTAGATAAATCAGCCTCCCCCTTAAACACACAGATGTGAGCCAAGGAGCCCTGCTGTGGACACGGGCTGGATGCTCTCCCAGGAAAACAAAAGCTACCTCTGGAAAGTTACAGGTGGCTTTAAGATGGAAAACCCATGGGGTGGGTCTGTCCCACTTCCAAAATGGACGTCAGTCAGCTCATAACTGCTGATGTTCTGAAATGCCACTGCAACCTCCCACCTGCTTGGACCATCTGGCTGCTCCTGCTGGAGCCTCAGTGAGCGCTGGGCCACCACCAGGGACAGGGAGCAACCTCACAGCTGGAGTACATCAGCTCCTGGCAGTCAAGAGAAAGCGGGAGAAAGTGTTTTTATTTACAGCCATCAATACACCGAGGGCAGGAATCCTGTGTGTAAACAGGCTTCTGGATTCAGCTCTGGGGATGAGCAGATCAGAAGAGCAAACAGCCCTTGACACAGCTAATGAATCACTCCGGGCTGTGTAAAGGACAGTGGTTTTGTGGAGCTGCTATTTCACAGCTACTCTGCAGAAGATAAGATCTGCATTAAGCTGTATTTCTTTTGTTCCATGAGTCAGGGAAAGAGAAAAATGCAACAATAAAAGGAAGGGCTGGAAAGGAGATAACGATTCCATTCTGAATTCTGTTAAAACCCTGCTTTTTCTGAGAGTTATTTTCTCCCTCCATAGCTCAGTGCCCGAGGTACATCCCTCTGAGACACCCATGATACGGGTGGAGTTTGATGCATTAATATTTGAAGAAATATATAGATGTGAAGGACTTGTCTGCATATAAACTCAGACATATACACACACCATTACTGCATTGATTATTAGTTTTTGTACACAAAAAGAATAGTATTTGTACTATTTTGTTTAGTGGGGCTATTCTATATTTTCACTGTAATAAATAAGATTGAGATTCCATCTTGATTAAGAAATGAGTGTAAGAATGAAAGGGTAGGGCATCTAATTCTCACTCACTTGGTATAGACATATAAGGTATGTCTGTAGAATAATATTACTCCCAGGAAAACTTTCAAATGCATGATTCTGGTAGACTCAAACTTCCCTTTGTAGCCATATGAACACGTATGGTGTTATTCTTTTGGGGTTTTAGTAGGAACAAAATGTCTATAGAAATGTTGATGGTGGTGTGACCTGTAGAACTGAAGATCAAGCCTTAAAGCTGAATTTAAGAAAGCCAAATTCAGCTTGGTTTCTACTTTCTTAGAAAGCTGCCTTAGCTGGTTTTTCCTCCCAAGAACAGTTGTAAAGTTCATATTTTTGGTTTGTTTGTTTCTGCTTCCCTTACTGACGTTGAAAGAAATTTGAGAAGAAATCATGGTAAGTCCAAGAAAAGAGGTAAATACTGCTGTCTGGGTTGGAGAACCACAGATTCTTTGGAATTGCTAGGAACAAGCCAGCAAATCTAGAAGCCAGAGAAAGAGCAGAAATTTTGCAATTTCTAAGCAGCTCTGACTATCCCTGGTAGTCAGCATTGCCCTCAAATCAGCTGAGGATGGAGAATAGAGTGACAATTCAAGCTACCTTTTGACATGCCATTCCTCTCAAGATGGTAATGACCGATGAGTAAAGTGAAGATGTAATATTCCAGATGTTATGAGCAAACATCACATAGAGCTTTTTAAAGTGGTGGTATCATTGCTATGGGGCCCAGGTGAAAAAGGAAGGGGAACAAACTGGCTGTATAAAAACTTCCTTGGTAATTCTAAACAATGCACTATTAATTTTGATGTGAAGTGACGCCTGAAATGTGCACTGGTAAAATTTAAGTCTTCAAAATATACTGTATTATTCACTGTTTGAAGTTAGACCTACCTGGAGAAAAACTCATTTCACTGGTGCCAGAACTCAGCAATGGAAATGAAGTAGATGTGCCTGCATTGATCAGGATCATAATCTTTTGTATCTTTTCTAATGCTTTCTTTAGCTTCATTTGAGCGAAGTGAATTTCCACATTACCCTCATTTCCATACACCTCAGAAACAAAATATTTTACATTTAAAACCATCTTCCAATGACAGAAAGAAAGAAATGTGTAAGTTTAATAGAAAACATCTCCAGTGTCTAGAATATTTAAATAAAATGGCTACATTAGACAAGTTAATAAGGTGGTGCCTTCCTGTGTTCCTTGTAATGGAAAGTATATTTTTAGGAAGAAAAGAGGAAGACGGTAAAAAAAAAAAGGCACAGAGAGAAATAAAAAGCCAAATAGTCATAAAAAATATCTATAACTGAGCTGGCAAAGCTACACGCCAAATTTCAGCTAAAGACATTGAATTTCAGCTGACTGGTTCATCTAATTTACTGCTTTGTTTTGGACAGGTTAAAATGCTTCAAAGGAAAGCTGGACCAATACAGCTACGTCCTGAGTTTTCCAAGTGTGATGAGCTCAGTTTGGAGAAGGAACTGAGCGTTTGACCTTACTGTGCACAACTTGGGTTCTCAATTTTCTCTCTTCCTTATTATTTTTAAAAGGGCTATTAAACCATATGTCTTATCAAGAGAATATTCTTTCAGGGCAGAGCTTTAAAAGCTCAAGGAGGACTTCAGAGAACACTGACATGAGGACTTGTGCTTAAAGGTGAAATTCAGACTGTCACTCAGGTGCTGTGTAAGCCTGGCCTTGGAGAGCAACCAGATTGCCTGCACCCCCAGTGCCCAGCCCAGAGGAATCTGAACACCACATCCAGATTTGACTGCAGAAATATCTTCATTCATCTTCAGGCACCCACATGTATTTGTGAGGGCCACGGTACCGAGGTGCTGGAGCTCCCCTTCTTGTGGGACAGCAGCACTGGCCCAACAGCCCAGCCCTGCTCGAGCAGAGGGCCCCACTTAGGTACCACTGGCCTTTCCTACAGTTGTATGGAGATTTGGAAATCAGCAGCCTGGGATCTTGCCTCTCTGTTGCTCATTCCCTGTCACAGTAGTCACGACTTTCAGCTTCCAATGGCATGCCTGAGCCACAACGAGCTGCAGGACCTTGCAGCTCCAGTGACTCCTCTCTGCAGCTGATGTGCATCTAGCACAGGATGGGCATTGCACCCTCAGTCCAGCTGCACGAGCAGAGCACAAAGGCAAATGGAGTTGTTCGTTCTTCTGTGGGCATTTGTCCTTAAGTGATAAACAGAAAAACCCAGCTGAAATTATTTGGAATGCTGCAGCATGACTGAAGAGCTCAGCCTCAAGGATTTCTAGTAACCAAATAGCAAAGGATGCTGCAGATGATGACTTAGATGAGCTGGCAGAACAGCCTAAGGTCTGTACACACTGTTGCCTAGCCACATTTTTAAATCATTCCAGTTACCAAAATAGTCTAGAAAGTCTGCTCTTTCACCTTCCCAACATAAATAAAGTAATGAAAACGTTGGCTGGATTTAATTTGTGTATCTTTGCTTTCTGCACATTCTTTCTGGCTCGGGATAGAGAGGGACAGTCCTCTCACCCACAGAACAGCCCCAGTTGTGGCAGCAGCTATTCAAGATTAACCAAATCTGGGGATGAAATGTACTGCATAAAAATGTCTGTTATTGTCTTTTCAGCACTATGCTTTAACTCATTTCTGGAAGGATATGCTAAAAGGCACTTCCCTTTCCCAGTTTCCTCAATATTTCTCCTTTCTGCAGTCAGCCTACTGCTAGTCAGCTGTGAGGACATATTCCTGGAGGCTGGCTGCATGACCACTGAGAAGAGACTGACACTACCAATAACAGGTATTATATAGCTCTGGACAATTCTTGTTTGCTCCCTACTGGGGAACCTCCTGGCCAACAAATTTCTGGTTTCTGAATAAGCAGAGTTTCGGTAGATGTAACCTGAGTGAGAATGATATTTGAATGAAACTCACAATATTATCCCTTGCAACTCAAAATATTCTAATATTCTGTGAGTGTTTCTGTCCTCCCAAATGCCACATACACTCTCAGAAGTCTTGGTTTTACTGTTTGTGGATATTGCTGCATATCTGCTGCAAGCTCTCTGCAAACTTTGCTTGTGGTCTTTCACTCAGGAATTGCAAATGTGGTGGTTTCATCAATTCCTGAATGTCATGCCCAGTATATATTTTCCCACAGTTTCAATATAAGTCTTTCACAGCTGGATTATTTATTTGCTTTTTTTGTCTGCTGTATAATTTTATCGTTGTCACTTGTTGAGGAAGAAAAGAAGGAAAGGTAGAGGTTTAGCTGGAAAGCAATATGCCAGTTTTGAGGCATTTGTCATTGTTAGGGGAAGTAATATCAAAAGAGATAGTGAAGTGAAAATAATTTTTGGATTCCAAGGTGTCTAGAATTCGCAATTCCATTCAGGTGACTTTGTTATTCCTACTGCTTGAAGCTGGGGTTTTCTAGTCCACAGCAAACACAAAGTAATTTAAGTTTCTGTGGCCTTCGCCCAGATAACCCTGCTGGTGACACAGGCCACAAAATATCCAATTGATCTTTTAAAGTTGCTGTAACTTGACTTAAGGTGTAAGAATTTTATTTTTTTTTTCAAAATGCTGCGGGCTCCAGTTAAAGCTTGATCCCAGTGACAGTGGTTCCGAGATGTTCTCAACACACACCAAAGCTCCCACTGTCACATTCAGCACTTCTGTGATGGGTAGGGTGACACCAAGACCCTCACTGGGGTGGTGATTTCCAGCAGCCCCTGGCAGTTTGGTGCTCACTGGAAGACATCTCATTACTGTCAGTGCCCTTTAGTTCGAGTCTGAGTTCTTCAAAGATCCCCCACGAACTGCTGACCTATGGATGTGAAAAACTACAGCCATATCCATTCTGCAAAATATTGTTCTGGCTGTATAAGCAGATTTAAGGAAATCGCTGGCAATAAATCTCCAGTATTTCCTTTGTGTGTAAGGTGGTATCTCCATTTCCCATTTTCCCTCATACATTTTATTCTGTGATTTATATCCCATGCAGAAGCAAAGCTTTTTAAAATATAGGAGACCTGACAATTCCCAGCTGTTATAAAAGGTTTGCAGTTAAATTGTTGCCTCAGTTTATAGCTGGCAGAAGATGAACAGCCATCCTTTGTAAATTAGATCCTTTGAGGAAACATTAAGTTGGGAATTCGAGAATTGAGTGCTTAAGTGCTTAAGCCACTTAAAAATATTTAGAACAGAGAGCTCACCTGACAATCTGGGAGCACTAAAGTGCTCACAGGATTTTCATGGATGAAAGACTTTATGGTAGACTAGCACTGCATTGCCAGATTCCTGCTTGATACATAATTTAATTTTGAACTTAAAGCTGCTTAGGTTATTTGATTTTTTTATTCTGTTTATTGAGGATTTGCTCTGTGAAAATGTTCACAGATTTTAAAATCAAAGGAAAAGAAGGATTCCAGGAGATTAAAGATGAGAGAGTGTTAACCCCTGAGATTTAGGATGACAGAGCATTGTACAGCAGACAATATCTTGCTTACAGGATGGAGGATGTGTACTACCAAGCTGGCATGCATAAAAAAATCTGACAATCAGCATTAACCACCTGGCCATACCACTGAAAGAATCTGTTTTAAGAAGTTGCGTAAATAAACTTTGATAGTTTGCATAACAACATATTCTTATCATCTCTGAAACTGATGAGTTCAAACAGCAGGACACAGAGATTAGCAACAGGAGCCTTTCTTTGGAAGTGAGATCCAAATTCAACTGTTCTTTGAGCAGACTGGAACATTTTTTGCCACAATGAGAAGCTCTCATAGGCACATTACAGATTTTTTTTCCCATTTTTTCTGTGTTTATTTTGTAGGATAAATGGTACCTACATGCTTAATTCGGGGCTTTTAATTCCTTTTTCACACTGCAGAAGGTTTTCATTAACAAAACAGAAAATTCAGTGCAACCTCTTAAATATCAGGCTAAGGAAAAAAAAATCTAGGAAATGCTTTTTATGACAGGGCTATTTAAATATAATCACATATCTGTCATCATACAGGCCTGCTTATAACAGGCTGTCAGTTGTCTTGGAGAGGGAGTGATCTGCAGTCAAAGGTTTTAAATAAGCAAGTGCAGAATTTTTAAAACTTCTATAATGGGCGTCCAAGAAAGAATACAAATATTCTGGGTCAGGGGAAAGACAAGTACACTAGAAAGTAGTATATTAGTAAGCCAGTATCAACTGGACAGTGCTTATTTATGGCAGAGAGGGGTAGGAAACTGATATATAATCACAGAGAACTGACTATTCTCATCTCCCACTGCCATAAGGGACAAGACCTGACTTGGGCTCTGTTGTGTTTTGTGACAGCTTTGGTTATGCAGCCTTACATTATTGACTAGAATATTAGTTGTATAAACTATAGGTTTTTTTTTTTTAATCTTGAAAGGTATATATGTGACTCTCTTCAGACTGTAAAATAAATCAACCAAAGTTAGGGAATCTGGAAAAAAAAAATTAAGATCCTAAGATGATATCTTAATTTTTGTTGCTGAATTTTATGGATCTTAGATGCCTATTTCCCAAGTTAATGCCATGCATTAGGTGCTTTACAGTTCAAGCCCCTCCATTAGACAGAAAAGGAAAAAAGAACACGTTGTTCCATCCAATATTTGCCTTAGATAATCTATTACCTTAATAGAAAAATCAACCAGGGGAAGGTGTGAAAGAGTTAAAAGGCAGCTTTTAGTGAAGAGCCGGGCTCAGGATTCCACACATACTGGAAAGAGGCTTTGCAAGTTAGTTCTAATAAAACATCAGAAAGCAAGGTTAGAATATCAGACAGGAATTCTTCAGGATTAAAGGTAAAAATAAACCAGACCAGGCCAAAAGATTTATGTATGATTGCAGAACTTCCCCCAAAAAAGGGCTCCTGACCATCCATCTGTCTGGGTGGTTACACTGCAGCTGGAATGCTCCATGATTCCTCACTGACACAGAGGGATCACAAAACTCCATCTCAGGGCAAGACTTTCCACCTCCTCTCACTGACCAGGAGACATCAAACCTGGCAGATTTCTGCTCTCAGTTATAAATGCCTTTGTTTCCTCCTGCCTGGGCATTTATTTCTGCAATACTGAAAGTGAAATCATCACTTATTCCGTGAACTGCAGTTCATGTCCCGGCGGTGACAGCAGCAAATGAGGGGTCACCACATCTTCCTTCTTTGCTGAGACATGCTTCCCGTGGAAGAGTGCCCTCCAACTGGTGCTAACGAGGCTTTGACTACTGCCTCTTCTCAGAACAAACCACCTGTGGTCCAAACAGCCAAAAGCCCCTCCCTGGCAGAGGGAGCTGAGAGCCTGGACCACTCTGCAGGAGCAGTGGGAGCACACACAGCAAAAGTTATGGGAATGATGGGAAGCAGCTTCTGATGCTGAGTGTGGAGAAGTATGGAAAGAACAGCTTATACAGAAGAGAAGGTCTGTGGCTGAGGAGATTGAATCCTTCTGCCCCAATCCTAATCCTTCAAATTAAATCCAGGAAATTGTGACCTTCCAGATGCTCAGTGCCAAAAAGTCAGGTAGATGTTAAGGAAGAACATTGATCAGTCACTCAGATCCCCACAGAAGGGTAACAACCAGCAGTGCAGGGGACAGCCTGGTGGCTTTGCCAAAGCCATGGACTGTACTTCTATAAGAATTAAGCACAGCCACAAAACTCACCTCCCAAAGACTCAGCAAATGTGCCCTTTACAGCAGCCCACAGTGGGAAGGCCCATCCCTTCCCTCACGTGTGTAGGATCTGCTGCGTTTTGGAGGAAGTCAGAGGTCATAGTGCAGGATCAAACCCTATGTGTGATGCTCCTGTGCTTTTTACCTGTTTCAACCAATTGTCTCCTCATCCACTAGAGGAGAAAAAAAGCTGAGAAATACCATGAAGGCAGATGCATCTCTAGCCAACTTCAACATCTTTTCAGTATGTGATTAAATATTCCTATAAAAAGCATGATAAAATCTTTGGATCCTTTAGGATTTGAACCTGGACAGACACACAGCTTGGCTGAATTCCACGTGCCCTTCTGGAATTCCTGGACTAAGGACATAATTCCCCCAGTTCAGGAAAGTTTTTTTAAATTTATTTTCCTATACATTGCTTAAGCTTCAGTGGGACAAGCAATGGGAGACTTGTCTACAAACAAGCAGGCAAAATCAAAGTATTGGAATGATGGAAGCAGAAATTAAAATTTTGTACAAGTCACCTATTTTATTCTTCTGGCTCCCAAATCAATTTTAAAAGCTGTTTTGCTAAGATTAAGCACTGCCAGGGAAATAAACCTGTCATACCAACTCTTACTACCATTTATATTACCACAGTTCTCAGGAAAAACTCTGGCACTGAGTGCTGTGTAAACACATGGGGAGAAGAAAGTCCCATGTCCAGGGAGAGCTTACACTGAGATTTTACAACTGATGGACAACACCAGGCAGCAAATGGCACAGCACAGCCAGCAGCCAGAGTCTGACAGCAAACAATGAGATATTATTGGTGTAGGAGTGAGTGATCTTAGTCCAGGACAGCCTAAAAGTTGATGACGTTTCAGTGTTGTAAGAAAGGCTTTGCCAGTGTTGATGAGGAAATCCTTTTGAAAAATTAAGGTAAGCCTCAGAGCTTAGCTGTGCAATAGTTGCAAGAATAATAGTGGATAATGGTGCAGAAAGATTAAAAAACCCCAGAGGCTAGAGTTGGTATCTTGAAAATTAATAGAATCTCACAAATAGGAAATGACCAGGCTGTGAGGCACAGTGAAATACGTGAAGGTGCAGCACATGACTGAAACCAGTGAGCAGGGAGAGCTGGCACTTGGGTTTTAGAAAGTCATGTTTCACTCACCACCCCTCGGGCTATGAAATCAACACCTGACAGAGTCACATTTGGGATAGGTAAGAGCAGGCCAAGAATCTGTAACTAACACAGTGAATTGTAGAAACCGAGACATGAGGTAGAAAACCTCAAACAAGTGTTCAGACTGGAGAGAGCAGAGAAAAGATGGAAAAAAAATCTGCAAAAACTCATATACTGTCCAAATGCAAGGACCCAGGGAGCTGCTGAAACTGAATGAATGCTGGGCTTCTAAGGCTTGTCTGTAATCAGAATAATAAATAATCTGTAGTCAGATTAATTGTAATCAAGCAAAAGATTGCTTGCAAAAGGAAAGGAGTAACATGAAGGAGTAATGAACAGCTGATTAGGAGTTTTCAGGTGTATTTACATTTTATAAAGTCGAAGGAAGATAAATGGTGAGACCTCTTTAGTAGAAAGAGACCATTCTGGAAGAGAGAGGGACAACTCTGACTCCTCAGCACAGGTGGTTAAGGAACTTTGTACAATCCAGAGACAGAGCGTGCAAAGGGAGCAGGGAAGGGAGGGTGGCAGTCCACAGGAATTCCCACCAAAAACTGGAGATGGAAAAGAGAGGACTGTTCAACCAAGGACATGATGAAGGAGCACTGTCCAAAGCACGCAGAGAGTTGGAATAAAAGGAAGTACAGAGGCAAACAAAATGTAAATTTCAAAACTAAAAGACAGTTTGTGTACATTGGCAGGCCAAAAAGATTGAAGATGGTTGGTTAGCAATGGATAATTAGAAACCTTGCTGAGAGCAATTTCAGTGGTCAGCATGGGGAAAGACACATTAGCGGGATGTGGTATAGAGGTGAAATAGAGGAAGCAGAACCTCTTGCTAATAACACATCTCATGTGAGTAAAAAGAAAAGGGAAAGGGATGTACAGGGTAGTAGCATTTTTTTTTTGAATACAAGAGAAACTAAATTGCTTTTCTTTCGAGAGAAAGGAGCTACAAGCAGATAGTTACTGGGCTGTAAGGCTTGGGAGAACTAATTACAGAGGTGAATGGAGAGTGAAAAGGATCACGTGACAGTCATTAAGAAAAAAACTCAGCAGAAATTAATGAGAGGAACACAGCAATGCAGGCATAAATGCATCTATTTGCTGCCTGAGAGAAATGTATAAACTCCACTGCCCAGTTAGAAGCAGGAAAATTTATTCCACCTGAGGATTCAGTCTTCATGTGGTTTATATCATAGAGTCAAACTTAACAGTGAATTGAGTCTCTTCCCAAAACTGAGAACTCAGTAGCCTTTAATGCTGAGATGTGCTATTGAAGTGCTGTGCTGGCACATAATCCTAATGGATTTTCCTCACTAATTCCCTTAGCTGACAAAACCAAAAAACCCCAACCAAAACCCCAACAACAACCAGAAAGGCGAGGGTCATAGAACCATAGAACAACTTGGTTTGGAAGAGATTTTAAAGATTATCTCATTCCAGCCCCCCTGCAATGGGCAGGGACACCTTCCACCAGTTTGTATCACTGCTTACAGTAGACCTCGCACTGTTAAGGTGGCAACTCAGAATTGCTTTGGGATAACTTGATTCCTCTTTCTGAAAATTTCTTTGCTTGGCTGCAAGCATTTCTGAGTTTAAAACATATGATTTTTCTAGGTTAACTTGTTGGGATTTTTTGCAAACAGCAAATTATCTCTTTCCTGGGAGCACTTCAATTGTAAATACAACTTTCCTGTAAGACTGTGAGAATCTTGAGCATGGATTAAATCCTGGTAATTTTTTGCTTGTCACTGTACAAGGTACTCCATAAGCTTTCTGCATGTTAGGAGAAGGTGGAAAACAATCACTCTGACAGGTTCATCTGAGCTAGGCTGTTCTTGGAAAACAGATGCATGCCTGCTGTCAGGTGCCCGTAGCAAGGTAGTCTCTCTTATTGTCAAGAAAAAAGCTGTGATATGCAGAGTCCCAGAGGGTGTCAGGGTGATCAGGCTACCACTTTATGTGAAAGCAGGAAAGACTCTGTACCAAGTGTGTAAGAAAAACATAGAATCCTGTGATTACAGGTGATGCACTCACATAGACCAGGAACAGGTCTCAAAGTTGCTGAGACCTCCATCCATTAACATACTTTTTAAAATCAGCAAGCTTGCTATATATTGGAAAAAAGACATACTTCTATATAAAACACACCATCCAGCCTATTTCACTCCTCTTGGCTAAGTTCTGTATTTTTTCTCTATTTCATGTACTTCCATGTAATCTAAGCCTCCTGTAAAGAGAATCGTTCTATTCAGCAGCCTCAAGTAAAGAAAATTTTAATCCCCTGCTAGTTTAAATTCGTAACTAATCCTGTTACGATTCAGTAAATGTTTCATTTTTACACTTAGCAGTGAATCTGTGAGGCAAATTTTTGTCACTGTTTGCTAGAGACTCCATTACACCCTCTGCATCTTCCTCCTAAGGTCTCAGAAGTTCTGCCACACGCACGTCTGATTTGAGTCTATGATAACAACAGTACTTTATAGCACTTCCACTGCTAAGAGCATGGCAAAAATGCAAATTAAATCCATCTTCCTCACTCAACTGCATAAAGGAAAGAAAAATTTAAATGATGGGTTTCTCAGTAGCCCCCAGCAAGTTTCCTTTGGATTTAACTGCCACTTAGGCACTGATGCTCCTACGCACTGCTTGGTGCATTTCAATGTAATATTTTCTCCTGTGGTTGCACTTGCTGAATGTATTAAGATTCCAAAAAAATGGTTACATCTCTCATTCTTGGTGATCTCTCTGTCACAGTATCAACCCCAGATAACTTGGAAAACATCACTGCTTTAGTCAAGTGTGTCAGTGTGCACAAGGAGGGGGAGGGAAGGCGCACAGACCTTGATGCAACGACTGCTTACGCTTGCTGCTGACACACACCAATGCTTTCATTAATGATAAATCATTCTATCAATAAAAAAATCATTAAACTGCTGACTTCGCTTTGCTTTGATTAAAACACATCACACTTTATGTGCTGTCACCTCAGACACAGGTTCACTTCACTACAGAAGCCATGTGCTTGTCCAAGCCCTGCTATCTAATGCAGATATTAAACCTAATGTGCTGCCTTCTTGTTGGAAAATAAAGATGGTGTTAGAAAAACTATTTGGTTCTCAAGGACAATAATTGCAATGATAGCTTCAAAAATAACATTGCAGTTTCATGGTGAATGGATTTCAAAAGTTATACAGCACAAGGGTAACTCTGACGAAGTAGTTGGTTTTAGTTAAACAAAATCTTCATTAATATCTAACTACTCCTTAATATTACAACTTTGTTCAATGTTTGGAAAATATACCCACAATTTACAGCCTGAGCTCTTGCTAGGAGCTCTGAGCACTGGCATTCCCATATACTCTGCTTAAGGGAATGTCTGAGATAGTAAAATTATGGAGAGATTTAACTAAGGGTTATAACTTGCTAATGCTTTTCCAAAAAAAGAAACAGCATGTGCTGCTGTAGCAACACTTTAGAAAGCTACTCCTTTACAAGCAAAGGCTGAAATCCTCACCTCTGCTTTGATTTCTGTGCTTAAAGCAGCGGGCAAAGAAGCACAAACTCACTCCAGAAAGCCCAGTTACAGCAAGGGTGGAACTTCGCTACCCACACTGGCACATAAAATAGCCATCAGGTATTGTTTCCAGTTCCTGGTGAGATTGTGTGCACAAAATACCAGAGTGACAGGCAGAAAAGATAAAATTCAGATGAGGCAGCAGAGTCATGAGTTTGAACAGCCACAGGAAACTACTTCAGATGGGAAGGACAGGGCAGGGAGATGAGCTGTTTAAAGCCCCATTTAGCCAATATCTGAGTAAGTTGCTCTTGGCAGGAGATTGCAGAATCCCTTGCAATAACAAGAAAATATCTCGGCCCCGTTAGTGATTTTAACATGAAAGGCTCTTTTCCCTTGCTTTTAGAAACAGGCTAATTAATAGTTTCCTAGAGCAGTGACTTCGTGACCACAGAAATCTGCACCGGGCAGTGCCTCCCTGCGTTCTGGCAAAATGCACCAGCCCAGCTTAGTCCCACAAATGCCATTAGACACAAAAACATCATAGATTTGTTTGCACGTAGAACATACAGGTCTGTGTTCACACAGGATTTCTGTTTTAAGAACACTCAGAAGTTGGGGGTGAAGGTGTCATTTCAGAGACGACGCCTGAAAGTCAGCCAAGGTTCAGCTTTGTGATCGGTGGCAAACGCTCACCAAGATGCTGAGAGATGGTGTGACCTGGCCTAAACTAGCTGAGGTTAGCTTGGCAGAAGCTTTTGATGAACTTTAGCAAAACAGAGAAATTACAACCAAATTTGTTTGAGCGTCTATCAAATCCAGACTTGCTGCATCAGGCTATGCTGAATATATTGCATCTGCATGGAAATCAAAGAAACTTAGCTGAGTTTTATAAGTAGTGTGCATAAGTATTTTAAATATTTGAAGAGATGAATAGACATGAGGAATAACCCTTAGTGGGGTGGTGGGAACGACACAAATTCAACACAGTTACACTACAATTTATGGGGCTCACCTACAGTAGATATTCCAGAATTTTTGTCACACAACGCTTTCATTAATGAGAAATCACCATATCAATAAAGACATGATGAGCAGCACAAATAAGGGATTATCTTTGAAGGCATTTTGGTGTCCATCTCCAGTTGTACTGGGGCACACGAGAGCCTGCATTACTGCCCTGTACCCACAGGTTCTTGGTCAAAGCTGCAAAACTGTTTCCTGAGTAAAACAATTATTTTTAGACGCTGCTGCTAAAATACAGTTCAACCATAATTATAATTAAACAGGCACCCACATGCTGCAAAGTGTAGCACAGTCTAACCACAGTAACAAACATTACTTCAAGAGGAGCTCCATGCAGAGGGATCTGTTCCCGTAGCTAAATTTGCTCTGGGATCTCTGCAATAAACTGAAGGCTACAAGCAGGCAGCCTGTGACTCATGCAGTGCACCATTTTTAATGTCTCTTATGTGCAGAAATGAAAATAAAAGCAGATCTCTTGTTCCCAGACCCCTGGAGGGGGCAGTCCTCACGACTCACACTGTTTTACAGACCCTTGGTCACTGAAGGGCTGACTGACACCCACGGCTGCAGAGCCTGTGGCAAAGGGAGTGGGAAACAAACACTACTTCTTAATTAAAGCATTTTATTCAAGCTGCAACCCCCCACAGCAGACACATTTCATAACTTCTAGATCTATGTTCACACAAAGATTGACAGACAAATCCAGCCTTGAAAGAACACATAAAATTTTTTAATGTTTATTTTTCCATGGAAAAGCTTTACAAGGAGAAAGAGGCTGCACAGGAGAAAGCGTACATTCTTTAATCACTGTTTATCTGTTGGTTTGATAGCCAAGGCTGACATTTCTTCTACAGTGTATTTATTTGTTCTCATACTATTACAGGACATTTACCTTTTATTTAAAAAGGATCATCATCTATGAATATTGTTAAGAACACTGTTAGGCAATGCTGTCAGTGAAGAATTTACACGACCTAGATCAGCTGTAGATGAAGCGCTTTCATTTTAATCCTTCTCAAATTTTCTAACAACGAAAGTGAACCACATTTTTTAAATGTTCCGATATGTGAAAGGCTTTGCATCAGATGTAATGGAGAAACAAAAGTTTAGTATCTCAAAGAACAGACAAAAATATTCCAATGCCCACAAAGCAACACTGAAATTTTCAAGGAAGAAAATAAAATTCTTGTCTTTCCCCTTAAATCACCTGGGGACATTTATTAAGGTGTTAAGTGCTCAAATGTGACTTTCCTCACCAGCATTATACTGCTGGGACTTTTAGACATCCCAGCAGCACAACCTAAATGAAGTTACATGTTTTCACAGTGAGATAACCTGACCCTTCCTGACTGCCCCTACACACCACCTTCTGCTGCTCAAAGAATCTTTGCTGATCGGTAGAACAGATGAAAACAACTCCAAAACAAAGACCAACCCTCCACCCCTGAAATACCAAGAGGCGTCACCTTTGCCCCTTTAGATCAGTGCATGTTTTGCCTTCCATCTCACTCAAACCACAATTCCTGCAAGCTGTTTGAAGTCTCCCTGCCACGTTTGGTCCGAAGTGTACGAGAGGTAACAGTAGTTTCAGAAGTAAGCTCACAAGATTGAGAAACGACCGCATTTTGAAGTATTTTGTAAGAAAAGGAGTTTGACAAATAAGCACCTTAATTTCAAATTAATTCAATAACATGACAGAGAAGGAAAACTCTTCACAGTTTCAGAATTAGTAGAATTAAATCCCTCTGAAGCTTGCAAACCATGAAGGTCAAATACATTATTTCAATCAGTACTCCAGTATTTCTGTAAAGAAACACTTTCAAGTATTGTTACAAAAGGCACTGATTTTTTCCTTCAGCCATCAAGATGTAATAAAAACACAGAATTTATGTCACATTGGGCCAAATCCCTGGACCTAAAGATATTTGTCACTAACCTTAGAGCACCTGGATTTCACCCAGTCACTGTTTAACAACTACCTTCTTTTTCTTTATTGATTTTCTTACAAAATCACATAGATCCATCACAGGTTTTAATGATACAATGATTAATGGTACATTAATGGTAATGACAGAGAGGAGAACATTTTAGTTGTTCTAATTCTGTTTTAAAATTGAAATTGGACAATTCTGAAGTTAAATATTCAATAGGTAAAACATTTAGCAATTTGTTTCTCCACTTTACTATCAATTCATTTCTAAAATCTAGAAACCAGATTCGGAAATCTGATTCAGACAAGTCTCAGGACAGATTTCTTGAACATATGGTTCAAACCCGGTATTTCAGTTTAATCAAAAGCTTGGAAAATAGGCTCTTTTTTTTTTTTTTTTTTTTAAATAGATATACAATCAAATTGGGAATTGCTGTTCTGCTTTCTATGAAGTCTGACAATGGCCAGATGGGTTGAATTTCTCAATCCTAAGTCAAAATGGGAAAGAACACAGTGTGGAATATTTCTCTACTGAGGCATGTTGAGTACAGAGCATTAAGTTAAGGCAGATGTATGAACAGGTTTTCTTCAAACGGGATTTCTTTAGCTCAAAATTGTCAATGTTTCAAAGGAACTAGGCAAGACTTAAAAAATACTTGCAATTCTTTTGCTTAGCCCTAGAGCCTGCAATTGGACAGTTCCCTGGTACGCTTGAAAGCAATGGACCACCAAAGAGGTAAAATGAGCAATATTTAATTATAGCTACACAAACATTCCTCAACTCACACCCAAGGCTTCCAGCTTCTCATCTGCAGCAAGAGTGCTTTACCTGACAATAATTAAACAACCTGCAACAAGACAGCAAATTACATAATAGCTAAAATATTTAACCTATAGCAGCTAAAGTATTTAATCTCTAGCATCAAAGTTTCCTGAAACCAAGAGCCATCAGAATCTCTGCAGAGGCTACTCAAGTATGATGGGATGCTCTGGGACACCTAGAAACAACTTCAGGACCTCACTGGACAGGACCAGAGGTAAAGGTAAAACTTCTGACAGTAGCTGCATCAGTGCAAAGCTTGATGAAGCTGACCTGAGGACATTGCCTTATTCTAACGCCATCTAGAATTACTTGCTGTTTACATCCCCATCCCTGAAGCAGGGGAGGGGCAAGGAGCTGGTGGAAGCAATTATCCTTCCTGCAAGGATCCCTCCATGGTAACAAGATATGGGCTGCATTTCATTGTGGAAATTACAGGAGGAAAGCACAGATCCAAAAAACCTAACATAAAATCCCCCATAATAGCATGACAAAGAAACCAAGATAAACTTGGAAACTCAATCATAGGTGTGATGAATTCTGAACAGGAATCATTTCTAATCCTAAATGAGAGTAGTGACTTTACTTATCAGAGTACAAAAATCATAAAATATAGATCAGCTGCTTCTGATGGAAGACAGTAGTCAAATTTGGTGATACGAACATAATGGAATGTAAAATATTAGAAATACTGTTTCTAAATTAATGATCTGTTGTTGAATGCAAAAACAGATGTTGTGATTAAATTAAAAAATAACCAGGTCTCACATTTTCAAAAATTATCTCCAATTACTTGTCACCATTCTTATACTTTCCTTGCCAGTGACAGAGAAGCTCCTGTCATCCCTGACAAACCAACTGCAATGAAAATGCAATAAATACTAAATATTTGCTAACATAAATCAGTAATATCAGTTGATTATATGAGCAAGTGACCCGGCAGATGTGAGTGGAGAGTTACTAGGGGTGACCGATGAGCTGCTGTGCGTGGAAAATTCTCCTTGGGTAGCACAACTGCAACCTGGAGAACAGAACACGTCACAGCACATCTCACACAATCTACAACAAACAAAACTTAATTTTGAGTTCACACTTCTGTGGGAGTGTAGCCCCAATGTGTCTCTGAGGTAAGTCTTAATGAATATCTGTGATTTAAAAAAATTACAGATCTTAAGAAGGTACATAAGTCTCTGTTATTGTCTGCTAAACTATAAACCATTTAAAACTAGATCTATCACTCATAACTCTACAAAGTCAGACATTTAAAGCTTCCATGTATGTAGAAAACCTTGTTAGGAATCAAAAATTCAAGACAAATTGTGGTCAATAATGCCTCTCTCTTTGCTAAAATAAATAGTCAATAATTAAAGGAACAAAAGGACATGACCCTACATAAGAACGAAAGTCTTCATTTTCATCATCCCCCTTCTCTGAGCAAGAAGTAAGGAATACATTTTTCTTGATGTTCTCTCAACCAAACAGTTTTACCCATGGTTTCAGCTACAGTATTTTCCTACTGAAATAGAATCAGTGCATTAAGAATATATACAATATACTGGAAGCCATATGCACCTTTTCTCAGGATAAGCAGATAAGGCATTTACTTGATGCTATAAAACTACTCTCTCATGTGTCACTTATCTGGTCTGTACTTGCTTGGTACCACACTACCACAGCATTATACAAACATAATGCTCTACAGGTGGAAGATATGAGAGGCCAAACACAAACTATGAACCAATAGAAAAGCCAAAAATGATGTAAGAATCTAACACAAAAAGAAATCAGACAAAAATATATGCATAAAATATGTGCCCATCAATAGGTTTACATAGTCATCATCCCTACCCTTCCTTCAACAGAAGGGAGCAAACTAGAGAAAGATATTACTGAATTCAAGCAACATGAAAGAACATCAAAAAACATTAAAACAAATTATGCTCCCTCTTCAAAACCACATTATCTTTTTTCTAGTCTAATAAAAAATATTATACTGCAATTAAATAAAATTACTAAAAACATCTCATGGAACTATTAATACATCCATTCAAAACCAAAAGCCAGCCCAGAAGTGCAAACACTACAACTAAAAACTTAAAATGCCACTGAACTTGTTTCCATTATACAAATCAACCACGACCAATACTCTTTAGAGACTTGCTAAAGTCATTTAATGCTTTATTAAGGTTTGATGCAAAACCTGTTAAAGCCAGTAGAAAGTCATGTTTAGAAAAGGCCTTGAATTACATACTTTTACTGTGAGACACAAATCTGGGAGTGCTGAGCCATTCCAATCTGCTTGGAATTTTTCTATCAGGAAACATGAAAAAAACTAAGTTCCCATACAAAGAGGTAGCAGTCGTCAATATATTCGACATTTCAGTATTTAGACAGAATAGTAACATTTCCTATTTTTCTGCATCATATTTGGAAGATGCTTTCTGGTACTTAAATAAATTTCTGTAGCTTGTACATGCTATTCTGTTTGCCTGTCTGGTGAAATTTATGGCACTTGTTGCTTTACTGTAAGAGCATCTTGTAAACCCTGGAGGAAGAAGTGGAAATAGTATCCCTAAATATCATAAGCTTTAAAAAAATCTGTGCTTTTCTAATCACAGAACATTCAAATATCTGTACACTACAGGTGAAACAGAAGGAGTGACTCTGGGAATGTGCATCCTTATCCCTTGGACAAAAAAAACTTGGTGTTAGACTACATGATTAAAGGCCAATCACAGTGAACACACAGACTGAGCAAGGAGAGAACATTTGGATAGAAAATATAACTACAATATTGTAATTAAACATTATACGCTATAGTTAAATAAAGTCAGGAATAGAGCCTTCCCTCTACAGCAATACACTAATTAAAAGTGCCAATAACAAAACAGATTTTTGATTTTTTTTTTAATATTGGCATACAGGCAGAATTTGATGACCTGATCCAATTGAAATAGAAAAATATAATGTCATTCTAGCTGAAAATTTGAGTTGGGGTTGTTCAGCCTGGAGAAGACTGGGGAGACCTTACAGCACCTTCCGGTACCTGAAGGAGCTACAAGAGCTGGACAGAGACTTTTGACAAGAGCATGTAGGGATAGAACCACGGGGAATGGCTTCAAACTGAAAGAAGGCAGATTTAGATTAGATATTGGAAAGAAGTTCTTTACTGTGAGGGTGGTCAGACGCTGGCATAGGTTGCCCAGAGAAGCTGTGGATGCCAGATCCCTGAAAGTGTTCACAGTCAGGCTGGATGCAGCTCTGGGTAACCAGCTCTAGTGGAGGGTGCCCCTGCCCAGAGCAGGGGGTTGGAACGAGATGGTCTCTCAGGCCCCTTCCAACCCAAACCATTCTATGATGGGACAAAATGAGAGAAAAAAGATCCATCTGATGAATCACACGTTCAAGATAACTGTAGCAGTTTGGTTCATTATTCTGAACTTCTGAACCTAATGCTTGTTTTTTTTCAGAGAGCAACAGAAAATCTGCAGGCTATCTAGAAGCTGTTCTAAGGTTTCCAGGCTACTATCCAAAGGTAAACAGACAAACAAAAAATTGTGAAAGATTGAGTTTTACTAATGAGTAAAAAATAATAAACGCCCAAATCCGTTTATCTTCATCCTTCCAACAGCATTTGCCATCCGTGAACAAAGCAGCAAAGCTTTTTCACTCTTCAAAACGGCATGTAAGAATTGAGAGGCTTACCCAAAGGAGCTGAAACACTGCATTAGAAAAGTTGCTTAAAAACCAAACATAAGAAAAATAACATTTCAGCCCTTGCTTTGCTGACAGGTGAAATAACAACCATTTCTGGTGCCACAAAGAAATCTCAGATAGACTGGCATTTCAATGGAAGGAAGAACCACACCAATCCATATAGTTCCCTTAAAACAAAAGCCTCTCGGGTTCATGACCAACATTTCAGTCAGCCTTTAAGTAAGAAAAAGCAATAACAACTGATACTGGGGATTTACTGACAGGTGCGAGGAATAATTGTTTTAGAAAAGACTTTATAAAAGAATTCTTTCACTACTGCACTTTACAATATGTGTGACATACTATCTTTCAACTTAAAACAAAATCATCTTCTCAGAGCTGATCATCATGACCAGAGCACAGAGCTTAACCTAATTACCACTTAAGCATGGTGGAAACTCTTCCAGTTCAAGTAATAAACTTGCACCACCACTATCACTCTGCCCCTACTTACTATGGCAAACTGATGGAATTTTACTTGCAAAACACTTAAATCCCAAGGGCAGAGTTTTGCAATAGAGTGAAGCATCCTACTCAAAGATTAGGTCACCAGTGTTCTAGCAAAAGATCAGAAGCTCTAAACATGAACGTAAATAATCCACTATCAAATATACAATTCTGGTTCAGTGGCCACTATTACAAATCCAGAGACTAAAAGTGACTTCAAAGGACTCTGAATCAGACTTCAAGAGTGTAATATTCTTCACAATATTACATATATGCAAGACAGAAGTCTTCAGACAAGTCTTTGCAGAGAAATCATAAAAACGGGAGTGAATCACCCTGCTTAAAATGGTTGACATTTAATTTTTGCAGCGTAGATATCCAACCATTACCTACCACTTCCTATAAAATGTAAATTGGTATGTATCAGAAAAGCTCCAGCATGGCCTTGTGGTGGTTATTTTATATATATATATATATACACATTGCAGAGAGGCACATTTTTTGTTAAAAATCAGCATGAAATTCTTCTGCAGGAACTTGAACACTTTCTTTCACAGAAAATTTTCCATGAACCTTTGCTCTTCATGTAAGGCGGTCATGTTGAGTTAAAGCAAAATACTCAGTTTGCATAAAACTAGAGCTGCACCTAGTTTAAGATGTATTTTCAAAATACACGTGTCCTAAGTGTCATTACAGAAGAATAAGCAAGATACTTCTTTTACAGACCGGAGAAAGAAACTTCCTTTTGACATTCTATTAAAATGTAATAAGGGCACAAAAGGAATTCTGAAGTGTTAGTCCAAAATTATCTACTCTAACATGTACAGTGCAAAGATCTTCCAGTAACATCACAAAGTAACACCAGCTCTTTCAAATGGACTCTAAAAATTGTTGCTCATTTCTTAAGACTGGCAGACCTCCAGTATGTTCACAACTGGCAAGAGTCTACAGTATTACAAAGTTATTGCTGCTACTGTAATGCAAAGAAGTGAGGTTGTCATGATAAATTTTCCCATTAGGCTGTAGGGAAAACTACTTCATTTTACCAAGCATATTATTTCTTAGCTTTGTCATAAGCTCCAGGAAAAAACAGAGTAAAGTTATCTATTTGTACTTTCTCCCACAGAAATGGTGGACAGCAAAATAAAGTGTGAAATCAGCTGGCTTTGTGTTAGTTGGTTTCAAAGGTGTGTATCAGTTCCACTGGAGCTGAGCTGCCTCGGTCTGTGCCAGCGACCTGCAAGGGCTGGCTGAACGAGACTCCTGCCATCATACAGGCACTGCTACCTTTGCTGCAGTAGTAGAGGCACACTTTGATGGCCAGGGTGGCTTCAGCTGACACACAGCTCCCAGGCAACTGAAAGGGAATGACAGTTTCACAGGAAACATCCTTTATTTCTCCTGTTGGACACTGTCCTTGCAGCAACCAGGTATTATCTGTAAAAGAAGAACAGATTTTATCATTAGGGTATTTAACACCACGTCTGAAAGCTACAGAAAACACTAATTCTGCCTATAGGACAACAAGGACTTTCCACACGCAACATTAAAGGAAATTTCCTTCCTGACTTTTCCAGTTCTGAACACACACCAAAAAAAAAAAAAAAAAAAAAAGAGAAGTAATTTACAAATTTTTTTTATCAGTCATTTAAAGATGGAGAGATCCATAGCTTTGCATCAGCACTATAGGTATATATATACAGTACATCTTATTTAAATGCAATGAAACTGCGATTTCTCTCATACACTCTTAAAGGATATTAAAATTTATTCTGATATGCACAAGCAAAACTTCTTAAATTAATGGCTACCATACATTTGTATCAGAGATCTAATATACCAGGTAAGATATCTGCCATAAATGCATTAAACTGCAGGTAAAATGATGGCACTTACAAACAGCAGTGTTGGTCGTATAGGTGGGTTGGTGCAATTTAGCAATGTTCAGGCTGACTGTTAGAATGAAACCTGAGTTTCACATTTATTTAACTATTTCAGAGTATGTGAACTGAAAAATGACCTGCACACTACATACGCCTAACACATTGAATTGAACCATAAAATAATGCAGCACGTATTCATTCAAATCAAAAGCAGTCTGCCAGGTGTTTGGCTTTTTTCAATCTTTGCACTCCAGCTGTTGAATGTATCAACTCTAAATATCATGTACTGCATCACAAGGTCAAACGGGAACACAGGACAGGGAAGGACGTCTTGATTCATCCGACTGAGATCCCCTGCACTGCAGGATGTGCTGCTATAACCCACTTCCCATCCTAATCAGGGACTTTACCTTCTGCTGTGATAAACCAGGCACTGGGAGCTTCTTCATTCAGTTTTGAATCCGGAGGAAGAGTCAACTTTAATAAAAACTGAATTGTCTGGCCAGGAGCTACAGTTAGTGAAGGAAGTTGAACATTTGGTGCAGATTTAGGCAGTCTTGGAAGGTTTATTTTATGCTTTTGCACAGGCAGGTTATCTGGAACATCACATGCTTCTGGCTTCAGGATAGGCAACTATCAGTAGAAATCAAATAAAAAATTTAGTTTTATTAGTACTGAAAATAAATGGGCTTTCACAACATGATCAGAGTTTCAAAGTGACATCATATGGATACTGGCCTAAAACTTTCTGAGAGAGTGCAATAATACCATGACAAAACAGAAAAAGGGAAGGATAACGTATTTCCTTAAAATGAAAAAAACCTGATTAATCCAAATAAAAGCAGTATTTACTATTAAAACCATAAAACCCACAGCTACTTTACAGTATCCTTTAATTTAAAATTTTTACAGTTGCATTACATTTTTGCTTTAAATAAAATGTAAATGCATTTCCTTCTAATTTCAGTATTAAACTGCATGCTTCAGTAATAAAATCCAGGATTTTAACTATGCACATTGCACTGAAAATAGAGGAAAATTTCCAGAAAAGCCACCAACATGTTAAATGATAAGAAAATTTAAACACACATTAGGACTATGTACTATTAAATGGAAGAAACATATGAGAAGACATCAGGAACATTATGTCATAAATATATGTACATATATATTTGAAAAAATCATTAAGACATAGTGGCACTGTAAGACGGACATGAGCACCAATTTGTTTACAATCAAATAAAACTGAATTATGACAGTGGTTTTGATCTGACAACTTGAAAGCCCATTATATATCTTGCTGTAAGTCACTGACCTCCCAAAATCATCTCTTACAGCTTAATTACAGAGCTTGGCAATTGATTTCACTCCCCTTTTTCACAAAGTGTTCATGAAATGCTTTTCGTGCTGGAAAAACTGGGCTGTACCTTTTAATGACTGAAGTTTCTGCATTAACCTTTACTAGAGGGTTGTCACTTTCTGTTTTCATGTGAAAGTTGTCTTTCTGAAGACTGAGGCTTTCAACAACTGTGCTAACAGGCAATGTTTATTTCCCTGATCATCACACAACATCCTGTGAATACAGCTACTGTACCCAAAGTCAGCTCTATCATTTTCATAACGCTTGCTGAAGTCTGTAATAGTAACTTATATCAAAAAACACCACTATCAGCCTGTTTAACAAATATTACTTACCATGGAAAGAATTTTTGTTTCCAAATCCAGCACTTTAATCTGATGATTATTTGTGTCTGCAACATACATCAGGCGGCCGCTTTCTTCAACACACAAACCTCCTGGTTCATTGAAAGCTGACTGTGTAAAGCTGGAACCAACAACATTGCCTGCTTCTCCTGTGCCTGCCAGGGTAGCACAGTTCTTCATCTTGGGATCCACAACCTTAATCTAAGATAAACAAAGACAAAAAAAAGCTTCTCTGAGAAAACCCAGCAGGATTTAGATGTTCTGTATTTTCTCATGATACGCATTTCCAGTAGCCAGCACTGCTTTTTGAGTACCTCAGATACCAGGTGTGCATCCTAGAGGCTGTGTTACCACTCTTTACCAAGTAACATGCCCCATCTTCCCACATCCCCACCCTCTCATGGACTTCATTTCTTCCTTTGGTCTTCACTCAGGGCTCCCTCCCATAATTTTGAAAGTACCTACCTCTCTGCTATAAAAGTATGCTGGATGACTTGTTTTTCTAATGTTTGCTGGCTTTCTAGAAACACTGCAAAACAAAATTGGCAGGCTAACTTGCAGATTATTTTTCCTCTACAAATAGATGGGTTTTTTTTCAAAGTAATAGCAAAAAAGTTTATAATGTTTTATATAAGATCTGAAACAAAATATCATTTGCCTTAAAATATCAATTAGCATTTAGTGTTATATACCTTACTCTTCAAATCAAACCGATTACTTCTCTTTTAATGCATGTAGTCAGTGTACAGTTAAAAACCTTCTAGACATGAATGCTTATAAAACATCACATAAGAACAATCATGCAAAACAATGTCTCTTATCTCATGAGTTCCACAGGGGCAACCCCCAATACATCTCAAAACTTGGGTGGCTTTTTTAAGGGAAAAGCAAGTCCTCTTGCCCTCTCAGTTTTATCAAACCTGCAGTATTCCTGACTAAGCACTCCTACCTCTTTTATTGTAGTTCAGCATCTTTGGGAAGGTACACACAAAGTCTTTAGTCTGAACTGTAACTTGGCACTTTAAATTCATCTTCCCCAAGAGACCATCGTATCAACACAGAAGAATGTGACAGCAAAACAATGGTAAAGAGAAGGACCCATAAGGGAAGGAAGGAAGGAAAGAAAAAGAACTCACAAAGGAACTCGTATAATTAATTTCCTCAGCTTAACAGAACCAAGCACAATCATTGTACGTTACTAAAATAATTCTTTGTAGTAATAAAAATTTCCAACTCTGTATATAACAAGGTACTGTCACTTACCTTATGATTATAGGAATCTGCCACATAGAGCAGCTTTCTTTTCTTGTCCCATGTCACTCCTAAGGGATGCTGCAGCTTTGCATTTATGCCTGCTCCATCCACATCACCAAAGGCAAACAAATTCTGAAAAATTATTTTATTTAATTAATACACTTGATTATTTAATGTGGACATGAATTTAAATGATTGTAATTAAATGGAAATTCACTGACTTAAAAAAAAAAAAAACAAGACAATTTCAAAGCAAGGATACTGAAACCTGGAAGTGTGGATGCTAACCACAGAAATGGAAACTCTCATATCCAAGTTATAAATATGAATTCAGCTGATTTAATGACCACACAATGCTGAATCAAATTGGCTATTTTATGAAAAAGTCAAGTAAGTTCTTATCTAAGGAGCAACACTCTGCACTACAACCTGAGCATCACAACTGCCACACATTTGCATTCCAAGCAGTGAAGTTAAGAAATTGATGGCCACGGAAACTGATTTACCCTCTCACCCCAAAAGTGGTTCCTCCAGGTCAGGCTTGAGGAATATTAGTAGGGCAGTGTGGGGAAGTTTGAAGTGATTACCAATGGGTCTCTCTCTCCTCCTACAAGGTGCTTCACCGCCCCGTCCTTGAGCGAGATGGTTCGCACGGTGCTGCTCTCGCTGTCGGCCACGAACAGGCAGTTCCAGGGCTCCTCAGGGGCCAGGGAGAGCCCCGAGGGCTGGGCAAACGCTGCCTTGTGTGGGTAAGCGTTGTTCCTGTTCTCTTCATTCCCACTCCCAGCAAAGCGAAGGCAGACTCCTTTCTTCAAGTCACTAAAGGCAAATAGCACCCAATTTCAATCTTGAGTTTGAAATAGCTCAGACAAAATGCATAAACAGAAGCTACAGAACAGGCACTTGTGAGTTATAAAACCAACTGTAATGTAGCAATGAGGAATTACTCAATGCCTTTGTGCTAACTTTTATATCACTTCAGTACATCATTCATTACTAGATAACTCAGCAAATGCAAGGAAAAGTAACACTCAATTATATGAATGTACCTTACCAAGTCATAGCTGTATACCTAAGGTAACATTTTTCATTTCACCCAACAGACGTGAGAAAAGGAGGCAGACTTTTAAGCATATAAGCCTTTAAATGAAATTATATTCAGTTTAATTTGATTATCTTTCTCTTTGAGGTTTGAAAGCTGTTTATCAAGACAAGCAGCGATTTCACATTTCTCTTAGTAAGTTGCTTACTTTCCCTTTGGTAGTCTTCCAGCTTCCAGCATCAGTGCCCATATCTGATGAATGCCTGCCATTGCTATCCATAACACATCATCTTCCTGTGTTCCTGAAACTTTTAGAAAGAGACACAGAAAACCAGATGAAAAAAACCCCACTTTGGAAACGTTTTATAACACAAAGAAATCATCAAACCAACCCTACTGTCCCCCCCCACCACTCAACCTCCCCATAGGGAAAACAATAAAACACAACCAAAAAAACAGAGAGACAATGTCTTTCATTTACCAAAACTTGCTATTTTTCTTCTTTTCTTCTTGCTATTTTATTCCCAGGGGTTTAAAAATTGTCAGTTTAATATTCCTACCCAATAAAGGCAATGTTTCAAGTGAGATTTGGTCTTTGCAACATTCTGCTGTTGTGTCTGTTTCACTGCTATTTTTGATTCATACCAGCCAACAAATAAGTACCTATCTTTGCTAAGCACGGTTTTGGAGGATGCAATCTTGATTTTTTTTACTACACTAGTGACAAAATTAGATACTCCAAAAAACTACTGGGAGTTGTTTACAGGCTTTGAAAGAAAAAACGGTGGCAGTAGCATTGTACATTATACACAGAGGACATCATATTTGAAGCCAAGGGTAACTGATGCTTGCTCTGCAGAGCATCAACTGCAGTTTATTCAAACAGTAAAGGTGACGTGGGCATTTCCTCATTTCCCCCTGAAGTGACCACCCAGTTTCCAAGTTGTTCTCCCTATGAACATGTAAATGTGGTGTCACAAATGCAAGATGCAGATCTGTGGAACAGTGACCTTCTGATGAAGAAGTGCTCAAATATGTGTCAAGCATCTGTTTTTTTCAACTTGAAGTATAAAACTACTATTCAGCAATTCAAATCTGTAAATAACTGCACAAAGCTTTCCCAGATAATACTTCACAAAGAAAATTATACAAGTGGAAATTGAAGAACATATATGTGCTCTATAGCTTTAAATATAATCACAGTACAGCAGTAAAAAATGCATGAAGGCAGGTTGTGAAAGACAATGAAAAAAACTCCCAATAACCCAAAACCAAAAGAAATTTACTTATCTTAGTCTTTTCTGAAAATCTTAAGGAACAGATAGTTGACATTCCAAAACTGCATTAAAATGGGGCCAGTATTATCTTTCTAACACTGTCCCATGTAGTTATAGACAACATGTTTTTTCTAAATAAATGTATTAGGCATTGGAATAACCATCAGCCACTCAACAGAAAAATACCTTCAATTTGCTTGCAGAAACCTTTTACTCACATGAACTTTTAAAGCAGTGTGCATCTCATAGCTGTTCCTGAAAACAATCTCTATTGGATAAACTCCCCCTGCCCCCCAAAATATTTTGTAGTTTCAAAATGAAAGCAGTGTTATGCAAAATGCTTGCAAGCATTTTAAATCTGACAAATTAGTCCAAAAAATTAAATTACCACCATTCCCCCAACAGAGATCCTGCCATGCTTCTTTTAATCCTAAATCTTTTCTACACTATACACCACAAGAGGGGAAAAAAGGCATCCTTCTCTCTCCAGAATTAATTTCCTTATACTGTGAGCTCTCTTCAGCATAGTACTTGTATGACTTTAACACATTTTATCTTCAGCCTTTTCTGTTTCTTAGCTCAATATACAAGTTCCCAAGACTGTTATCAAAGTAACTCTGGTGACTCTTTTCTGCACCTCCATGTGGCTCCATGTTTTTACATAAACTAGAGCTCCAAAAATGAAAGTCAAACTTGCAAAGTACCTAAAAGCTTTCTCTTGATCAAAAAACGTTTGAAAAATGAGTTCCAAAACACACATTTTATAAATTACCAGAAACGCTACCAAAGTTCCAACAATGCCAAAAACACTCCGGTATAAAAAACAAAAACAACACCTCCCCATCCCAAGCACTCACTTTATGATTAGAGCTCATTTCTAAGAGATTTAAATTGTGAAAAAATGTTACGAAATAATTTCTCTACTTCCTATATAGTAACTGCTCAGCTTCAGAATTTTCTATTTCCATTATGCATATCTTGCACTTTCAGATGTTACTATTCTAAGTACCCCAGAATGAAAACTGTTAAAATCACTGGTCTATTCAGAAAGTGAGCTTTTTTATCTTGCTATGGTATGCAATTCATTCTGAGTGATCCCAGAAAGTTTTGTTAATTATTTAATATTCACTTTATCCACCAATTAAAGGAAAGAGTAAGACTTGAACTGAGCACTGTTGAAAAATCTGTTCTGTTCATCTATCCAATTCTCTAATACCACACACTGAAAACTCCCCTGTGACAGGTAGATGTTAAAAAATTGAAAAGGCTTCTTATTCTAATTCTGCACACATCAAGATGTAAGAAATATGAGAAAAAAGTATCAATATTAAATTCAAATTTTACTTCACATGTAAGATTGATAGAGAGATCTCTCCTTCAACTGGAGAACAAAGCAGTAAAAATAAGTAAGAGCTCCATAACTGTCATAAATTTTAACACAAGTATTTTCTACTGGATGGCCATTAGAACAAAGAGAATGGATGCGAGCATGGAACCAGCACAAGCTCTTTGTAGAATTGTGGAAAATACATCAGAGCTTTAATAAAAAATATTACCCAAACCCAGAAAATTAATGCTACACAGCTAAGGTATTCTATCACACAATGGTCTTCACAATGGTTTAGTGTTTTATGTTCTGAAACAAAAGGCAGAAAAACTTTTTTTTTCATGACAGAACAGTTTGAGGACATCACCACTGTTATCCTTGTACAGTTCTTGCAGGAGAAGGGGGTCAGGGAGAGCCAGAATGCTAAAATTATGGTAATTCCATCATTATACTTATCATCCACGAATGGAAAGAATTTATTTCTAAAGAATTTATTATAAAACAACATAAGAGAACAAAGCAATTCTCTTACATTTATTCAATTAAGCACCACATTCCAACCCATCTTGAGCTGTTTTAAAAATGCAGTGTAGCTTCTCCTTATTAGGGTACGTGCTTTCTTATCTGTAGCGTGCCTGTATCCAAGCGAGGTATGGCTTGCAAATGGGATCTATCGTGTTATAAACATTCACTAATAGTGAACTACAGCTCTGAGCGCACAAACATTCCCCAGTATACGATGCCTCAGTCATTGTACAGTGCTGCAGCTCCTGAATTTGCTTCTGCTAGATCTGTGTGTTAAGAATTCACAGTCCTGTCTGTACACAGGCACATCTTCAGTCTGTAACACTGCTGACCATTACTGGTGAGACAATCTGAACGCACAGAAATTACTTTGTTTGGCACCAGTCAAGAGCAATATCTGTTTGAAGGGATTCCATTCCCAGGACTACTCACACTTCCAGCTTCCCTGTCTGGGACTGTATACTTACTTTCAGTCTGGGAATTAAAAGCCTGAGAATCAAAGTTACATTTTGTGGCTGGCACCACTGACATTTTCTAAATAGACTGAAGTCTGAGAATATTATTCCTGTCTACTAATTTTATCTTTGAAGAAATAAAAAGAACCAAGGAAGAAGTCTGTTGGTACACTCATCCTCTGCAAATTCACAAGGAGCAAAAGGGGCTGCACAACACACCCTGCAGTTCACAGATAGGCACGTGCACAGTGAATGCACGTCTCACCTGCTCTTCAGTCAGTGGAAGTTCAGAAAATTAAATGCAAATCTGACAGAAGAATAGAGGATCAGTGTTCCTCAGTGAGACACAAACAGCAAAGCTCCAAAGGAATGCTTTATCAGTGAAGTCTGGACTTTTACAAGTACGCATCATCCTTTTTGGATGACTAAAAATCAATTTTCTTCTTTTTTTCCTGTGCTACCTGGCACAGTGCTGCATCATGCAAACAGCATAACCCTTTATGAAACAAAATGCTTCTGGAATTTTCCTCCTTAGTTAACATATCTTCTGTCTCATTAAGGGAAATCCTTGGACTTACATACCAAGGGGGTGTCATACAGTGGGAGATAATAGGGAGCTAAAAATCATGACTGTAATGAAGTACTTTTTATTTCTTCCCCAAGTTTTCTAACTCAGGCCTTCTAACTGCAACAGCAGTAAATATTTCAAAAAAATCCCAAGCAGAAGAGACAGCATTTGCAAACATAAAAGAACTAATTTGGATTATTTAGTGTTGGGATACATCACTATAACGACAGAAGGAGCTAAGTTTGGGTACGTGTTTTACCCATTCCTAATTAAGCATAGCAAAACCACACACTCAAGGGTACTTCAGCACCACAGTCTCCCTTGACTTCCAACACCTGCATTCCATATTCAAAAGCACTTTCAGCCTCAAATGGTAAGTTAAGAAACGTGTCTGCTTCTGACCCCAGCATGCCTGACAAAGCCTCTCTAAGACTTGTTAAGATGTGTATTTCCAGCAGTTTTGCATGTGAAATTAAGAACTGATACACCAACTACTAATTTGTAGTTTAAGCTTCTTTATCATGAACAGAGATTTAATTCATAGAATGAGACTACAGACTGTGGAATAAAGAGAATGAGAACCATCACTCCAGGTACAAATATAATACTTTTTTTACAGAAGGTAGTTTCAAGTCATGGACTTCAAAACGATTCTAAGTTTGACAGCTGTTAGGATGTCAACCCTGCTAATCCAAATGCTTCTTTTATACTGCATAAAGTAATCATTGTCATTATGCATTTTGTCAAGACAGAGAGAAGTCCAACTTAGAAAAGCAGTCTGTCAAACTAAATTGAGTAAGATTACTGTTGAATATTCAGTCATTACTCCCATTATATCCTTACGTCAAGACTTCAGTCTTTGTATGTCACAGGCATGTGTATACTGAAATAATGACGTAAGTCCCTCATTTCTTGACCTGTTTCTATAATGAACATGTGAAATACCAATAAGTTTTGTTACTATTACTATTCAGCAATACTCATAAACTCAAAGCAAGACTGGGTAAGGTCCTGCTTCACTGCAGTCCTGCCCTGTAACTTCTTAATTTCCTATTTCTCAAAAGACTTTTCACCTAAAGCAGTTCTTACACAGGAATAAAACCTTATTAGAATTCTTTCACTTTACTTCACCCCTCTCTTTAATGAAGTTACTTCTTCTTTGAAATTCCAATAATCTAAAATAAAAAAATAATTGCCATTTACAAGTAATTTAGGATCCAGCTCATCAAGAAAAGACAGACAATGTCAGTGATGTCTCTTAACATGATTTTCTGTGGAACTAAACTTTTATAAGGGCAAAGCCAAATGGGGTATCTTTGAGATTGTACTTTGCATAGGAAACTGCTAAAGAGCAGGCCTTTTGCATTCCAAGTAAATCCACATTGCTACATCATGCAGTCACATCACATATGCAACATATTTTTGGAAGAATTCAAACTTTGAATTGTCCAGAAAAATGATTCCAAATTAATGCCTGATGATAGCAAAAGCAGCTCTTTCATTTTCAGCTATTACCCGGGAAAATTCCTTCCACAGGACAGTGACAGCCAGAGCCTTAATGACAGAATGAGACCAGACTAGAAGGAAAAAGAGTGACACGTAGAAGAAAGCATCCCTTCAAGATACAGACAGTTCAGACATAAACACTTCATGCATGATCTGAGCTCAAGCAGGAAGTGCTAATTGCTTACTGGTTAAGTGATTTTTAAATTTATTTTTACATTAGGAAAAAATCATCATGAGTAATACAGGAGAAAAAAAAAAAAGTGTTTGCTCTGGAATGCAGTGGTACCAAATAACCCTCTAGCAGCAACACAGAGAAGGATGAAAAATCTTACATACTTTTGCCTTTTAAGGGCTATAAAAATTGCACCAGTATGATAAGGTACTGTACTTTCATTTAAGTCATATCTACATAATACTTAAATTGACGTAAAAATTTCCAGCAAGTTTCCTGAAAGCACTGTCAATACTGTACTTGGGACTTTCTATAAATAGATTACAATCATGCAGTTTCAAACCAGATTTTGGAATGTGAAACACATGGTTATGTCACCAAGCACAGGTCATTGTCCTGCTCCTTCCAGCAAGAATGCAGCTATCAAGAACGTTTCACGCTCAAATCAACTGTGCATTAAAGTATCACTTGCTTTCAACACCCACTAAATAAAAATAGAAGGGCACAACAGAGAAAGCTAAAAAAGCACACAGTAATTTTGTAATGTATTTTTAAGCTGCTGTCCCTCCCTTTCTATTTCCCACACAATCTATGTCAATGCAAATTTCAGCACCAACCTCAGCACAGCCAGAATTTAATCCACGGAGTTCATTCAGGCATTTTAACAGGAGCATAAAACACAAGCTCTGTAGCCACAACTAAAGAAATATAAAAGATGACAAGAAGAATACTCTGTCTGAATCCTACCATGTGTTTTGTCTCTATTAACTTCCTGACTCAAAGGGAAACATTAGTGCCAATTTTCATTAAAACTGTGTTTCACACTCACCTAATCTATCTCAGACTTCAGCATCTGTATAGAACAGGGCAACAAAAACCTACTTATGAAAATACTATGTGGATACTTAAAAGAATGCTACACAGTATCAGTTCTGAATATTAACTTATCCACGTCCTCAAAGTTTTTCTCAGTATTTTCCATTTCTCAACCATCTATATATTAAGGTATTAAATTAAAAATTAATTCTTTCAGTTGATCAATACATACTCTAAACTGTATATAGGAGTAAACTCAAGAAATGTCAACGGTAGAAGAAAAAACTTTCTCTTAAGAGGCAATCTTCCTCCTTTGAGACTTTGAAAAAGGTCAGCATAAGCTGTTTAATACTATCTAGTGTAGTACATAACCTGCTTAAACACTTAAAACTTCCTTTCTCTCCTTTCATGTTCTGGGTAGCACAGCTTTGGACGCTAAAAGGAAACTCCCAGAAATATCACTTATTTAAAAATCGTAAAATCCATATTTAAAAAAATAACTATAAATCTGTCTTCTGAAACTGCACAGAGTTTATGCTACATAGATCTAAGGAAAATGGGAAAGTGCGGTGTTATTTCCCATATGCCACACCAGTTAACATTAAGTTAAACTTTTAAAATTTGTAATAATGAACCCAAGCTGTTGAAGTGCATGTTACCCCCTGCAACTTGCACAGAGAGATATAAGCATATGCAAAAAAAAGGACACTGCTGTGTGGATGAAAACAAAAGTAATTTTTGAAACTCTCCTAAATTACCTCAAATGTCTAAACAGACACTGCACACCAGTTTTAATATTCTGACAACAGGGTATGAACTTGTAGGAGAGCACTCTGAGAGGCACAAATGCACTCTATGTTATACTGCAGAGTAACAGAAGATCCCACTATGCCCAAGCAAGTTGCAACCCAACCACACAACCTCGGCAAACTCTGCTGCACTGCTGACAAACTATTTTGATGCCTGGCAACAAACTTCAAAAAGTCACTGCAGCTTATGACAGTAAAAAATGCTTGTTAGACATGCACTGCAGCCCTGGTTCCTCATACTCTGGGACAGATTCCTGTTAACATTCCGCTCAATATAACTCTTCATTTTTACAACTCTCTCTGGTTATAATTCTCTAAAGAATTTTAGAATTTCCTGCTATTACAGTAATGTATATTTCCCCCCATTTTATCTATTAGGCTGATTACCCTCTCAAAAAAAAAAAAAGGATTTAAATTGATTTAATCTCTGCTTAACTGACAGTTTATATTATATTTTGTGGCAATCTAAACAGACAACTGACTAGTAGGTTCTAATTGAATATGAAAAGAATCTGCACCGGTCTGAACAAAGTGCATTCAGAAGATCTGATTTCTGTGCAAATGCTTATTAAAATTCAGCAGTCAGTGTTGAACAGTACAGATGACTAATCCTCTACAGGTGACTAACTCAGTAAATACTATGTTCATGTTGATAACAATTATCGTATCAATTAACATTTAACAAGCAGAGCTCTCAAAACTAAAAAAAAAATCATAACATATTTAACTACTGACAGAAGCAGAAGAAAGCATCATGAAAAATTAAAAGTAAAATTATAGGATACTTTGAATAGTTCTGTCAACCAGCTCAAGTTTCTGAAGCACTAATCAGTTATTAGTCTCCTCTTTGTTGATCTGTGAAACAGCTCTGCAATAACATCCCACAGGGATCAGCTTTCTGGTTTAAGATCTCTTGAAAACTACACCATCTAGCCACACAAGCCTCCTGGTTCACAAAAGGAAAATCAGATTGTACAAAACTCAGCAAAACTCACGCCTGCATTAGTAGCAGCCCACATCCAGTGAGCTTCTCTTTTAGGTGTTCCTCCTTGCTCTTCCAAGTAGGATTCCACATGCTTAACACAGATTGTAAGGGCTGCTGACCAGACTTTGTAAAAAGGCTTTTTTTTTACAAGACATGTTAAAAGAACTGTTAAATCTAAAAACATATCCCAGTTGCTCACTCAAGTACTCAAGGCTGCTGGTGGTACTCTGTCTATACTGACAATGTCTTTATACCAGAAGATTCTACACTGTCAGCATTTCTGAATCGGCTTCGTGGAGCTGCTGTACCAAGGCCAGAGGAGGCCACAAGGATGATCTGAGAGCTGGAGCAGCACCTCTGCTATGGAGACAGGCTGAGAGAGCTGGACTTGTTCAGCCTGGAGAAGAGAAGACTCTGGGGAGCCCTTAGAGCACCTTTCTGTACCTAAAGGGGCTAAAAAAAGAACTGAAGAGGGACTTCTGATAAGGGCATGCAGTGATAGGACAAGGGGGAATGGCTTCAAACTGACAGAGGGCAAATTTACCTTAGAAATTACAAAGAAATTCTTGACTGTGAGGATGGTGAGGAACTGGCACAAGTTGCCCAGAAAAGCTGTGGATACCCCATCCCTGGAATTGTTCAAGACCAGGCTGGATGAGGCTTTGAGCAACCTGGTCTAGTGGAAGATGTCCCTGCCCATGGCAGGAGGGTTGCAAAAATAGTCTTTAAAGTCCCCTCCAACCCAAACCATTCTGTGATTCTATGTTCCCGTACACTTGAGTGTGTTTTCCTCCCTCATAACTGACACAAGATTTTAACAAATGCTTCCACATCAGTAAAATGTTATAATTTACTAAACTTGCAAAGCGCCTCTAATTTCAAGATATTAGAGGTAAATCATGCTACTTCCCCACCTCGTTCATCTGCAGATTAAAGAAGTCCCAATATTGGAAGTCAGTTTTTCATGTCTGAAATACCAACCTAAGGGTTTTATGCCACATCAAAGCATTGTTCTGTCACTGTTAATAAACTGGCATCTGCAACTTCTAAATTACATTGAAATGGAAACATGAGAAAATTGTGTTTCAACTCACAATCAGTAACAGCTGAAAACATTGCAGTTATGAGATACCAGGCTCAGGTATGTGTTAAGTAAATTGAGAAAGAGAGCTACTTAAGTCCTCAGAAGGTGATCCTTGCATCCTATTATGCAAAGATTTATTTTACCTCCTGATGCTTGCAAGGCTTGTGCTGAGGTATTCCTCTCCTATCTGACTGACTCTACCGTGATCTTGAGCCTAAGGATTTTATGTCACCTAAACAGGAATAAACAGAGGTCCCCAACTAAAATTATTTTTTATTTCCTAAACTCAAATATTTACAAGTGGTCAGACATGTCTGTATAGTCACGGAAAGGAACTTCTAGACAATGCTCACTTCCTGTAAAATGTACCTGCTTTTTAAGTGATCCTGGCTTAAAGCACTGGCCTAACAAAAGCATGCATGACTTCCTTCTGTGTTTGGATCCAGTAACTACATAACTTGATACAAAAAAAATTTTCTTCCACCAAGTAACATTTCAGGATTCAAAGCAGAACTGCAGTTACCATTTGCAACTGAAACTACTGTGTTTTACACTCAGTTTTATAGTAAATCTTTAATTTTTCTATCTCATATTAATACCAAAGCAGTAAAACATTTAGCAAACAGTCACACGTGTAAATATGAGATGTTAAAGCTCAACTGATACAGTACTTGAATTTCCAAAGATCACATCCCACGGAGAGCTGATAGGCTGTTCTTCTCCTTTTGCTCCACCTTCCATATCAACACCTTGTATCCCAATGCCTGCTACAGTGGTCACCATCTGCAACTCCAGGTCAATCTATGTGAGGCAAAATGACACATTAAATGAACGTATGAAATTAACTTGACCGAAGTTTTTTGAGATAGATGTCAAAACTACAGAAATCCTAACAAATACCAGGCATTTGTTTATGTAAGAAAACAATTAATTTTACCACAGTGCTTGTTGATGGACAGGGAGTATGGGGGTGGGGAAGCAGCAGGCAGTATGAAAACCATGTACCTGGAACTCTATTCCATGTGCAACAAAAACTAACACTGCTCTGTCAGCATTTGCTCAACAGCTGTAGAAGAAAGCATCACAAATTTCTGGATAAGTACTTGGATAAACAATTGATGTGGATGTTTTATTTTAAATTTATATAGGAATATGACATAAAAACTCAGATACTGTAACAGTATTTCCCATCTCCATATAAAATAATCTGTACAAAGGCACCTCAGATGGATTAAGGGTGCACCTCCTCTGATCACAAATGGGATATTGGTGAGGACCCAAGTCCAAGATCTTCTGAGATGCACAGAGAACTTTAAATAATAAAACAGTATTATATTGCATCACCAAACTTAACTTCTGATTATCCTAAATTTCACCTAACCTAATGTAAGATACAATTCCTACATGCTAAAACGTCTCAAGTCTTTAAACAAAAAGAACACACATGTAGCCAATTCTGATACTAGGGCAGTTACCTGTGTTTTAGAGACCCAAACAGCCAACGGAAGTTTGGATACTCACTGCACCATAGCACTACAATAACTGTAGATAAGAATCTGATACTACTGGAAGTGAAACAAAACCAGTTTTTGCCTCCAGTACTAAGAATAGATGTTTCTCAAAACAGGAAAGTAAGAGTGACTAGGAAAAAAAACCAAACCAAAACCCTGTTATGCTGTAACAAGTAGCCAACCTAATCTCCATCTGAAAGGAAGCACAAAAGTATGCGTAGCCCTCAAAAAAACCCTGCACAACAGCACTTCTTTATAAGATAGTGGACTAAATCTCCTTTCTGACATTATTTGGAGAATAAGTCATGTGGTGTAAATTTTCATCTGTGAAAGTAGAATACAGTATAAGAGATTAAACTTTGAATTTCCTTATGGAAAATTTACCTTTCTAATTAGGTGATTTTCTGTATCAGCTACATAAATAATATTATTTTTTATAGCGATCCCTTGTGGTGAGTTGAAAGCTGCCTCTGAAAATCCTCCATCTCTCCTTCCACTGTTTGGACCTATAAATAAAACACAGCAAACTCAAAAGTAATTTTAGAAAAAAGTCACCTTCAAAATAAAGTGCATACATTTGAACCTCTAGGAGAATTACGTATTCTAAGAGCTGCATTCACAGCACCTTGTACCGTTTACATTATTACCATTAGGTGTAGTCTCATCTTAGCCACTGTGCTATGTAATCAAAATAGCCTGGTGCTATTAAGTTCTGAACTCATTCTGCACAAGTTCTCTGCTTTTTTAAGCTCGTATTTTAAAGAGAAGTCTTAATAGGGTTCTAAATTGTTCTAGAGGACTCCTAATAGGGTTCTAAATTGCACTAAAGGACAACAGCAACAATGGAAGACAAAAATAAAAAACTACAGCTTTTTTTTTTATTCTTGACTACATCAAAGCAAGCCAGCAGGAAAAAAAATTTCCAAAGCCCAACTCCATTTCATTGGCTTAGATTTTGTTGTAATCACAAATGAAACTAATATTTGATTAGCAACATTTTCTCATTAAGAAAACTAATTAGGAAAAAGATTATATGGAACTAATTACACAAAGAACAGTAAGAATGATGGAGTAGACAGTCTTCTGCATAGAACAGTCAGGAAATAGAAAGGAACATAACAGTGTGAAGGTAAGCACCGTATTTCAGAGGAGGTAGCATTTAAAGTGCATTAGCAGGGTGTGTCAGCAGAAGACATTTAGGTATGAGTTATGTGTGTACCATGATTTATGATGCAAATAACAATTTCAACCTTTGTGCATAGCCACATTTATTGCTGCATTATCAACTTCATTACATTATTTTCTACCCACTGAATCATTTAACTGAGTCACTGAAATACACAAACTTTTACAACCTCCTGTCAGAAATCAATTAAGGCCTTATCAGACACAAAGGACTGAAGTACTGGTGTGTCAGATTCCAGTAGTTTCCCTTGTAAGTGTGAGGGTGCACATCCCCAGGGAAGGGAATAGCACACAATGCCACAGGAAGGAGGGTGCCAGCTTGGAGCTTAGGACACTCCTTCTGAATTCCTGCTTAATGATGGTCCCAGAACACTAAAGGGTAGCTTGTAGGCAGAGACTTCATCTCACATATCAAGCAGAAACCAAATTCTCTAATTTTTGTCCTAAGAAATTCTGTTTGGACATCCTAAAGGAGAAAGGTATTAAGACTAATGCCTTAATGATAAATCAGATTAACTTGAATAAATAGCCTGTCTAGCCAATGCAGTGTTACTTCAAATAGCAAGAGAATTTTTCTTCCTTTCTTTAAACAGCAGTCACTGGTATTTTTATGAGATTTGTAGGATCCTGCCCTGGGGCAGGCATTAATCCATTCCAGACTAAGTAATATAGGACACATCAGCACACAGGTCCTGATTCTGAGACATAAACTAACCATTGTTTTAAATAATTTGAGGATTCAACTGCTTCCTGAATCTGTCTATTATGGTTATCCTAACAGTTATGTACCTGGTGCACTAAGATGTAACTCTGACCATTTTAATAAGTTTTAAAAAAGAACAAGGGTGAATGTTTCATTTGTGAAACAGTAAAGCATACAAACAGCGTGCAAATTGTCTTCATTTGCCTTGTAAAGCAGATTGTTATTTCACAAAAGCAACTATGGATGTTAGTTTTCTAAAGCTGAAATGTTACTAATATAAACTTTGTAATAAATTTAACTAAATTGAAAATACTTTCACTATTTTCATAACTTGTTTATACATTATCATCGCAGTTTTGATGAGAACACAGGTCTTTTTATATGTACTAAGGCAACTGCATTTTCAGGTGCCTGGGTACTTACTGGAATGCCACTGTTCTTAGTAATTCTCCTCTGCTTTTGAAACCAGAGGAGTTCTTATACAGGAATGCTCTTCCACTGAAAAAACTCAATAACCAAACAAAAAACACACACGAAAAACCTCTCCTCACAACACCACCACAACAATTCAACATTCACTTCTATTGGAAAGGGAGGCATTACAGTCTCTGGTCTTTTCCCTACCTCGCTGCTTGATGTGGATGTACATCCTTTATATCTAAAACCACTTGCAACTCCTTCAGAGGAATACAAAATGCACTTCTGTAATTCATATGGGAGATCACATGAAAATATGAACTTTAGTAAATGAAGCAATGAAAAACAATTAGGTATCTCCAACAATTGCATTAACAGTCTCCCACTGATGGTCATACACCATATCCCCCCAAAAAGAGTAAAAGCAATTTTAGTACAAAACAAAATTCTGGCAATGCTTACAAACTGCCAGGTCTTCTAAGAAAAGAATCAGCCCAGGAGGCACAGCAAACATACTCTACTCCTAAACTGAAATTGCTACAATAAACTTACATATATATCCTTACCTCCAATAGTGTGTAGAATTTCTCCATTTTTACGAGTAACCAAAATCCTGTGATGTCCAGTGTCTGCTATGACCAACCTTTCTCCTGAATCATCTACAGTCACTTTGCCAGGAAACAGCAGAGGAGAAGGTGGAAGGGAGTCTCTGTACAGCTTTATTCCAATGTTGTTATCTTTGATTTGTCCTCTTTCCTTGTAGAATTTCAGTGTTACAGAAGTAAATAAAAACAATTTCTCTTTGTGTCCCTCTCCAACAAGAGAAAACAGCATATTTCCACGAGGCCCAAGAATGACAAGAGTTGGCCAGCAGGACACTTCTAGTTCATGCCACAGTGTTGCATCCGCATCATTTACTACAGGGTGGGCAATGTTGTATCTCAGAATGGCACTTTTAATGTTATCCAGAACTTTTTCATTTGGGAATTTTGCTGAATGGACACCAACAATAACAAGACCATCTGCAAAGAAAAATGAAGTTATGCATTGAATCTTATTTGAATAAAAAAAAAAAACAAAGGAAAAATGAACCACAGCTATCTCATAATGTGACTGACTGCTTCCCAGAATGAGAGAGGAGTTGAACAAACAGAAAGCAGTTACATCTCAGTAGGAATACAGATAGCTATATATAGAAAATACTCAAACTCAGAAATAACACTTAGGTAAAATTACCAAACTTTAGGACCATTTCTTCCTCAGCTGGATGACATGAATTGTTCTTAGTTCCTGAACCTCCACATACTAAGCTAGAAAATATTTTCAAAAGAATGATGGGTAAGTTGTAGCTGTTCAACTGATACTTTGGGGTTTTTAAAAGATACTTAGGACACCTCTTTGCCTTCTGATTCCTATACACAGCTATGGTGTTTTAGAAAATTCTTTTTCACAGTTACCTAGAAGCCACAAAAATAACATCAAAGTGTGGAATTCCAGAATCACCTGGACAGATCTCCCTCTAGCTTAACAGTAAAACATATAATGCATAGGCCTCTGAAATCAATACAGTATTCTATACTTGAAATAAAAATGGCAGCACTGACAACTACAACAAAATGACAAACAACACTTGTTATAAACAAGGCAGGCTTGAATATAACAATTTCACAATTAAAAAATTTAAAAGTCACTATAACTGATACGGTCTTATCAACTCTATCGGAGCAGAATGTTGCAATATCAGACAGCTTAAGTTATACTATCATTAACTGCTGAAATCCAAGCAGCGAGTCAAACATTTTAACTGTAAAGGGATCAGAACCAGCACTTACATTTGTCCTTCAAAAACATCATTAAAGCTAGAAAGGCAATTCTATAGTGAACACCTGAGCAGCATAAGTCAGGTACATCATCCCCTCATGAGGAAAACTCCTGTGGAAATGATGTATGCTATGCTGAGAAATAACAATACGCACTCCCGTTAGAACACTTTGTTTGAAGGATTACAGCAGAGCACAACACTGGATTTATGCCAAGCTATTTCTGAATATTAAGAAGTACTTCCTCTTATAGAAGTAATTTCTGGACTGCTGATAACATGAACTGAATATGCACTGGGGTTTAAAATAACTTTCTGAATGCCACTTGAAATACAGAAATAGCACCACTGAAGATAGCAGCAAGAGCCTATCAGATAAAGATGCTGGGCGACATTCAATCCTATGGAAAGCAGCCTTCATTTTGAAACAGGTCTCCTGAAGTTCCAGACAACAGAACTACAGCACAGGTACTATATTTATAATGATTTAGGATCACCCTAACATTACAGCCTCCTGTGTTTAAACTTCTCCTGTCTGGTGATCAGACAGCTGAAGTTTCAACACGCTCCATGTAAGAAGGCATTTGAACCACATTAAAAAAAAATCATCAGAGTGTGTATGTACAGAGTACATATGTACACAATATGTACACAGTCAATTATTTCAGTATTGAGGTTTGCTCTTAAACTAAGCAAAAATAGGTAATATACCTTCAAGTATTCAAACAAGAGATTAAAGATCCAGATGCATTATGAGACAGATGCTTTGCCCAAGCAAGATGTTTTGTTCTTCCAACTTTTATCTTTCTCAAGCTTTTCAAGTCAATAACTCTCTCCTTCCCTTTCTCCTAGTGATTAGTAAATCTCATTTGCCTTGGGTGAAGAAGATGCACACTGACAAAAGACCATGTACTGAAATAGTTTTCTATGGCTTAAAAACCCACAACCCTTACTGCCTTGATATAGTTATATATATATTTATATTACTGTAATATGCAGATTTAGACACTTAGCACAGCAAAGAGAGAGTAAATAATCCTGAAGGGCTGGCAATTAAAACAAGAAAACAGCAGAAAAGAACCAAAAGAGAGATCTAGAGTGAAAAAAACCCCACCGTATTTTTCTTTTTGTTTGAACTATCAAGCACCTTAATCTCTTCCTGAATCCAACTGCTATCCTCTGCTTCCTAATGGATTAAATTTAAGATTAATGTTCCACACACCTGTTCTTCTTTCATTTTACCTCCACTTTCACCCCAAGCATCTCTTTTCTCACTCTGGTTCCTGCAGGAACAGGATAGCTGAAATCCAAAGAAAACTTACAGGGGTAGTTCAAACACAAAAATCATTTATCACCCCTCAGCAAAGTACTTTCCTCAAGCAGTAACTCCTGTGACAGGAAGTTTAATACAAGTCAAAGGAAAATGTATGTCTCCAGGTAGATCTTTAGTTCAGAGTGCTGCAGCCTCTTCTACACCAGTACAGAGACATTCAAGCATTTTTAGGAGAAAGCCTGTGTGGAGAGGTTGTTAAAATGAATGTTTCTTTATCAGCTGATTTAACATCTTAGCCTTAAAAACCAGATTAAGGATATGACAGCTATATTAATACACTCACAATGTACTATAGTTATCATTTAAAGGTATTATTCATTTTATGATCAATATAATCGTCCAGAATCTCTATCTAGACCTTCTTCCCAACATGCCTGACACCCACAACAGTCCACTTATCATTGGCCATTCACCTTCCACTTAAAACTGACGCACTCCAAAAAAAATGCCACGAAGGTTTTTCCTTTTAAGACAAAGTTCCTAATATTTGAAACATTACACTGCATCTCAAACTTCTCCAAAGCAAACATCTAAGCTTTCCAAGGTAGAAAAATTAGTTTGAATCTTCCGTGAAGTGCTACGGAAACCCATATAAAGCACTATGTAAATTTCAAATGAATTGCAATTTCTTTCTCTAGTGAAAAAGGTAACACATGAAAATAAACACTGCCAAAATTAAAACCAATCAGAAACACAATGGAGAATCAGGCAAACATTATAATGTTATTTACTACAGATACATTGTATTTAATACAATACTTTTAGGACTGAAAGTAACACTGTTCTTCATCTCACTGTTCAGTCTATTAAAATACCCCAGATAAGTGAGTAGCTGACGCACTCAGTAAGACTACAGCTTATCTCTGACAAACCATCATGATGACAAGACACTGCATTCTAAACAGAAATTACCCTGCATTTTTACTCAGTCAGAGTGAGAGACAGATCTCATTTCAGATGTGACTTCAAAGACCATAATTCCCTCTCTATTAATGGTATACAAGACGATGCTAATACCAAAAAAAATTCTACATCACGCTTAGATATTTTGTTATTTCAGTTCCAATGGAAAAAGAAAAGTAATCTATATCTTATTCTACCACTTATCTATACCCATTCTACCACCTCTACTATATTCTTCTCAGAGCTAGCTCCTCAGCCAAGTGTAGAGAGTTACCTACTTATATTAACTTTGAGCCTCTATCTCACATTCTTCAGTAGCTTTTTGAAAGTTGCCTTATTTATATAGATATCAGATTTGGGCTTTAAGCACATATCCTGTTTGTCTAATTACACAGACACAACAGATACTTTATTTAATCCCCTTCAAAAATGTGATGGAAGTACACATAGTCACCTTTTTTAGGCTACTTAAAAGATTAGAAGACATTTTTAGACACCCCTGAAATATTGCCAGCAGTTTAGTAACCAGCAACAAAGTGACTCAGCTACTCAGCCTGCAACAGTGCCAGGAAATTCTATTCCAAGAGAGCCAAAGCACTTTTACCTTTATCAGAGTACTGGTGCTCTAAGGCGTGGAGGTCAGGCAGCAGGTGCAAGCAATTGATGCAGCAGTAAGTGAAGAAATCCAACACCACAACTTTTCCACAAAGGTCTTTGTGAAGAGAAATAGGACCTTCAGTGTTTAACCACTGTAGATCTGGAATTCAGAGAACAGTGACAGCCAGTTACAGGAAGGGTAGGGAAAGGAACCAACACCACACAGTGCTCCTGGTGCTTTTAACTTTAAAAAAAAAAGAGTTTGACATCTCTTTTTATGCAGGTAGAAAAGCAAACAAAAAGTCTTTTATTTATCCAACTCATCCTTATGTTCTACAAATCTTCATAATTAGTAAATGAAAATATTATTAGTAAGATTCACTGTAATATGAAAGCGTAGTTTATATCTTTGCACAGGCATTTTTGCAAGCCTCAGAACAAATTTCATAAATTTTAAAACATGATCCACATTATTCAATCCTCAACCATGTCATGTGGGTAACAATCAATTATTTAAAACTCACATAAAGGCTACTAAAAGCTTGAAAGCATTAAACCCTTAATGATTTTTTCCAATAGTTTTGTAAAGAACTGATTTCAGAGATCACTGAAATATTTTTGTGCTTATAGATTTGATCTTGATTTTTAAAGTTTGAAATGACAAGTATAAATTAATTCTGTCACATGGGAAGAAATACAACTTTTTCAGATATGCACAGCAGTACTCCTGGTCATTTATTTTAACCATTTGACATGAGACATGAAAACATTCTTTCCTCTCTGGTAACTGAAAGTCCTCTGATCCCATTAGCACCTGGTATTAAGATAAGGAATAAAGATTCTAGAATATGGTCAGCCATTATTAACTCTTAAAAATAATTTAAAATCATAGTGCGGAAAGACAGTTGTGAGACAATGCAAAGCTGAATTAAACTTTTGAAGGCCTCTTTTAAAAAAATGTAGGTTGACTGATCTAAAAATCCTCAAAACTTCCACTCTAACAGTTTCAGCAAGTGAGATCTGCTCCAGGAGAAGTTATTCCTCCTCAAGTCAGCAGGAGGCTTGTCTTCCGTTTCACGAAGAGAAGGACTGATCTCTAGCTCCATGTATTTATAAACAAAAACGGATGCATCACATTCAGCTTTGGTGACAATAATGAGAATAATTCATCAAGTATATGCACTATTTTCACAGTATAACAGCTTTGCTGTTTACTTTTCAAAAGAAAAGGGTAGTTTATATATTTTATGGTATTTCTCCCATTTTCACTGGAATTAAAATACCTTTCATAGATATTGGCAACTTATTTGAGCCCTTTTTAGAGGAGAAAATAATCCTTGTCAGAACACCGAAACAATATTAATGGCAAAAGCTAAAATTCATTTCAGGGGTCCAAATCTAGACAGAGCGAGCATTCCCTTTGCTCCATTGGCTAAAAGTCGTCATTCATTCCCGTGATACGTGTGATTTTAACCCCGAATTTCACCCCCTGAGGTCTCTGTCTCGCAGTATGCGAGCTCCCACAGCTGCAGGGAGCCTCTCAAAGGTTAAAAGGACCCTGAGCAGGACTTCCAAGATCTCATAAGGCTTAACCTTTGATCTCCCCCTTAGCACATGGCGAGCTATAGAAATGCGCGAAAGGGGCAAACCACCGCAGGAGGATGAACGACATCTCCAGCACAGTTTGTATTATCAGGCACATAAAAATTCACAAGCGCGGGTAAGCCACGGGGAGAGAGAGCTGGGGAACATCCTAAGGGATGCTCCGGGAAACCAAGGGAGCTCAGGAGAACGCAGGGAGAGTTAGTAAGGTTCTCACTATGACCACGGGCGACAGATATCAACACACAGTACAGATGGGAACAGATTTAGAAGAGAGGCTTTACAGAACGTGTTTTTGCAGCCAGTACTAGGGGGAGCATGTTTAAAGAAGTTCTTTTTCTTTGCCCTTCGCTCCTGGTGTTTCCAGGAGTGACGTTTCCTGTAGCTACAAGCGCTATTTAAACAGCGGCTCACGGGGCCGTCCCTGCCCGGTCCTCGCAGGCAGCGGCCCCTCCAGGCAAACCCCACACGGGGAGAGCCGGGGGTCCGCCGCCTCTCCCGGGGAGAGCCCCGGCCCCGCCCGGGCCGCGCCACCCACCTCCGCCGAGCTCGGGCACCGTCAGGTCCCGCTGGCGGCCGTCCATTTTCTTCAGGTACTGGTAGACCAGGTTCTCCTTCTCCTGGGCAGTGTCGGCGTCGAGCAGCGCGTACTCGAGCTGTGTCTGGGCGGGCAGGAGCCCCGCCAGCCCGCCCGCCGCCATCGCCTCACCCGGGCGCTGTTTACCGGCCTGGCGCTTCACCGCCGCACATTCGGCACCGCCCGCGGCGCCAGGGCGGAAACCCGCGACTGAAAAAGAAAATAAAGCACAAAACACAGACACGCAGTAACTCGTCTGTCTTAAAGCGGGACCTCCTCACTTATTCCCTGTTTTGACGTATCCTTGGTATCCACAGCAGCACATTCCCGGAGGGAGCCCACGGTGGAGATTCCCCTGCAGCAGATTCAGCACAGCCCGTGTTTCCCTCCCGGCTGCTTTAGTGTTTTTAAGATGTAAAAATTGAGCAGCACCGGAAAAAGTCCAAACCAGGCTCCAGTAATTCAAACGGTGGGATTTGGGGCTTTTTTTGGCGGCATACTAGGGGAGAAGCGGAGAAGTTGAGCGACAGCCGCAGTGACGAACTTGCGGAAGCGAATGCGCGGCCGCGGCGGGGAACGGCCGAGGAGGTGCCCGCCCGCCACCCGCGGAACCGGCGGGAAGAGGGATGTCCCAGGGAACATCCCGGGACATTCGGGGACATCCCACGGAGCATCCCGGACTCTCCGGGGCACCGGGACATCCCAGGGAGCTTCCCGGACACTCGGGGGCACCGCGACATCCCCCGATCATCCCGGACACTCGGGGCCAGTGAGACACACCGGGGAGCAGCACCGGGACACCCCGGCAACGATCCCGTAGCTGAATTCTTCCTCCTTTTGTTTTAAAATCTTCCTGCTCGGGCAGGAATCTTTAAAATCTTCCTGCCCCCTCCGAGGCCGGGTGCTAACGAGGGCGGGGGGAAGCTGAAGGGAATGGCTCACCCTGGAAGGCTTTGCAGGGTCGGGCCCTGTGTAACAGGAGAAATTGCAGATCTACAAAGAGATGCTCATTAAATTATTTTTGGGATAGGATCCACCATGCTCCTGTCCCATCACGTACTGCTGCTTGGTTTGTGGCCCAGTGTTGCTTTTTTAACATGGGCTTCTGGAGCTTTTCTTCAGATAGCGAAGAGTGGAGGGAAGAGGAAATATATTAGCGGGAGGAAGGGCAGGTTTGTAAACTGTTGCTTAAAAGAAAGGGGAATATTTCATGTGTTGCCATGTCTGAAGATGCTTTATTGGAAGAGGACATTTGGGAGTACAAATCCATTAGGAAGCGAAAGCATCAGAGTAATTCACAGAGCATCTCTACTCCTGTACAGGAAGTAAGTGATGGCAAGGGCAGGCCAAAAAGAAAGGGAAATAGGAGAAAGAAATCTGTAAAAAAACCTGATACACCTCCGAAAACCAAGCAGAGCTCACGGCCAGATCAGGATGTGGATCGATGTAAAGATGACAGTAGTGTGCACTCCCAGGAAAGCGTGAGTAGCCCGGTGGAACAGGGCTCACAAAATGCAAAGCCCGTTCACGATGGATACTGTCCCAGCTGCCAGATGCCTTTCTCTTTGCTTTTGGTCCAGACACCTCAGTGGCACGTCTATGAATGTTTGGAAACTCCAGGACCTATTGAAAAAGGTATGAATAGAGTAAGAAAAAAGCCTTCAGAGAAAAGTTACAGATGTCTCAGGAAATGTTGCTGTAAACCTTGTTTTTTATATTCAGCTCAGAATCTGAAATGGTAGTTGGGATGATTTTTATCATGTTTTATTATGTTGTTACTGATAAGTATTGTTTTTGTATGAAAGTTTTGCTTCTTTGTGAAGAACTTGGAAATCTGACAGGAAAATCTCATTTCAGAATCTAATCTCAAAACTCTGAGAAAGTTTCAATGTTTTTTTATCTAACGTTTTAGTATTTCATTGAACAAACTAAAGGTGCATATTCAAAATAATGAAACCTGTTACAAGTACTCAGTGTCAGAAGAGAACCTTCAGGCACAAGGGTGCTACTTTTGACATCAAGTTTCTTTCTCCTTAGATATAGGTTTCATTATCCTGTGTCCATGTTGATATCTGGTTTGTCCAGTTGTCTATGGACATTTGGAAGCTGAAATATGCCAATTTACTTGAAATGTTAACTTGTGGGCCACTATGGTTTAGAAATTTTATATAGAAATAGATATTAACATTCCTGTATCATAAGAAAACAATTTTGTTTTGAGTTCTGTATAAGAGGAATAAAACTGACTCATTCCAAATTCTAGTTTCATGGGGAAATACCATATCTGAACAGATTCAGGTGTCCAACTTATGTCCTTAATGTACCTCATAACTTTTGTGAAACAGAAAGTATAGAGGAAACTTGAGTAAAGGCTGTTTTAGGTAATACAGCCACTCTCCTTTTTATATTTTCATAACTTTCCTTGAATTTCTTCTTCAGAACAATGAAATGTAAGTCCTTTCATGCTGATTTTGGCAGTGCTTTTAATTTAAAGCAGGTGTTTTAACACCTCATTTCTGTCTTACTCCCATAATTAACAGGTGAAAAATCCTGATTGATTTATGCATTCACCTTAAAAGCCTGAAAAGTTAGGCAGGCAAACTCTCAGTGGGAAAGGCTTAGGAAAGACCTATGGATTTTTTTTTTTCTAGCATCTCAATACTGAATGTTTTCTTCATATAATTAAATACACAAGCCTTTTTTTTCTTCTTAATGTGTAATAGCAGACAATTTGAAATGGAATATCAGGTTAATTCAGAATTGCAATTTGGTTTATTACTTATGTTTGAAATGTACTAGCTGTTTCTGGTGCTACTTCTTTGAGCTTTGAATGTGAGACAATTCTCAACTAGAAGCCATGTGTTTACAGGAGCACAGCATTGAAACAGGGTCAAGTATTCTTGTTAATGGGCTGTATAATTCAGGCATAGTGCTGTATGAGTAGCAGCTGTTTGGTTTTAGGCTGGAAGCATTCTCACTTCTCAGCTCAGAGAAGAGGCCTTGGTAGCTTGAAAATTACTTTTTACTTGTGCCTTCTGCCCTCCAGTAGCTGTGTTTATAAGAAAAAGCTTTTAAATATTGTGTCATGTGTGATTTTTATTTTAACTATGCCAACTGTACTTGCAAAGGTATTAACATTACACCTTTGTTTGACTCTTTCTGTAGAGTGTCCCGATGGTTTGCTATGCACCTCCACCATTCCATCCCACTACAAGCGTTACAGCCATTTTCTACTTGCAGCAAACAGGGCAGGAGATTATCTTGTAAACTGTTCAGGAAACACTGTGGAGATGAAGGGGACACGTTCTACTGCTGTAAAGCCCAGCTGTTCCCCAGGTCATGCAGAGGAAACCTCACAGAATGAGAAATCCTCTAATGAAATAAAACACGTCCCAAATGATGACTGTGCATCGATGGTGTGGAATTCTCCTCAAATGAAGTCTCTAAATATAATCAGTGAAAGTACTTCCTTTTTTGCAGGTGTTCAAAAACCTCAACAGACACTTCAGCTTACACAGACCGCAGATAATAGTTGTAAATTTGAATTTTTTGATTTTGCATCCTCTCAAGAAAGTGAAATGGGAAAAGATCTGTGTATTGAGAAAGATACAAGTCAGCCAAGGCTGCTACAGTCAAGAGTGGACTTCAATGACTGTGAAATTTCTTATTCTCCACTAAGTACATTTGAGGAAAGTGAAGAGGAAGAGGAGGAGAAAGTAAAAGTATCACAGAATAAATTATTTGAAGTGCAGAACTCAGAAGAAGAAGACTCTAATTCTGTGGAATTTAAAACATTTGATGAACTTCTTTTACAGAGGAAGCCTCAGTATGAGCATAGGAAAATGGGAAATTTCATGATTAAAAAAACCCTCTGTGAGGAAGTAAATACACAGAACCATCTAGATCCTCAGCAAGGGGTGGTAGCCAGTCGATCCTCTTTTGCTTCTAGCTACAAGGAGGCTCAACAGCCAGAATTGATTTCCTCTCCTGCCAAAGCAGGAACCACAGAGTCAGAAGATGCTGGTGCTTGTACTCTGGATTCTGCATACATGAGTTTTACTGAGACATCATCACTGCTGGACAGAGAAGATGCTGCCTCTCTTCTGACACAGAGGAGTAATGTTTTGAGGGAGCCAAGTAAAATTTTAAGTCGTACAGATAAAATGACTGCCAGTGCAATTGACAAAACAGCTCTCCAGGAGAGTTTACAGACAGCAGTAGAAAAGAAAGGAAACCTTAGTACAGCTGCTGTGTGCTTTCCCAGCCCCATCTCTTCTAAATCAGTGCCATCTCTTTCATTAGCAACTATGAACACTAAAACCAGTCCTGCCAAAGAACTTAAACAAATGGACATTAGTGTTTTCTTTGGGTTAAAACCCAAAGCGAAGGGGGAACGCAAAGGAGAGGCTTGTTTGAGTGAGAAAAAGCAGACACCAAGTTCAGTATCTCCTAACGGAAAGAGACCCAGACAGCAAAAAAGGAAAGCTGAGGGGTCTGTGGAAGATGTAGAAGCAGTTACAGAAAGTTCAAGTAGAAATGGAGCCATTGCAGATGTACCTTCTGGTGGCCAACGAAGGTGGAGAAAAAGATTTAAAGAATTACCTACTACAGGTGAAGAACCAAGAAAAAAACAATGCCCTTTCTACAAGAAAATACCAGGTGAGAGGTAACTTGTTTTTTGTAGAGGTTGATTAATTTTGGCTGGAGTGTTGTGTTTTTGTCCTAAAACTGAAGTTACCTGTTTTATTTTTATTAGATTTCAGTCTGTGTGAACTGTCAAGAATACCAGTAGAATGCAGATAAATGTTTATTATTTGCTTAACCAGTTGCCATCTGTGTAAGATGGCAGCTGAACAACATATCTGGGAGGCCTTTGGAAGTACTTGTGTGTGAGCACTTTATGAAATTTTTATTTTAATAAGTGAAAATCTCTTTTTGCAACTGTTGACTGATACACAAAACATGTTAATCTTTAAATGGCTCCTTCAGCTGTATGCAGAGTAACTATTACCTTTTCACTGGGAAGAAGCAAAGAGAAAACAAAACCAATATCTAATTAGAGACTGGTGCTGTGCTATGTGTGTTTAGTGACTGGCTTCTCTTCCCTTTTTGCTGTAGGAACTGGCTTTACAGTTGATGCCTTCCAGTATGGAGAAATTGAAGGCTGCACAGCTTATTTCCTTACTCATTTTCACTCTGATCACTTCTGTGGACTAACGAAAAACTTCAGGTTTCCAATCTACTGTAATAAGGTGAGGTTTTTCAAGATTGCTAGATACCATCATGTCCATATGCAGCTGTAATCACTTTTGTGCTGATGGAAGTAAATAGAAGATGAGTGGTTCCATTGTTGGGTCAGTGGATGTGTACAGGGGAATGTGCATTTTGCTTGTGAGAAATCCTTACCCTGATTTGACCGATCAAGAGGATTAGTGAAACTTCCCTGACTAGATACCATGAAAAAAATCGGGTTTAAAAAGGCTCTCTAGAGGTCGTATAGACCAATCTCCTGCACAATATGGGCCTAACTTCAAAGTTAAATCAGGCTGCAGGGAGTCTTTTGTCAGTCATATTTTGAACATAGACCAGATTTTACTATGTCTCTTCACAACCTGTTGCAGTGCTTACCTACTCTGGTTTTTTTTCCCCCTAATAATACATCTGAAATTTCTGTTTCTGCAACTTGACATTGTAGCTTTGTTTTTTTTGTGTGACTCATGAAGAATCTGGCTCCATTTTCTCTGTAACTATTCCAGTGATGGAAGTCTGAAATAGATTCTGCATAAGCCATCTCTTGTCTACATTAAGCAAGCGGAATTATTTTAGACTGGTGCTTTCTGTCCTGTACTTCAGGCTGCTTAATGGCCATGACTGCCATTAGCTGTTACATGTCCAACCAGCTCTTCTTTACTTGTAACAGAGTAGGGCACCTTGCCTAATCAACACATCCAGAGCTTGCATCAAAAAAATTATGTATGATAAAGTTTCCTGGAATGCTTCTGTCCTGTGTTGCCCTTGCAGTTGGAGTGAGTGCAGTCCTCCATAAGATCCAGGGGCCTGTTACCTGGGAACTTCTTCACTTGTTTAGAGAAGGCTTTACCCACCTCCTCTTCCTGACTTGATAGTCTTTAACACATATTCTTCCCTCATTTGCCTTCTTTCTGATTCCAATCCATAACCTGTTGACAGGCTTTTGAAAGTTTGCTTTCTTAAGACAAGTCTTCTCAGTTTGCTTTTTGAGAAGTGAAATGCTACTAAAAGGCTTGATTATGCCCAGGAGCTTGTAGTTTCTCTCTAAGCCAGACTGTCTGGCTTTGAGACATTTTCTTTCTAAAATGAACAGTGCTTCTTTTAGATTTTGTTCCTATTTTAAATCCTTTCTATGTTCCAGATAACTGGCAATCTGGTGAAGAGCAAACTCCGAGTCCAGGAGCAGTATGTCCACGTGCTGCCGATGGACACGGAATGTGTGGTCAATGGGATCAAAGTGCTGTTGCTCGATGCCAATCAGTAGGTATCACTGCATTTGTGGTGGAAAATTTCTTGCAGGTAGTTAGCTTTTGAAATAGGTGATTTATCTTCAAAAATGAAACTTTTTTGAATTTTAGTTTAACTTTGAGTACACTGTGTTAGCCACGTGTAGCTCCATAATTTTTATGCTTGTTGAGAGGTTGAATGGTCTAGTGGTCTGGACACTTCCTGGTTTTTGGTGTCTAGTTGGGAACATAGTAGACTCGATTATCAGATACATTAGGTTTCTGTAACTTCAGCTGACGATAGGGAAATGCTGAGCTAAAGAAAAACGTGGTACTTTGGATCCCGCAAGAGACATAACCTAGTCAAAAAAAATTCAAAATTTTCAAAAAATTTAAAAATTGAACTTCAAAGAAGATGCTGTTGAAATCTGGACAAGACTTCTACTGAATTTGGTGATAAAGGGTGACATTTTTTTCTGTTAGACTAGCACAGTGTGGTAATGCTGGATTTAAAGTCCAGTAGCACCTCACTTCCAGCCCTGTGCTCTTGTTGTTCTGCCTCTTGGTATCTTATTTGGCCATGGCTAGAGGAAGAGTCCTTCCCTGAAGTACGTATATTGAAATGCAGGACTGTGTCACAGTTGGTTTGAACATTACTTAGTGTAGGGTTTGTTTATATTTGGAGAGGTAAGACTCCATGAAGTCCTCTGAGAACCTCTCTAGGAATGAAGGAAGCCTTGGTGCTTATGTAATTTGTATACTTCTCATTTTTCCTGTTTATCTCTCTGATTCTCTGCTCCAATTTAAAAGCCTTACATACCTTAGCTACAAAGTTCAGCTTCTTGAAGAGTACACATATTCTGTCATTTTAGTTCTGATTCATGCCAGTTTTTCTTTTTTGAGATTTCATTTACCCTTTGCAGACGATTGATATCTAAAATAGTCCCACTCAGATTTTCCAGTCTGAACTCTTGCCCTTCAGAAAGCTTTGGCAAGCAACTGCAGAAAGTGCAATGGATTCACTGTCACTGGTAAGGGAGTTGTATTTATAACCAGGAAGTTCTGGATCTAGGACAACATTTAAAATCTGCAAATAGAATTTAAAAGAAAATGCTCCTATAAGTCCTGCAGGAAGGAAGATGAATCTGCAATAATACAATTCTGTTTCTCCTGAGCAAGAATGCTACTACTTCTCTTTGGTGTGCTGTTTCCCCTTTGAATAAAATAACAGAATGATTGCAACTGAGGCAGCATCTTTGTCATGCCTAGAAGGTGGGGCATCCCAAAAAGGCAGTTAATGTTTGACTCCTTTACTGTTGATGTGGGTTTTTGGTTTCTTCTTCCCATCTCAGGTGAGAACTCAGGTCAAGCTTGTCTATGGCCATAGGATTAGCTGCAGAATTCCTTTAGAAATCAGGAATTTCTAGCTAAATTAGTCTGCATAGTAGCTATGATTTAAAATGCTGTTCTGCACACTGAAGGGTGGTCTGTCTCTTAAGGCAGTTTAACAGTATAGAGAGTTGACATAATTTTTGTGGTTGTTTGTTTCAGTTGTCCAGGTGCAGCAATGATCCTTTTCTACCTACCAAGTGGGAATGTTATTCTGCACACAGGAGACTTCAGGGCAGACCCTTCCATGGAGCGCTACCCTGCTCTGATGGGTCATCAAGTCCACACCCTTTACCTCGATACCACGTAAGTTGTCTGGAAATGGAATTTTTTTTTCAGTTTACTCTTAACTCTTTTCAGTTTAGTAAGACTTTATATGAACCAAATAAATGTAAGTCTAAATGGCATTGCTGTGATAACACTTGTTAGCTCTATTTAGTGTTGAATAAAAGCAGATATTTATTAAAAGCCCATGTATGTACAGCTTGTTCATTGGTTATGCTGTTACATGAGAGAATGAAAGTGGGTGGTGGAAAAGGTGCTGAAGTATTTGCTGAGATAACCATATTATTTTAAAGTAGTATTAAATTCTGGATGTTGAAACTCAAACATTTAGGTGTTCAGCTCTAAAACAAGATGTTTATGGAACATTAGTTTTCAGTGGATTCAACTTTATTACAAAAAGAGGTGTGGAAGAGTTCGAAGGTGAAAGAATGCCAAATGGTGAATCAGTTTTGGGGATTTTCGTTAGACCTTTCTCTGACTCATGTATATAAAATTGTTTTTGTGTGAATGATGACTAATGCCCAGCTGCAGACTTGCATTTCTGTTCCATGTGTTTCTGTGAATGAGTAATGCCTTATATTATGGCTTGTGTGTATGACAAAAAATAGACTTAAGAATATAATGAGGATGTGATACAAATATCGAGCTTGCAAGAGCATTTGGTATTTATGAAGAAGAAGATGTAGAATTCAGTGCCAGAGAGTGAATAGTTGTAGAGAAAACACTGATATGCTCAGTGTAATTTTTGTTGCAACAATTTAATCTGGGCACCTCAGTGTTTCTAATAGACTGAAGTTATATGGAAGAATAATGCCTTTTTCACTTATTGTCTACATACAGTTTTGAGGGCCTTTTTTGGTAATTTCGTATGTCGTTTACCTTTTGTAACAAAGTGGTATATTTTGTTTCCATGCCCCAGATACTGTAGCCCTGAGTACACTTTTCCTTCACAACAAGAGGTTATCCAGTTTGCTGTCAACATTGCCTTTGAGACAGTGACTTTAAACCCACGAACTCTAGTTGTCTGTGGCACTTACTCCATTGGAAAAGAAAAAGTCTTTTTGGGTATGTATAAGAAGTGTGCTGGATCAAACGTCTAAATAAATATCTAGTTTACTTTTAGAAGGTGCCTTTCTTGAAGGCATAAAAGGTCATTTAGTCTGAATGTTCAGATATTGTGTAAAGAAATTAAATGTATTTAATAATCCTCCTGCTATTTTTTTAGTTTTCTAATCAATAAGTTTTAACTTTCTGAAAGAAATAAGTGTTCTACCATGTTTACAACTTCCCCCCCCCCCGCACTGAATATACATGTGGCCAGTTTGTATACTAAATGTATGAACCTATTGATTGTGGTGAGAAAATTGCTAAGGGCAATTAAAAAAATAAATAAATTAGGTCTTAATGACATTTTTGTTGTTAATAAGTTCATGTTGTCAAGAAAAAGCAAAGGGATGTTATTCTTAGGCTTCTGTTTTGAGTTTTTTCTTCCAGGTTTATATTATCTATCTTTTCTGACTAAATGAAGATCTTGTGTGCTATGCTTCACTCAGTTACAGCACCAGGAACCAACATGACTGCCCAAATGTCTTCTTTAGAGCAGGCAGCTGTGTACCATTTGTGCTTCTGTGTATATTTAAGGTCATCAATACAAGAGTTACTGTCACTGAAATTTAGTCTGTCTTTAACGTTGGCTGTTTGTCACATATTCCAAAAGCTGCACGTTTCTGGCATCTTTGGAATAAACACCAGTTCACCTCAGTAACATTCTACCAAAGAAATGTGACTTGGAATTTATCAAGGTACTTTTCTTTCTCTTTCCAATTGTCATACAAAATTCTGCTGCTAAACTGTAGGGGACAAAGGTTTTTAACAGCCATTACAGGTTTCTCTTCTTAATGTTAGATTATGAAACACTGTAACCTGTTGAATATGGATTTCTTTTCTAATAGTAAAAATTATCTTGTACAATAATCAGGACTATCTCCAAAACAAGCCAAAAAAAGAACTCTTACAATTTTCTTTATCTGATTTTTTTCTAATGAATCCTAAAGCAATTGCTGAAGTTCTGGGCTCAAAAGCAAGTATGTCCCGTGACAAGTACAAAACCCTGCAGTGCTTGGAGTCAGCAACTATTAATTCCCTCATCAGTGTGGACTGGAAGGGTACTTTGCTTCATGTTCTTCCCATGATGCAAATTAATTTTAAGGTAAGTTCAGAAGAAGAACTCTGTTGATGAACCTGCTACTAAAATTCTCTGGGCTCCTCCCAACCAGTGCTGTGTTTGGTGCTTTTTAACCTCTTGTCGGATCATATTTATTTAGTGGAGCTTTGACATGTAGCAATACAATGAAAATGAAATGCAATTAAACATTAATAACTTCTGCAAACATGATGTGGTGCTTGTACAAGATAAGGTGAGGCTTGTTCAAAGACCTGCTCTTTTCAGGCCTTTTTGAAGTAGATTTATGTAATGACTGCCTGATCTGTCCTATTAGCAATTAATATATTGTGACATGGAGTCCCTGTTTTAAGCCTTTTACCTGGTCCAGTGTAGGAAAAGGCTAAATGGATTTTCTGCCTGTGAGCCTCTGTTTTGAGGCAGCCTATGAACATGGCCAACTACCAGTCAGGAGTCTGATTTCCAATGTATTTATAGCCATATTTTCGTCTTTTAAAAGAATATTCACTCTTTGGGCTGATGATTTGCACTGGAGATAAGGTTACTCGAAAATCAGTGAAAACTTGAACATAAACCAATACTTGTACTGAGTGAACTGTGGATCACCTCATATATACACATGCTTTAGTTTTTCCACACACGGTCTTCTCTAATATTTGTAGCAAAACCACATAAACCAGTTAATTTTAAAAAGTTATTTAATCTAATTTGATTTCAAGTGCACATTTGTTTGAGATTTGAAACACTGAATTCTTGTTGTTGAGCGTTTTTTCTGGGAATTTCTTAGTTTGGAAATGTGCCTAATTCCTAGTTAAACTAAATAGACTACAAAATACTGAAGGGCAGTAAGGTAAAGCAGCAGGCTCTAGATTAAAGGTAACCTGAGAGAAAGAGAAAAACAGTGGTTGTTTATGCCTTACAGACTTAGATTCATTTTCCTGTTTTGCTTCAGGCCTGCTGTGCCATCTCAAGCAAATCCTTCAGAGCAAGATGGTATTTAGCTGCAGGACTAGTCAAGGTCAGAGTTGACCTAAAAAGGAATAAAAAAGGCTATATGATTTGGATGGAGCTGCAGGAGATGGAACTTAGTATCTTAATGCTTTAACCTTGTTCCATGATGTTTCCACAGAGGAGCAGAAAATGATTAATGGAAATACGTATGGATTTATTTTTAATGTGTTGTGTTGTCTTAAACAGTAATTTATTTTAGTTTCTTCTGCAGATTTCTGGGTTGCTAAGTCACCTGTCCCAGCATGCATGGATACTCACATAGCTGGACTTTCAGGGGGTGCTTGTACCCTCAAGGACAGCTTTACTTCCCGGAGGGAGGCAGTTGTATCATGCAGGGTCTCACCTCTGAGATCAGGAGGTTCTAGACAAATCTACAGTGCCATGCCAAAAGCCATGCCTGGACCCTGAAAAGGGCCAGGAAAGATGAAGGGCAGAGTGATTTTGTGGATGAGAGTCCTGGTCTGACAGCTGTGGGGGGCTGTGCCCTCAGGTGTGAAGTTGTGTGGTCTCATGCCATCATCAGTAATGTTGTGTCCATGTAGGCTGGGCACGCTGGGGACTTCCGGAGTGCCAATCTTCCAATGAGGGCAGCAGCTAGAGGGGTGCCTGGGTGGAATGTATTGCCAGTAAAATGCAGAGAATTTTAAATGCTTAAAGATGAGTTCATGTGATAGTTTATCTTACTTTTGGATTTGATATATATTAAGAAAATATAAAAAAAAAATCAGGGATGTGGTACTTCACTGCAGTATTTAGTTTTACCCCAGTAAAATACAGGAATTTCTGTATGTGCTGACAAATGGCTGTTCTTGAATAAGCCAGATGAGTTTAAGTGGTGTTAGGGCTGGTGGTAAATTAAATATTTAATCATGTTTGAGTCTTTTCCTACCTTATGGAATCTATTTGTGTACACTGCTGACTTTAGCGACACTCTGAATAACAGGCTGTCATGGTGATTGAAGGAGGTTGGTGTAGCAGTGAAATATGTTTTCCATTTCAAAAGGCTGAAGGTTTAGAACAGTCTTGGCTAAAGCAATAAACGAAGAAATTGGAATGTGTATTTAAAATGGACTTGTTTTGAGTAAACACTGTAGTAATTTGTTTTGGGGAAAGAGGCCGTCTTTTCCAAAATGCATGCATGATTCTTTTGCAACAAACAATTTTTTGTAACTCAAAAATTGAGGCCTTTGCTATTTGACTATGCAGTGGAAAATTTCCTGGGAACTGGGCTCTGTGGGTCTGTGACTCTCTTTCATGTTGTTTAACTCAGCAAGGTCTTGTACTGGCATAGAGGTGAGATTTTCAGAAGTGCTTGTGATTGAAATGCACAAATAATTTTTTTATGAGATTAAAATTGCATCCTTAATGTGAATATTGCACACTGATTTATAACAGAATTGAAAAGCAGATTAGCATTGTTAATATAATAATCATTGCATTTGAAGTACTATATTTAGATTTCATTAGAGCAAGGGGAGCAAGTATGTGAATAATTACCTTAAGCTATGTTAATCCTCCCAAAATGAAGTGTGGAGGAGAATTAGACTGCTACAGTTATACCTTTAATCAATTGAGGACTGAATATTCACAGTGTGTTCAGAGTCACAGCAGTAGCTGTAATTCCTGTTGCTGAATGAAATGTGTACTGTGGTAGGGTTTTTAAAAATTTTTTTATGTACCTGGTTTGATGGATTCTATGTGTTGCTACTGGACATTGTACTGAAGGTGTTGTTGAATGTGGCAGTCTCACAGGCAGCTTTCTGCTGCCCTGTTTTATACTTGTCAAGTGTCTGACAGGTTGGTTAATGTTCTATCACAGCCCATCTATCCCCCTCTGCCCCCCCTTTTTTAATCAGTCTTTATTTTGTATTCATCTCTCTCCTGCTAATATAAACTTTATGATTTTGTAATCTGTAACCTTGTTGGGCTTTCAAATTAGGAATTTGGCTGTAAGATTTTATACAGGACACATGAAATTGATTTTCTATTCTTAACTTGAAGCAATACTGACTTCACTTTGTCCAGGAATAGGATTGTACATTCCTTATAGTTGGAAACTTTTTCAAGGTCATTTTCTTTTTAGAGTGAGAAGATGAAAGGTGGTTTCCTTCCTGTCTTGGAGAGGTGGTAAAACATGGTTTAGTGCTCAGAGCAATACTCAGCTCATGCACTGCCTTGCTGTAATTTTTTTGGGGTAGCTTAATTAACTCTGGTTACTTCTGGGCATAAGCAGGTGTCATGATCTCTGTGGCACTGCAAATTAACAAGATGATTTTGCACTGAAGCAGCAAAATATTTCCACTCAGCTGCTGACCTCCAGCTTAGAGGAGGAAATGAATGATTGTGGAGCAAGATTTATAAGAAGGTGTGATTATTCCTTATGTGTTCTAATCTGTAATGCATAGCTGTTCATGTGTGCTTAATTCAAGTGAAGGAGCTGAGATCCTGAAGGACAAGTTGTTTTCCAAATGTCAATATTTATCATTAATAATTTCAAGGTAGATGAGACTTAAGAAATACCAGCACATGAAAATAAAATGTAGTCTGAAGCCTCTCCATCATGAAATGGCCAGCCTTTAGTCTAATTAGCTATTTAATGGGATTAAGTATATGATTTTTTTTTTTTTTTTCACAGGGCTTGCAAGATCACTTGAATAAGTTTTCTGAGAATTTTGATCAAGTTCTGGCTTTCAAACCTACGGGATGGACCTACTCTGATTCATGCCTTTCTCTAGAGGATATCAAGCCTCACACAAGAGGAAAAATCACTATATATGGTATAAGAGTGGCAAAGATTCAGTGCATTTAGCTTTGTGTGGATGCTTTTCCTATTTTTATTCTGGAAACTCCTATTGATTTTGGTAACTGCTGCTTTTTCTAGTAACTCATTGAGAAACCAAACAGATCTCTTCAGGAGAGATCTGTGAAATGAGTAGTTGAGAACACCATAAATGCAGATTTTTATGTACATTTTGCACCTGTCCTCCTCATGCAAATAAAGGCTTTCATCTGATAACAGGTAGAGACTTCAGGGGTGGAGTCTTGGCCTGATGGATGCTGGTGGCTGTGCAGTTCCAGAGCTGAGATTTCGTTCCATGTCTTACTTGTGTCTGAGAGACTGTGTCTTCCTTTCAGTTCTTACTGATGGGTGGAGCTAAATCCCTTAACATTCCTTTAACCAGGTCATTGATGTTGCTTAGTTTGCACTGATGAATGGCTTGGTGACTTAATGCAAGGTAATTTTCCTAGAAGGAAAAATGGGGGGGGGGGGTTGTTTTACCTTAGCTATAAACTTTGGGTCCCAAATAGGAATTGAAAAAACTCTTTTATCTAAAGTATTTCTTAGCTGGAAGGCTTGGAGGAAGTTAAGTAGACTGACAGATGGCTGTGATTTGTTTTCATTTCAGGGATCCCTTACAGTGAACACAGCAGTTACCTGGAAATGAAGCGTTTTGTTCAGTGGTTGAAGCCACAGAAAATCATCCCCACTGTAAATGTTGGTGACTGGAGAGACAGAAGCTTGATGGAAATGCATTTTAGAGACTGGATGACTGAGGGCAATAGGCATAAATAAATATAAGGAAGAATGTATATTTCAAAGGAGGTAGGCTGCAGTGGGAATTGAGTTCCTGTGAGTTTTATCTCCTTTTTCCACGGAGCTTTCTTTAGGAAAGACTAAACTGCCATTCTTTGAGGAAAGATAAATTTGAGGAAAGAAAAAGGCACCTTACTTTTGTCTGTGTTTACTACTTTTTTTCCCCCCATAACTTACCATGTTTGCAAGTTCATATTTCAGGTTATTTTTATCTTACTGCTTTTTCTCTGTTCTGAATTTTCCTCGGGTTGTGGAGATGCTCAGATGTGTAATGCTGGGGAATTAAACACTCTCCAGGGTAATTTCTGAAAATAAGTTACTGTAATAAATGAGACAATACTAAGCTTATGTCACATGCTGTCAACTCAGGCTTCAGAGCTCATTTCATGAGGCAGAACTGACTATTGTGATTTAAATATTGTAAAAAAAAAAAAAAAACTTACCTTGTGAGAGAGGATTGACTTGGGCTCCTGCAGCATAGGTACTTCAGAGAACTGTTTACAAAAGACATTTCTACCTATATTCCGCTCAAGATTTTCTGCTTTTTTTTTAGTTATCTTTTTAAAAATAAAGAATATATGTTATGCCTGTGTGTTCTTTCTGAGCAAAATGCATTTCCTTTCAGTGCCAGAGTTGCTAACCTGAACAACCTGTCTGCAATCTCTTTGGTGAATGTGCTGTGTATGTTGCTTGTCTGAGGTTGCTCTTGTGTCCTGGTAGTGCCAGTTCTCAGCACGTACTCAAAGCACAGAAGTGGCTCCTCACCATGTAATCCCCATTGGGGTTTGCAGGGTTGTTTATGTACAGGTTTGTCATCTGAATTCTGGAAAGACAAGAAAGGCAAATACTAGCAGTGGCAGCAAAAAGGTAAATTTCACTTTGCATTTTTTGCCCTTAATCCTTCCAGATTATCCATTGCTGCTTCTTCCATATTTGCTTGATGTTTGTGTTACTGAAGTATGTGGGTGCATGCAGGCACACTAGTAAAATTTTAATCAGTAAAATAAAAATGTTTCCAAACTTCCAGGATAGAATCACATGTAAAGAATCATCCCCCAGCCCCTCAGAGTAGCTTGTCTGGAATCTTCAATGCCATTTTGTGTTGTAAAACATTTTTTTTATGATCAGTGTGAGTATAAACAGATCCTTGTCTCTGAGTGACGAGCTCTGTAATGTGAAGTCGCTTGTTTTATTTGTCTTGTGAAAGAAATAACTGAGAAACTGATGGAAAAAAGATTCTTTGTACTGAAACAATTGTGAACAATTTCACTGACATACGGCATTGTTAAGTGCTTCAGTTTAAATTAAGCAGTTAAAGGAATCTGAAGTTTTTGTCTTACATCATGCATAGTGCTAGCTGGCTGTCACAAGAACTGGTAACTGTCTTGGACTGGAGTGCTCATTCCTAGGATTCCACTCCTTTTTGGAGGTGTATGAAGAAGTATCTTTTATAGCTCTTGCAAATACCAAACCTGAATTAATGCCTTGTACAAATCAGAGCAAATTTGGGGATTCTATTTGGCAGGCAATTGCTTTTACCAGTTGAATCGTTAAGGAATTATGCATGGTTTTTTTGGCCCTCAGGGTCTTTTTCCTGACTAATTTTTGCACCAAGTGTGAAAGGCTGGAATAAGCACCCCAAAGTCAAATCTTAGTCACAACTCAGACATCTTCTTGCTTCCATCGTTGCATTTTCAAGAATGACATTTTCAAGAATGACTGTTCCTACAGAGAATGAGAGTGTGTGTGTGTGTGTGTGTGTGTGTGTGTGTGTGGGCTCCCACCAGGCTGATGCTGTTCCTGGTTTTGCAGTTCCCTCAGTTTGTGCCAGTGGTAACTCAGAACTCAAACAATTCAACTTTCAGTGCAGCCTGATGAGTGTGAGGCACCTGTTACCTCTCTGTGGCTCCCTACCTCCTGATAACAGTTTCTAGCCTGTTACCCAGAATGAAGGGTTGGGTCTTTTTTCTTTTAAAAGCAAACATATTTCTGAAACTAACCACAAAAATTATGTATCTTGGAATACACTGACTCTGGCATCTGCTGGACTGACCCAGTTAATCCTGCCCTGATGTGGAGCAGATGGTTATGGGCTCATTTCAGTCAGCAAGCAGAAGGGCTTTAGTGCTAGGGTCTGTTTCCAGTTGCCTGCTCTGCTGTAGGTATTCCTGCATTGGCCCACTGGCTGCTTTCATTCCTCCCTATTTCTGGTTTGTGTTTGCACTTCCACCAGCTGTTTTTTGTGTGTAGATGAATTTTGGAGCATTTCTTCCACCTTCATGGTAGGAGATCTCCATGTTACCCAGTTACTTGGCCTCCTTTGTATGGAAAAAAGTATTTTCAGAATCCAAACTCGGGAATAAATCATTTTTCTCATTACAATAAAGAAGATTAATAACAGGATTAGATTGCGTAGGAGGACATACACGCAGATGTGGAGAACTAAATGTAACTAACAAGAATTTTGTGGGAAGATGTGCAGCAGGACTTTTTCCCTTGTCTTGGTGGTTCCAAGGGGCATCTCTCTGATCTCAGCAGCTGAAGTCCTTTGGGGAATGCAGAGCTGGGATAAAACCAATTTCAGTGTTATTGTACAGGTGTCATTAATTAGGACTTAGAATCTGGCTCTACTTTTCCTAATGAAGAAGTGAATTTTTTTTCAGTCTTTGGGCAGTGCTGCCATTAGAGATGGATGAATGAAAGCATTCATTATTTTGGTTGACAGTAGAGATTCTGACTACAGCAGAGGTGCCACCTTTTCACAGTCAGTGGATGGGGACTTTGATCTCTGTGGTGCTATAGAAACACTAGACCAGGGTCCCCTGGACGGTGGGGTGGAGTCATCAGTCTGTGTCCTGAACCTCACATCAAATGACCGTCCTGTACTGACACAAATACCAGATTTCACTAAAGCAAGATGGGCCTGTGAACATGCCAGAGGCTCTTCCTGTTTGTCTGGTGCTGACAGGCTCAGGGCAGAAGGCAAAGCAAATGGAAGAGGCAGCTGTAACACTCGCTTGATCGGTGCCCAGAGCGCCTTTCAAAGCCAACCCCTCTAAAGAATCACTTTGTATTTCCCATCAGGACTCCTGCTCTGATTACATATCACCCCAATAGGCAGATAAATGAGCTAAAAGCAACTCTGTTGGAAAAGGGTAGCAGGAGGGGAGAGGGAAGATGAGGAGAGCGGCTCCTGGCTGTGCTGTCTCAGGCACCGGGTTTCAGGCTGGCTGTGATAAATGAAAGCACCCACGACCTGTGGCCACCACTGGGGAGGCTGCTGGGAGGGCATGTGTGAAGCACTGCAGAATAAAAGCATACGGGTAGCTAAAGGGAACTTCAAGGTGCCAGTATCTCTTTAAACCTTGATGTGAAATAACAACTGATAGCAACTTGGAGTGGAGAAAGGAACTGAGATGCCATTGGCATTGGTTAAAGCATTTTTCTTCTCTGATTAACTGTGTCTGCTCACATGAGCTTTGTAAAGGTTGTTAAGATAAATTGCCATTTAAGTTTGTTTTCTTTTTAAGAAAATGTGACTTCAAATACATCTTTCGTGCAATTAGGGGTTGATTTTGACTGAACATGAATTTTGAATTTGAATGCTGCTTTGGGGGGATTGTGGGAGACTTGTTTCCATGTCAGGGTAAAGATGCAGTTATTGCCTTGATGTATTTTCAGTGTCTGAATAATTTTTGTTGAGTTTTCTTTGGTAGAGGACAAAAAGCAGCAGGTGAGTTTTGAGAACAAGAGAATGCAGCCCAAACATTCCTATCCTCCCTTAGCTACAGAAAACCAGCTGTTTCTCATTTCAGAACCAAAACAAATAAGAGCATCACTTTCAAGGGTGGGTCACAGGCTGCTTTACGTGTTTAGGATTTATAGTGAAATGCTGCAATTTGAAATTTTATTCAATAGCCACCATTCCAAACCAAGTCTTTTTGCAAAATATTCAGTATTAATATTTTAGAACACACAGTATTAGTGTCTAGTGGGAAACATGACAGGAAATTCACAGGAAATATTGAAAGTTTGTCAGTACCAATATTAAAAATTGAAGCTCTTTAAGTTTCACATCTTGGTACAGATCATAAATGTGCATTTGGAGTGCTGAATTTAATGTTCTCCCCAGCAGTGCAGAGAAGCTGGAATGAGATTCCAGCCTTCTAACAGGAATGAAGAGACAAGATTCTTCCCACTGAATCTAACCAGCTCTACTGCTGTCTGCAGGCAGAAGGTTTGGTGGAGGAGCTGCAGCCCACAAAGGCAGAGCCCTGCACCTCTTCTCTTTCTCTTTTCTACTCTGGACCTTTACCCACTGTTGTACAATGGCACCTTGTTATCAAATCTCCAGCAAATACTTTGGCAGGGAAGAGGCTTTTCCACTCTGTCACAGCTGCTCTGCTATCTCAGAGCAGATAGGCACTTGTTTGTGCCAGTTTCCAATAAGTTCTTATATAAACCAAACAGTTTTAAAAACCTCTAAGCTTTCCCATTTGCCATTTGAGTTAAACTTTATTTGCCTTTCCTTCTGTACGTTGCCTTGATGGTTATGGGTGGAAGGGGAAGAAAGTTCACCACCTCAGGGAAAAAGACACCAGCAATGCACCCGAGGAAAAGGTGACGCGAGGACACAAACGCCAACAAGGGTGACTTTTGGAGCAGAGTTCAGCAAGACCAGAGCTGGCTGTGGCATTCTACATGTGCTGCCTCCTGCTGCTGCCCACCCCTCCTGCCTGTCCACCACTATCCCCCCTGCAGAGGCCATGATTTCAGTGAACTCTGCTGTGAGAAGCAAAGTCGATTTTTTCTGACCACTCCAGTCGTTTGTCAGCTCCTAGCGGAGATCTCCCCAAATGCTGCACTGCCAGCAGCAGGATCTGACTCACTTTTCAGCTCCTGTTTCAGAGAAGTGATGGATTGGAGCATTTATCTCAGCAGGGTTTCTTCAATCAGAGAAAGGCAGGCTGGATTTGTATTGTTACTGAGGCCTTGTTATTTACTTGGGACTCTGCCCTGCTCTTGGTCACATCTATTGCCTGAATAGGGGAGGTAAAGCTGAATTCTGTTCTTTGTGCTGCTACCCAGCGACCATCTGAGGAACTGAGCTCTGCAGCACAGCAGGAGCCTGGTTTTTCTCTAACACCTTCATGGTCACAGCCCAGCTCATTCCTTGGAGCTCATCTGTGGGGCCAACAGCCAGGCAAGGGGCAATTGGCATCCCACAGAATCGCTGGGGCAGGGACTGACAACCCTGGGGGGCAGTGGGCCATGGCAGGGCTGCTATGGAGTTTTGGTGCCCTCAGGGCCTGACAAACATTTCCAGTAGTGTGTGAAGGTTCCTGATTTTCTGCCATATATAAACCCAAAGTATTCTGTATTTGACAAAGGAATGACAAGGGAGAGGGTTGAATGCAGCAGGACAGTGGCACAGTTAGTGACAGCTAATTCGGAGATTATTTACTACCCAACTGCCTGAACAGATCAGTGGGGTGGGGGGAGCAGGGATGCCCTGTGGGCTCATTTGGCAAAGGATCACTCACAACACAGGAAAAGTCAGGCTGAGGACAGTAGGGTGGGGGGCAAGCAGGGCATGACTCTGGGGCTGCTGTCAGCAGGAGCTGGGGGTCTGCATCCTTCCTGCCCACGCCAGCACCACCTGCAGACCCCCCCCGCCACTTCAGCTGGAGTTACTCAGAGGAATGTTGCCTTCTTAAACATTTCTAAACCTCCTTGCTGAGCACTCTGACAGTAACCTGGCTTTGTCCCACTTGGAGGATCAGGGCAGGAACCTGCCACGACCTTCCCCTGCTCCAGAGAGGTTCAGTGTGGCAGCAGCTCTCGAGTCTGTGAGCTCTGTGAGGGCTCTGAATGGGGCACTGCAGGAAATCTAATGGCCCTCATTCACCCGGTTCTCACACCAAACACAACCAGAGGGACAGCTGACATCACCACATGGTGCCACAGCCCACTGACAGGTGTGGGTCCCCTCTGGGGGTGACAGCAGTGACCACCCCCTCCTGCAGGCACAGACAACCTCCTGTCTCCTGGCTACAATGCCAAAACGCCCTTGCACTATTCCCAGCCTTGTGATCATCAGCAATTGTGCCATCGGCAGAATTTAAAATGACAAACAGATGGAAACATCCCAGGGTGATCAGACCACAGTGCAGGGGATGTTTCATCCAGGTGCCAAGAGAGACTGGACACATATTTACTCTGTGTTATTTCAATGTTTTAGCTGACCTTGAGGGCAGGTGCTGCTTGCTGCCACTTGTCTGATGCTAGGAAATAACCTGAAGCAGACTTTTAAATTTTTTTAAAACACCAAATATAACAAAAATGTACTTACAGCAGAGAACTCCTGTTTTACCATCTTTGACATATTTTTTTTCCTACCCACAGTCCCTCTTGCTGTTTATAGTTGTTCCTCATGACTGAGTTTTGCTTCCTCTCTGTTCTTTCCCCCAGCTACTTTTCCACTACTGGGGATTTCTCAGAAATGTTACGCTGCCAGAATTCACTTTTATTCTTAGAAATTGGAGCACAAGGGCAATTACTTGGGAGCAAAATGACATCTGTGAAGAATGACTTTGGACATTGAATAAAATAGAAGAGGAGCGAATTGGAGGACAGAAGGCCAGAATTCCTGTAGGGCACTTAGTTAGTTTAAGGACATTTAGCATATAAATGAGGTTATTTTGGCAAAATGTGTCCTGATTTAGAATATGTGACTGATCAGTAGGGGCTGCTGAAGAGCAAGTACTCAAAAACATTGGCTTCTGGTTAAAAAAATTTTGCAACCCTCATCACTGATGGAGGTAGTGTCCTTCCAACAGCCTTGAGGCATAAACCATGGCTTTTTGCTGTGTTTTATAGGCACAGACAGAAACAGAAACAGATTTCTTGGGACAACTTACAGAGGCAGGAAATAAAAAAAGGATGTAGCTCAGTGATGTCCCTACTGATGAACATTACAAACATCCAACATTTTAAAAGAAGATTAGCACCACTGATAGCCTTGGACTTAGTGCTCCCACCAACACTTTAACTTCATCCTCCACTGCTGGGTTATAAACAAAACAAATTCTCAGGCACAGATTGACCCAGGCACCCCAGGATGAAAAACCGAACATGGTCAGACACTTTCTGTGGCAAGTCCAGTCCTGCTGCTACCACAGCAGCTTGGTGCCCCCCAAAATGCTGGTCCTGCTGTAAGATGGAGTCACCAAGAGCTGTCAGCAGCAAGCAAAAGGCTCCTGATCGCTGAGGGTCCTTGTAGTGGAGGTGTGGTTTCATTTATGGTGATTTTCCTGAATGAAAGATTTATATCAGCCTTGTCTGGCTTCTCCGCTTCTTTAAGGGATGCAATAAATTAGAAGGTGATAAGGTGATTCAAAATTCTAGTGGCATTTCTAGGAACGGTCTGGCATGCTCCAAGTTCCTCGCAGTGACTTGCTGGCCAGCCTGCAGGATGGAAGGGGCTGGCTATGATGAGACTTGTACGTGGAACAAGTGTGCATCCCTGGGAAACAAACCAAAAAGGCCCTTAGAGCATCTCAGATTATCTTGTCAGCTCCACAGACCCACAGGCAGACAGTCAGTACATGCTCTTTCTAGCCCCTGCTCTGACAAAGCAAGCAAGGAAGCACCTTTGTAAATATCAGTGTGTCCCCCAAGGGCCTGAAGTACTGGATGAATCCATGTGACTGAGATTTCCACAGTCGCTGCTGGTGCAGCTTTCCATAAGCAGCACAGATGTTGTGAGCCAGTTCCTTGCAGGGAAGTGGGAAGATCACCTGACATTCCCTCATGACACAGCAACAGAAGGGACTCAGGTAAGCCAGTTTCTGCAGGACATTAGGGATGGCTTCTCCCTTAGCATGGAACGGGCACATCAGCATCTCCCTATAGCACGGGGCATCGATGAACCAGCCCTCATGCCTGCAACATACAGGTCTGATGGAGGCTTTTCCAGCAATGTTCTGGGAGTTAAGCAGTTCCTAGTACTGAATGTGATGCTGGAGATCACATTCGTGGTAAGAGACAGCATGATGCAAATGTGTCTGAAAGCACTTCTTGAATTTTACTGAGTGTGTGTGAGGAAATGGCTCTCCTGAGGTCACCAGAAAATCTGGGACAAAACACAGATTAAGCACCTGGTGTCCCCAGCTCACCACGGATCCACTCTCTGCAGTGTGCAGGGTGACATCACTCTCCTTTATTGCAGTTGCTCCTCTTTGAATCCCTCTGCAGAAATTCCAGCCATGCTGAAGTATATCTGGCTGTTACTTAGATATCTCTATTAAATACATAGGTATTTATTTTGATATCCCTCTAATCCACCAGGTTGGAGGGACTCTGATAAGCAAGACACTGCATTACACAGAGGTCGTCTCTGGCTCAGTTCAGGGTGGACACTGCACAGATAACCTTTCCTGGCTGGACTCATTCTCCTGCAAGACTTGTGCTCTCTTAATCAGTTTATGACTCCAGCCCCAGTTCTCAGGAGTGTTGCCCTTGAGAGGAAGTGTGGGGGTTGTGTGGTCTGGTCTGTGCTTTCTGTTCAATGGGCTTTTTATTTTTCTTAACTTCAATGACCTCACACCAATATGGAGACTTCCCTTACCATTACTTTCTCTCTCTTCCAGGACTTGCTTTTCTCCTGGGCAATTGCCATCTTCCTGCCAAAGTGGTAGAAAGAACATGATTCACTTGGGAATTCAAGGGGAAATATTAGCAACCACTAATGAGTGAGTGCCACACAGGAATGTGCCACAAATTAACAGCCAGGGAAACAACCTAAATCTTTATTTAAGTGTAGCTTTTTTTAAAAGGGCTGTTTGATGACTCAGCTGCAGATTACTGGGAAGTTACAGATAATCTTTGCAGGACAAGGAAGGGCCATGTTAGGAGAAAATGAGGTGTTTTGCAGCATATAATGTGTTGTAAAGTGTTAACACATTTATTAATCATATGTGGGCAGACAACTTCACACACCCTACCAGAATTTACTGTACCAATGTCATTTCCATATTGTATCTCTGTAAGTGTTATGAATCAGCCAACATGTGACATTAATTATCTGCATTTAGCATTGTGCAAACTGGCATAATGATCAATTATGGAGTAAGACATCTGTAACTGTTTACTGAAGTACAGAAGTAATCTCCCAGTTTTCTAAAATATTCTGGAATTATTCTGTACATGCTATATCTAACCAAATCCTGTTTTTGTACAAAAGTAACATTCTTCCACGCTGAGAGGTGCAGCATGCAGTGCTCAACACCTGCTTCAGCAGCAGGTTGCATGGAGGTGGCTCTTCTCCCACCACCATGGGGGATCTTCTTCACTAGTTCACCTCTTCTGGGAAATGTTTCTCTATGAAGTTCTAGGAAATTGCTTCATGGCTTTGGATTTCTTTTTGATGAAATTATTCGAATTTCAATTTCTCACCTCCTTTGTTCATCCATAACTGGAAACACAAGGTATTTGTCTCACAGTTCAGTGTGATATGACCATTTTAAGGAACTGTTTGAAAAAAATTGTGGAAGAATGCAGGATGTTTGGTCTAAAAAAAAGAGAAGGGAGAACAGGTAGAAAAAATACCTTCCACAATCAAGATTTCTCTGGAGACAGGGGCAATCTAAATATTCCCTATGCCCACTAAAAATAGGGCAAGAAAAAATTGTGCTAATTTTCTGAAAAAAATGTCAAGGATAAATATTAGAAAAAAACTTCCTAATTTTACAGAGAGATGAGTCTTGGAACAACGCAGGAAGGTTTGGACTTTCCTTTTCTAAAGTTCAGAAGAAGAGCTGAGGCAAACCTTGGCCAGGAAAGGCTGTGGACAACATCCTCAGTAGATGCTCTTGAAGTAGGTGATCTGTGATTTTAGGATTCGGGCCATGAGGACTGTCCCAGCCGACTGACAGAGTTACAGGGCTGGAAGAAGCCCTGCATAGAGATAGCCAGCCATCCCATCCCTCAGGGGCTCCTTAGGCAGAAATGGATTTGCTGTGCTCAAAGCAGCAGTGCAGAGCAAAGGAGTCCCATAGCAGCTTTGGAAAAGAGCTCCCAAGGAATGCGTTTTCTTCCATTTTCAGGCTCTGTAGTTCCAGAACTGGGAGTTCCCTCTGTATTTATGCAGAATTCATCACAAACAGGCCTTGGAACACCACTGAAACAGAAAAATCAAAATGTGGTCCTTTCCCACCCTGAGAAACAAGCATGTCCCAAACACCCTTATCTCAAAAGCAAAAGAGACAGGCTGTGGAAACATTCAGTCTGGAAATTAATCTCTTGAACAGGAGCTGAGTCTGAACAGATTATATACATATTTGTGTTTGCCTGTTTTGAGTTACTTGATGCTCTTTTCATCTTCAGCTGAATAAAATTTTATAAGGATTTTTTTAAAAGTCCAGCACATTTGTCAAATTTTCTACTGGAGTAAGAGGCACCAATGCTGATTTTTAGAGAGTTTAGTTCCTTACTGTAGTAGCCAACTTGGCCTTATTCAATTGGAAGCTGGACAAATGCCTCCTTTGAGCCAAATCCAGCTTAATCAAAGCTTATATAAATCTCTTAATATCAGTAATCCTGTGCCTGCTAAACCCAGTAGTTATTTTGGTTGTATCTGGCAAGATAAAATTATCAGTACTCAAACCCAGTGATTCTGTTTGTTGCCACATCACTGTATATTGACACCATCTATTTTACAGCCACATGTGCGTAAAAAATCCCCACACAAAGTGTCCATGTTCATACAGGGCACAGGTATGTGTTCTGCCATGTCACACCATGGTGCTGTAAGCAACAGAGGCTGCTCTAGGACAGGACAAAACTCCCTTTTGGCATCCACTGAAGCACCCCTGAAGGCAGTTTCATATCAATCTCCTTTTGGTGTGATGGCAGCTGAAAATTGATCGTGTTTCTATGGTAGCAATGTGAGAGACGCATATCCACAAATAAATATTTACAGGAAATATCCTTGTTTGGGAAACAAATAAGCACTTGCTCTGGAAATGCTGCTGCACCAGTGACATCCCTGTGGTAGTACTTGGTAAGATCAAAACATTCTCTGTGAGAAACAGTGAACTCTGTTTGCATTGGGATGAGAGCACATGCCTTCAGATACATCATTTCTCTCTGTGGTTTTCCCAGCTGTCTTTACCAGGAACACTTGCACAGAGCAGGCTGGCCCTTCTCTCTCCCAAATCCATTCATTCCTTTTTCACTTAGGGCTTATTTTGGATGGCAGTGAACCCAAAGGTACTCCAGACACATTCCTTTTCCCCAACCAGCTCTTCTTCCTGTCCTCCCTTGATGTATTTTTGCGGCTGTAACGTAAGAGGGGCATAACACAAAAGGAGGCCCCACTGAATCACTACAGAACATTTTATTTACCAGCCTTCCCTCCAAGACTGCAGCTCTCAGCTTGGTTGTGCCTTTCTGTAGCTAAGGGGAATCCAGGGAAAACATGGCTTTAGTCCAAACACTGGTTGTTTGCCCACCCTTAACTGATTCTGAGTTCAGTATAAATCAGTGTGAAGGGGTGAGCAGAAGCACGAACCAGTGTTTTCTGCTGAAATGCAAAGTATACACAGTGCAAAGGTCACGTAAATTGTCTGACCCTCATTTTCTTCCATGTAACAGAAGTACATGCCAACATGAAATAGAAGCCAAATACATGCCATTCATGCCACAAAGTTATTAGGACACAAAATGAAATCTGCACTCTTCATTCTTTGTACTTCAGCAACAAAAGATGTCTGGCAGCTCAAGAAGATGAAGATTATCTCTATATACCATAAATCACCTTCTCCTCCCCAGTCTTTTCGCTTGAGTTTTGTCACTTACTAATCATTGAGGTCCTTTGTTTTCAGGAACATGAGCAGCCTTTAGCATGGAAGATATCTGAATGTGGAATCCTACATACAGTAAGTTTCACCTTAAAAAAGGAAAAAAAAGGGACATTTTTATAGCTTGTTATATCTGATCAACATTTGTGCAACTATCTGACTTGTATTTGAACTAGCTAAATAAAAATTCCCTGTTAAGAGAGATGAGTATTTTTTTCCTTGCTGAGACTGGCTTTCCTTTCTTCAGATGGCAACAGCATCTCATGACCTCAACCTTCTCAGCATAATTCAAATATGAATGTGTTTGGATATGGGTCATGAACCTGGATACTGAAATATGAGTTCAGAAACACGTGTGATAGATCACAGTGGGGTTAAAGAACGTCTTAGAAATCTCCCACTTTCTTCAAAAAACACAGTCTGACACAAAGAGATGTGTAGTGTTTGATAAGCAATAGGAGGGAGGCATCCAGGGCTCTGCCCTCAATACCCAAAACCACTATAAACAAAAAGACATCCACTGAAGGCAATGGTTTAGCTATAAATTTGCAATTTATATGCATTAGCCAAAAAATAAAAACCATAAGTAAGTCTAGTTTATGGTTGTCCAGTAAAATCTCTTGGGGTTGCTCAACCTCTTTTAGATAAAGTCCTCAAACACTGCAGTGCTGACCTTGCATTCCCCACATAGCTCAGGAATATGAGATGCCACATCAGAATGATGCTGAGGAGCTGTTTGGTTCTGGAGTTATTCCTGCCAAACTTAGACCAGAGTAAACTGGTTTGAACTGAGCCTCTTGAAATGCAAAAAGGAACTTGCTTTCTCATTCGGCTCAATACATTTGAGTCAAGGTTAGTCAAGCTTACCTCCTTTCTTGCAGACCTGCTGATGAAGAAGTAAGCCTCCTCCACACCCTGGGGCTGCAGGTCGTTCACAGCCACCACGTGGTCTCCGTGGTTAAACAAACACCCCAGTCTGCGAGGACCAGTCCACTGTGAAACGCTGTGGAGGGCAGACAGCAAAGGAAACATACAGGATATCCAGTCACTGCAGTGGCTGGACAGGATTGCAGTTATGGGGCTGCCCTCTGGAAATGACACACGTGTTCAGTTGTAACTTTTTAAATCTGGTTCTGGCCGAAACCATCACTAATTATTACACAGCATGCTGGATTCTGTAGAGACCTTTACAACAGCAGTTGAAATACAAACTCAAGTACACAAAGAATCAGAGAGAGCAGAATGAATCACTGAAGTACCAACAAGCACTGCCCCTGCCCTGTTCTGTCCTGCCAGAACTGAACATGAGTGTCCACAAGACTTCCAGACTTACCATATTCGTCCTGCTGCTTCAGTAAGTTTCAGGTAATTGTTAATATCAGCCAGGGGTACGAAAATATCCAATTTCTGCAGCTGCATCTCATCTGTAACTTGACTATGAGAGAAAAACATCAGAGACCACAGAATCATAGAACAGCTCAGATTGGAAGGGACCCATAAGGATTATTGAGTCCAACTCCCTGCTCCTTGCAGACTCCCTAAAACTAAATGCTATGACTAAGATCATCATCCAAATGCCTCTGGAATTCTCACAGGCTTGGCAAGCTGAAACTCATGAATACGTCTGTCTTCTCTGCAGCAGCTGGAGAAGACACTTACCTGAGCAGTATAGACAAGTGAACCACTGAGAGGGGTAATGAGTTTGGCTTTCTCTGAAGGGTTGGCTGCAGGCTGGTGCTGCTTTCTGGGAATTTTGTGTCTCTGTTTGCTTCCAAGTCTCTTGGACATGCACTGTTGTTCTGGCATTTGGGAGGAGATGGGAGCCCATCACGTCTGCATGTGAGCTGGCATCTCTCATCCAGCAGCTTACTGAAGAGGAAGGACAATAAAAAATTAAGGGGTTTGACAATTCCAGGCACTCTTGCTGTGTTTGAAGCTGGATCAAGCAGCCATCAGTAAAGCAAAGAATAACAAGTTCTTGTAGAATATCCAGTGGAAAAAATAAAATCTAAGTAAAATAAACAGCCCTTCTAAAAAAGGATTATAATTCTCAAAATAAACGTTTTCAGTATGTAAAAGCTATTTATTCAGCCTGAAAACATTCCAGCTAATAGCATGCCTTGACAAAGAAACTGAGTACAGATTGTTGGCCTTGGCTGTACTGGATTTTGCAGGGATGTAAAGCTGTCCCTTGGGAGATGTGGTAACTCAGAAGTACTTGAACTCCTTTTAGTTTTATTTGATAAGCTTTATGTTGCCTGGAGGTGACTCCCCGTCATGCCCCAAACAAGACTGGGTTAGTAGCAAAAGCTGCTCCTGGAGTATTTTAACTCAGATGGCATAACCTTGTGAGGTTTTTATAGTAATTCCCTCTAGGGGAGTCCCAACAACACAGATGAGCTTAAATTAATCTATTGGGATTTAGTGGGTCTGCATTTCCAGTTGCCTCCCTCCATGTGGCCTAAGATCTGACTGTCTGTAGGTGTCAGGCCACAGCCAACAGCTACTGACCACTCCTCTGGCTGAGGAGGAGCTTTACCCTGCAGGCACAATTCTGTTCAGTATTCAGTGGTATGTTGTGGAGGGTGTAAAGTTTCCTCGTGGCCCTACAACTGTGACACAAAGTTCAGGTCTTTCTCTGTGACATGGCAAACACTGTACCTTCAAAATACACAGCAACAGAGCCATCCTTTAGATGGGAAAATGAGAGTGAGGATGTGACCTAACTCACACAACTTATTAATGGAAAAGTTTGGAGCTAATGCCCCATCTCTACCTTTCTCTTTCAACCTCTAGATAATGCTGCCTGCTCTGGAGAGCACCTATCTGAAAGGTTGTTGGAGTTTGGCTGCAGTGACTCAGTAAAGTGGTGAGCTGTTGTGTCATGAAGACCCAGAAAATGTATGAGTCAACAAAAAGTGCTGCATCCTGTAGTCAGAGCCTGTCTAAGTGCAGGCGTCTGCAGTGTGAGCTTAAATTTCATGTTGATGAGTTTGAATTTGACTCCAGTGTTCCCATGAGCGCTGAACTTCGTGAACCAAGACCCAACAAGGACTCATTCAAACAAGATGCAGCCTCTAGATCTTGTTAGGCAAATACCAGAGATGTCAGCTCTACTTCTATTGCTCTGTCACTTTTAATTTGCAAAACCTTAATGAAGTTGTTACTTACAGAGATTTCATCGACATATAAATGTTCTCCTTTACTGAGTTGTTCTGCACTGGCTTCTCTTGCACAGGGACATCAGACCCAGCTGTAGGGTCAGGCTTTGACACTTCAGTAGTGCACTGTCAGAAATACACAACAATATAAGACATTAATATCATTGTCCTACCTACAGAAGAACCCTCCCCTTAATTTCCTTATTTTGTTCAGTGCTCATGCTGTTTAAACACATTGGCTAATATAGCCTGGCTTTCCTCAAATCAGTCAATTCCCAGAAACCGGGAGCTAGAAAGGTGCTTGAAACTTAAAAGTTAATGCTGGAATTATTGGCACTGCCAGACTGAGACATGACCAGCTATATTCTAAAGTACTACCAGAAAAAAAAAAGTTGCCTTTTAATTCAAGCAGGCTGTAAAAGGAGACTTATTCTTCAGGTATGCTTCACTTAGAGCACTTACATTATATGACCAAATCACATTGTTAATGTCCTTCAGTCAGATGTACAGCCTGTGACTTCTGCAGAAAACTGACCACTTATCTTCTCCTGACCACTAATTTCATGGGAAGCCTGGAGAAATTAGCCTCCCAAATTGGGTGTCAAAATTTGTATAAAATTACCAGCATGACTTCTCCTGCTACCTTATTTCACAGTGAAATGTAGATACCAAAATGTACCGCAGTGTTTTAACAGTACTGCTTTTATGCAGTTTACTGGTGCTTCAACAGAATTACATTTCAAAATATATAAAACTGATGTACTGTTACATTCTCTAAATGAAGTTTTCACTTTCAGAAAAAAAACCCAACCCTATTATACAATAGGCAAAATGAAACAATGCTACAATGAAACAGTCAATTTGGGGAATTTCAACAAAATCAGCAATGTTTTTGTAAAAACGCCACTTTGCACCAGAAAGATCCTTTGAATGAGTCTAGTGTATTTTTTCTTGTATAAATGAAAGCTCTATTACCTAATGGTCTATCTATGTATTCTTTTTGCAAGGTACAAGTGGTTCCTCCTCTTTGGCTCATTAAATGTCTCCTGTGTCCTTGGAGCTGTTAACAAACCAGCAGAACTCACAGCTGATAAACTACCTTTGCTAAAACGTTGCTGGGAGTTTGGTAATAATCTTCTTCATCCTTTTTGATGTTTTCCTCTGGATCTGACGACAGCAGATTTTCCTCATTTCTTCCCAAAATTTTATCCTGCTGAAAGAATGGGTTTGTATTTAACAGTCTCAGTTATTCAGATCAACATGCACTTTCCATTTACATGGAGGAGTAATAGAATCAGAAAATATTCACAGAAAACATAGGAAGATACGTTTCTCCTTGAAGTGAGATATGCTCAGAGCCAGCTTATTTTAGAAACAAGGTTTCCGTATCTGTGCTCCTGCCTGTATTTTTGAAATTCAGTGCACACAGACAAAACCAGCCACTGGTATTAGTACTTCTCATAGATGGATTGGTGGTAACAGGCTGTTTCCATTGATTGCATGATCACAACCTGTTATTTTGTTTAAAAGTCAAGTGTTTTAAACACTTTGTGTATGAATCTGCATGAATTTAGGGTGACTTGTGTGGAAAAGATTTTCTATTTGCATTCAGTTCTGAAGCCCTTACATTAGGAAGAAAATCTGTAGGAAATCTAGGGGTGAATTGGGATATATTTGTCCTTTTTAAGCAGCTTTTAACTGCTAACAAATAAAGAATGAATTTGGGATTCCCCTGACTAATGAGAAATTTATTTTCTCTTACTTCTCTGTGAATAAAGATACTCCAGAAGACTGGAGATCTGACATAGAATCCTTTGTGTCCTAAGTGATATTCTGCCTTCATAAATACCTGCAACATTAAGTTTGAGGCAATTTAGTAAGTCAAAGAGAAATTAATCCCCCCACCAACTTTACCTTTCCAAGTCGCAAAGAGAAATTATTTATTTTTATGTCTCCTTCTTGACTTCACTATAGTGAAGAGTATGGTAATTAGTATTTATCTGCCTCCCAGTTCAATTCTCTGAGCCATGTTTGTGATGCAACTGTTTTTTATCTCTACACTTGCATCCTTGGTTTCCATGGCAATCATTTTAATAATTCCTAAATATGCCACGAATATATTACTGTTTTCAAGGTAAAGTAAATTAAACTAATTACTTTCTTACATGTAGCAAGAAGATACTAGCAATGAATATTGATTAAGGATGATTATTGTATATTTTTTCCTTGTTGGTATAAATGGCATTAAAATCAACTCATGCCATGGGAGTCACAAAAAACTTCAAGCATCTGTCGAACCATAAGATGGATTTACATTGGAGAGAAAGTAGAAACTACAGAGAAAATTGGCTGTAGCAAAAGATAGAAATGATACTTGGAGAACAACTGAGTCATTGTTAGCTATAAGCTCCTTAAAGAAAATTACGTGTTGCCCTTAGAGAGTGGCAGATCCCAACAAGGGTGCCTTGGTGCCTGCAATACAGTAATGCACAGCACAGGGTGATGCAAGCCAGGGCTCCTCATTTTGATGTATTTCAGATGTTGAAAGCTGTATCAAAATAGCTGATACTGAATTGCTGAGTCAGATGAGGTTTGGTAGCTCCAGACGGTGGGCTGAAAAGCAGGCAGGTCCCCAGATCCCTCCAGGGTCCCTGCCAGCATGACTAGACTCACTGACATGGAGAATCCTGTTTGCATGAGTGATAACTACTCAGCAAAGAGTTTTCAAGGTCTGGGCCTGGGTGAGGGAACCATCGATAAAAAGAAAAACACATCAGATGCTTGAAATGGGGAGTCACACTGCTAAAAGGAAGTAATTACAAGGGATTAGTTAGGAAGTCTGTTGTCTAGATGTCACTGAGCAGAGAATAGGTCCAGAGATGTTAGCAGATGTTAAACTCATGAGGCAAGAGAAATATTTTTATCGAATGAACAAACGTTGTTTCTTGTTCTCTGTACAGCAAGGTTATTTATTTTCACACATGCCGAAACAGAAACATGAGCTTTGTGCTATTCCGTCTGCTTCAGGCTAAAAAGCTAAAACCCAAATTCCTTATCTTTTAACCCTCATGGTCAGTCTGTCCCAGCCCGAACAGCTGCATGTAATACCTGCTCTCTGAGGCATTGTAAGTATGAGAAGAATTAATGAATTAGACAAAAAAGGTATGCACAAGAAAGAGACACAAAGAGATTCTTGACATACACCCAGAGCAGGACTGGTTAAAATCAGACCAAGGGTTAAATCAGTGTATTTCAGAGCTCAGGCTCACAATTGAATTACTGCAGCTTTATAAAGTACTGTGCATCAGCTGAGCTATGCTGACTGCCCGTGGCATTGCAATGTAGTTTCAACTATTCACTTCTTTCCACTAAATTTAGCTGTATTATCTCATACTTGCTGTCAGCCTATATACAAGGATGGTGATTGCAGCATGTGATTTACCACCCCGTTAGCTGTGATAGCAGAACAGATTCTTTGCCCTGTATCTCAGCCACTCCAGGTCATAGTTCAGTGCATAAACTGTCAGTAAAGATGGGTTTAAGCTGCAGAGCGATGTGGAAGAGCCTTGGTTGTGCCTTCTGTCCTCTTGACTCTGCTGCAGAGGCAGCAATTCACGGCAGAGGAAAACTGCTGCAGGCACTAGTTCAGGGAACACAGGTCAGAACACTTAGTAATACATGATAACATTCATCTTTTTATCTTTCCAAACCACTCCTGCTAGATATGGAAGTGAAATTACTTGAAGACATACTAATGCCGACAGAAGGTCAGTTCTGAGATGTGCCTCAATGTAACAAGCTCTTGTTCTGTAATTTAGTTACATTGACTCGATTGCTACTGGCAAAGGCTGAAGAAATAAACCATTTAGGAACAACCGTGGCACAGCTGAGAAGAGTGCAGGGAGGAACAATCTGTGCAACTGCAGGGCTTTCTTCATCAGGTTTGTGAGAGCTGCCACAAGCTGCAGTTGCTGCACAGAAACTCTGAGGATCTGACTCCAAAAACCCCAAACAAACACAGGTATTTCAGGCAAGTTTTTAGAAGATTATTTTCAGTGGTAAACAAGAAAATAGACTAAATATTTAGGAAACTTTCATAGTGGAAATCAACTCAGTGTGCTGGGAAAGTAGGTGGATAATCTATAGTCTCAGATACCCAGGTGAGATAAAAGCCAATATTCACTTCTGTACACGGAACAAGGCAAGAGCTGTTTGATTTGTTCTGCTCACCAGGCTTGGAAAAACTCCTCTTGGTGAGTCACACTGAGACTGATGAGGGCCAGGATCTGAATAAGGCCTGTTCTTGTCTTCTGGGGAACCATTCTCCTGTATACAAAGGAAAAAGGTTGACTCCTCATAAAGATACACTGGAGGTGCTTCACCCACATTCAGCTTCCTCTCCCTGGGCCATTTACACAGAGCTTTGTGACTGTGGAAACCCAGCAGTTCCGTGGCTGCTATTTCACCCTGCTACCTGCATTGCAATTGCTGTGGGATGGCAGCAAGGCTTTCCCTCCTTTCTATTTAAATATTGAGGGGCAAGTCTGTCAGGCATGGAGGAATTGGATCTGAACTCTCCTCTAAGCTTTACAGCCTAAAAAGAGAGAGATAAAGAAAAGCACAATCACAAATTAGGAGGAATGTGGCTAGCAGCTGCCAAAACAATCATCACATGCCTCTGCCAAGGCATGTCAAAGCAAATCTTCAGGAGTTTACCTAATGTCCACTAATATTTGCCTGTCAATTGAGACAACCAGTGAATATTGTCTCTCATTGCCTTTATTTACATGCAGACTTGCTGCAGAAGTATTTCCCTTGTGGGGTCTGTGGTGTTACCATCCAGGTCCTGCTCAGGAACCCCACCAGAACAGACCACCCAGGTCTCCACTGCAGAAGCTCTGAACAACCTTTGATGGAAAAGAGCAACTATACAAATGAAATTTCACAGTCATGCCTAGGCACAGACTCGTTACTAAGGATGGTTAATCTGTTTACCTTCAGGTAGCTTTGCCTGTCTGGAAAGCTGGTCATATCTATAGAATTCAAGAACAGTGGCAAAGAGGAGGGCCGGCTTCTGACTTCTGGGTTTGGAAGATCTTGGTTCTAGAAATAAGGGAACAGCAGTCTAAGAAAACAGGCACCTGTTTGGTGTGGGCTAAAATGCAGCAATGCATCCCACTAGAGCAAATTTTACTTCTAATGGCTCAGAGGCATTGTCTGCACGGCATTTTTCAGGCAGACATAAATTTGCCCTGCTTAAACTTTGAGCTGTCTGGAAGCTGCAGGGATGTAAGTACTTCATGCTGAGTCTAAAGTGGTGGGCCTGGTTGGCTGACAAGGTGCAGAAACTTGGGCCTGAGCTTGAACTATCAGAGCTTCCAGCTGGTTCATAACTTTGACAGACTGATGTAAAACGACATGTAAATATGCCCAAAATGCACCCGCTAAGTATAGCACACAAGTTTTCATTCTGATGCATCAAAGGTGTGGTTCATTGCAGCATAATATCAATCATTCCCACCTTTCCATACAGCTTACTCTTCAAAGACACTCCTTCAACGTAAAATCAATCCCAGTGCAAACAGACTGGAATGCCGGCTTGATACATAAAGCCAGGGTGCAGAATTTATATGAAAATGAATTTCTGAATACCAAGGTCAGAGGCAACTTGCAAGGCAAAAATCAGGAAAATTCCTTTATGCAGCTTTCAATTGAAAATAGAAACATCTTTTTTTTCCAAAATCAAGTATAGTAACGTGTCACCTGAGGGCAGCATCCACTTCTTTTGTCCTCCCTGCAGATCGAAGATATCAGAGTGACCCAGTCCTCCGTTTCCTGCCTGTAGGTTGGAACAACAGAAATGAAAACTTACTGACAGGTAACACACATGGGCAATCCTTTTGCCTACCCACTTCTTCCTATGGGGCCCACAACAAAAATTCCCGAGATCAATGGGAAAACTCTGCACCTTCCTTTCAGGAAGGAGTGCTCGGGTGGTCACAGCCAGATGGCAAAGTTTGACTAAGAGAGCTAACAAGGCTTGGGAATGCATTTGGGCCATCAGGATGAGAAACACGCCATGAAAGGATGGTTGAAGCTGTTTTTCATGCTTGCAGTGGATTTAGTTGGATTAATTCTGGAATGCTGCCCACGAGCCGCGCCCCGGGGGAAGGCGTTGGGTGGCACGCTCAAGTAGCACTCAGGTATGTGTTTTTCTTCTGTGCTTATCAGAATTTCACACATCAGCTGCTCTTCTGCAAAAAGGCCAAAAAATCCCCTGACATGCTCGTGACTGGGAAACTGAAGTGGAGACGCTGGGAACCAGCAGCATGGGAGAACTGTGACAAACACCGTGTCACCTAAATGAGCTTTGGCTGATCACCTCCACAGAAACAGTTTCTGCCCCTGTTCAGGACTCAGTTCCAGCCTGAAAAAGCAGGGCCTGCTGCAGCAAAGGCCCCAGTCAGTACTTCTGGGATCTGTTTTCCTTGCGGAGAATTTTTGTCTTCAATCTGCTTCCCTTGATTAATAACCTACTTTTCAGGCAATATTATTCCCTGTGGTTTATCCATAAGGCGCAGCAGCTTTTTTAACTCCCAGGAGCTGCTGGGTGAGAAGGCAAAGGTCTCTGCTCTTTCCTGACCCCTAAGCAGCACAGTTTGAAATGGCACTGCCACGCTGAGGTACTGCCACTGCCATCCCCACTCCCAGCCCTGTGCTCCCGCTGTTTTCACGTATTGGATGCTCTGACAGTGTGGCTGCAGGGAAGGTGAGCTCACCTGCCTGAACCAGCAAAAAATTACCCAGCCATGAAGGGGGGCAGGAAATGACACAGAAAAGAGCTGTTTTCCATCAGACCAGCCAGCTGAATCACCTCATCCCAGAGCTGTGCCATCAGTAGCTGAGACACAGAAGGGAAGGGAGTGGCTGTGTAGGAGCAGGACCCTGCCTTGGGGCAGCAGCAGCTTAGTGCTACATTAGTTTAACAGTACTGTCACACTGCTTTTGCACATCTTGCTATGCCCACCTGCTGTTCCCGATGAGGTAGTAACATCTGTTTCCAGTGCTGATGGACATCACCTGCTCGGGAAGGCATTTAAACATCTTCCTCACCGTTTCCATAATTTCCACATTACTTATGCCAACTTCAATACTGATGATCCTGTGAGGATAACCATATGAAACATCCTGTATCACCCTACACAGTTACATACAAATAGACACACACATATACGTGTGTATGTCCATATTTTACTCTAAGCACAGCACAGTATGATGAGATCTGCAAAGCAAAAGTTGAACATTTTTCCACAGAAAAAAGTGCTCAAGAAAATAAATGCACACATTCAAAGGAGATGGTCTTTCAATGAAGAAAACCTCCAGGCAAAAAATACAAAATTAACTGTTGCAAAGTTCCAGACTATGGATCCTCATTTCTGGAAAAGAAACTGTTAGTTTAATTCAGAATCTTGAAAAGAAACAATAGTAAGAAAAATTTCTTGTGGACGTTTTTTAACCACTATAAAACAATAGATTTGATTTGAAACTAATTGTATATTAATAGTGTTTTAATGGAGGAGAAGAGGAACAGAAGTACTCTTAATGGATACTTGAAGCGCTTGAAGCACTACTTCCATTAACTTCCAAGAAGCCAAATTAATAAAAGTAATAGCAACAATAATTATGGTAATAATGTAACCACAGACCACTGAGCAAGCTGCAATATTTTTGAAAGCTTCACAATGTAAATCCTTTTAATGGAAGAAGCACAACAGCAATGTGGTGCAGTGATCTCCATGCCTAACAATTGCAGGAGCCCAGAGTATTAACCTCTAGATCTGATCTAGGTAATATCTTTACATTTCCCATTACATTTTCTGTTTCCCTTGCAAGTATCTCACACCACCCGTGACATGGTAAAGGGTGCCAGTACAATGCCAGTCTTGCTGCAGTAGGCACTGTGCTGACAGGAATGAAACGACCAACCCAAATGAACCAAGCAGAGCAACTTCCTGGCAGAATAAGAGGGAGAGAGCAACCAGAACCAGCCCAAAGGGTTATGTGAAAGTCAGGAGACCTTTGCACAAACCTGCAAAGCACTTTGTGAAGCTGTAAGCTGGGAAGGGGTGTGTGCCACAGATGAGAGTGGCTTAGCCATCCTTATTCCCATGTGAATGAATGCACAGCACTGTCCTCACAGGGGGTAAAATGTGTTCCACTACAGGAACACAGCCTGAGGGATCATGAAGCCAAGCAAGGTACCTCCTTAGCAGATACACCACAACAATCAGTCACACAAAAGTAAATTACAATAAAGCTATTCACGATTTTCACTTCAACATATATCACAGTTGCACCCAAAGCCTACAGATCCCAAGGGACACTTCTCTGGAATTTGCTGGGTTTGAATCAAACCTCAGTCAGGAACAAGTGGCCTTTGCAGAATGCTGATACATGACTTAAAACTAAAGATTATGCATTTGAGTTACATACTGATCAACAGCTATGGAGCCTTTTACATGTTGGCCTTTTAGATACTTCAGGATGTAACTCCCCTTGCTGGATTTGGACAGGACAAAAAGACGCCTTTTCCAGGAATTCTGCCAAAGAGAAAGCAATTTGTCTCTCATTAAAATTCAGGATAGCGGATATGAGGGATTGCTGAAATATGACTAATCTGTGCTAGGATACCTGTGAGCTGAAGAGTTGAAGAGGTGGTGATTTGATGAGGAATCCGTGTTTGCAGACTCCACCTTCAGGGCAAAATGTATTTTGAATTCTCACTAATCAAAGAGAAATGAACAGCACCATTACTTAACTTGCTGCCAATTAATCTCTTAAAAAAGACCTGTTTGAACTGGAAATTGTTGCTTAGCACTAGGTTTCTGTGCTTAAATGGCCATAAGACAAACACAAACCAAGGCTGTAAAATACAGAGCTAGGCCCTGCTTCCCTGATGTTAATGCTGACAAATGGCCCAAACTGTAAACTAATGGTCATGAAAATGTAGGGGCTCAGAAGGTATCATGAGCTGCTGTCTTAGTTAACTGATCTTACTTAACTTTTGGGGTCTGGTCTTATTTACCTTCATACTAAGTGATCTGAAATGCAGCCCAATGAAATTCATAGGTGGCATTCAATCAGCTAAGGATAACAGCTTTACTACTGAAAAATTTTAGTACAAGAAATTTTGTACCTGCAGAATTTCTTTTGCTTGTAGAAGCCATCCTGATTGTTTCTTCCACCCAGATAACAAAGAGAGCAAAAATGTTGAAGCTAATTCATTTCAGTTTGCTTGCTGCTGAGCACCATTTCACTGCACACACAGTTGCTGTTGAGAAAATAAAAAAAATCTTACAACTGTTAATTTTCATATTGATGATCAAAATACATAAAATAGCCATAATAACTGTTAATTTAAATATATTTATAAATAATTTTATATAATATTATACACTATACTTGTTATTTTATAATACAATCATAAAATTATAAATAACAAATATCATCAATTTTTATGGGCCAAAAAGATGATTTGCCTAGAAGTGAGAGCTGCCAAGAGAACTTCATTTTGCCCTTTCTTTTGCACTAGTCACAACAGCTGTAACCTAGGAATACTGCAACCATGTATGTTTCTGACACTGCTTTGCCAATATGATCAGTCCTGTATAAAATCGGCATAACTGGGCCTAAAGAGTTTAAAATATATGTAGAAAATACAGTTAAAATACGATGGCAATTTTAGTAATTTGCAAGTCTGCAGTATTCTTAATACAATGCCTTTTCAAAAGTTTCCCTTGCCTCACCTCAAAACTCTCATTCCCTGCAAAATCAGATCTCGGCTGGAAGTTGTGAGTTACCTACAAGGAGGTTACACAGACCCTCTTGTGCCTCAGAGGCACAGACCCTCTGAAGCCACAGAGCCTCTCCTGGGAAAACCTGAAGGATTACAAGTGCTGTTCTCTGGTTCTTTGCTGAGAACCCTGGATGCAGTGAGAGCTTTAAGGGCTTTACTTTGTTTCTGTTTCTTTGGTGATTTACTCCACGGTGCCAAAAGTAAACATGGTACAGTCAGGAGTGGGGTGGTGAGAAATGGGGTGGGTTACACATGGAATTTTACCCCTGAGACACAACTAAAGCTATAGACTTTTCATTCCTCCTGTTCCAGGCTGTAAATGGGAATGACCAACCGCAAACTTAGGTCCATCAGAGGTTTCTGAACAACATTTCTGTCTGTATATTTTTGAGGTTTTTTTAGGCAAACCCTCGCAATTTTTGCCTTTTGGGGAAGAAAGGTTTGTTATACAAATGCTGTGATAAACCATTATAAAATTTGCTTCTAGAGTTTTCATCTGTTGCCTACCAGAAAAATAAAAGGACAAAAAAGCCATTTCCAAAACTAAAAATGACGGCACACAAAGTCAATAGCAGGGGCACACGCCTAGGGTTGCAAGGAAAGGCAATGTATTATTCCGTTCACTGCAACTGACAGAGTCACCTCAACTGGCAAACGATGCAATTACACAAAACAATGCTCCAAGAGCCTATGACAGGATAAAAGTCTCTTCTGGATGTCAGTAAAAGTCAAGATTTGCACGTGGGAAGACAAATACCCTTGACATTAGTTGTGCTATCTCACTCTGCCTTTTGGGAAAAAGTTTTTAATTGTTACATTTAATTGTCTTTTCAACAAAAAGCCACATTGTAAATAGGTTATGTCTAATTCGAAATATAAAATGCCAATTCCGTGATTATACTCCCTCAGATTTTTTGTATGCCAGGCGTTAAGGGATTTGATTGCTTCAAACCTTTTGAAATACCAGACACTTCAGTCAAAATGCAAATAAAATGCTTCAAATCATTAAGAGGCAAGCTATCATAAAACTTAAAAATTTCCAAGATAAGGAAAGCAAACCACGTTAATACTTACAAACAAAATGTCTTCATGGTGAAGAAGACTTTTAGAGAGATACACCTTCAAGTAAATCCAGATTCCCTGTATTGCCTCCTGCAGCAAAACACGATGTAGCCTTGCCCTGCAGTGTGACTGCCTTCTTATAGTCCACGGATAAATACAAACACCCTGAAATATGATCCACAAGGAAATGCCTATTTCTGCAGGGGAAGCAAACTAAAGACTGCTCTGGAAAGGGGAAATCCAGAAGATTAATATTCACTTAGAAGCAATGAAAAATATGCACATTTGAGGCAGTGATAAATGTCTCCTATACAGGAAAAGAAGCCTGGAGGCAGCATGTTTTTGTTGGTTCAGCTTTCTGAAGAACCCCTTCATTTCCTGAGCTGTTTCTAAAGCATAGTATCCACTCTTGACTGGAAGATAAAGCAACATAAAGAACCCTAAAAGATCATAAAGTAAAGGCAATTTCAGATTTAAACAGCATTTAGCTGAACATACAATGGTGATGAAGGATTTCTTACGCTGTCTATGTCATGACAAGGTAATTTCAGTGTCTGTCTTGGCTACAAGTCAATTTTTGGGATTCTCTCCAGAAATATTCAGTATATCATTAATGATAGTGGCTTTCCGCACTAAACCATCTGGCTAATCTTGCTCATGGCAAGGGAATTGCATTCTGATAGAAAATAGTCATAAATTTGTTCAGGGAAAAAAACTAAAACACCCTGCAGCTTTTAAATCACTATTCAGCAACCTTGCTCTCCTCAAGTGAAAGGGTCAAGCCTCCTCATTCTGAGTGGGTCCCTTCAGGCTCATGGGCCGGCACAGCTCTCGGCTGTGTCAGTACCACCACTCAGGGGTGATGTCTGTTGGTACAAAATTTTCTTCTCAAACAATATTAATGTTTTTTGGACATGATCTAAAGTAATGCTCACCTAGCAGAGACACTGGTCCTGACACAAGGGGATGGTTTTCTCTCTGTCTTTCACTACTACTCTAAGTTATCTTTCCATGTTACTTTCCTCTCTGGCAGTGTATTCAGGTATTTTATGCTGATCTTTCTATATCTCATATAACTAGAACTGGCCTGAAGCATAGTTCTGGAGACAGGGGAATATTGTTCACAGAAATACAGAAACAGGCAAAACCACAAGCAAATAAACACAAATCATCTATAAAGACATGAAAGAGCTTCCAGAGAAGTAAAAAATAATGAAATGTTGCCTGGACACGGTAAACCAGGAATATCCTTAATGCCAGAAAATAGCTTAAGATGGAAATAATTGGCAGAAGCAACAAGAAGAACACTTTCATATGCACTGCTAGAGCACTGTAAAATTCACTGAAGAAAGGGTGAGATTAAGCACTGGTAAATCAGGATATTTCCAATAAAATATTTCCATTAACTCTGGTTTGCTCCAAAAGAGGACGTGGCCTGCCCAACCCAAGTCACCCAATGCCAAATTACTTTTCTAATCTACCTTTCCACTGACACTGTAAACCTCTTCCTGAAAAATTGCCAGAGACCACCTGCATTCTTTAAAGACAAGGGGACTGGGGTATATCTTGGTTGGTTTTTACTTTTACCAAATCGAGTGACAAACATGGAGATATACAAAGGAAATTTTTAAAAAATGGTCTTTATTGATGTCATGCTCAATATGTCCATAAAACAACCATTAATTTAATTCAAAAAACTGTAAATTTGACTTATGAAAAAAATATATCTCTCACTATGTCACAGTACCTGTAAGAAAATAAACTTAACAATTTGGTAACTTGGCTTTAATGCTATGCACTTATTTTCTTAGAAGATTGCAAAAGAGTATAGAGTGCATTAACTGGGAAAAGGGTGAACAACTAATCCTTCACCAGTTTAACCAAATCACTAAACTTACTTTTTTGAGCTAGCAACCAACTAAAGTGGATATAAAAAGTAGAAACATAAACATCACCAATGTAACCCTAAAACACAAAATCAAGACCGTACAGTAACTAAGAAGGCACTTCTGGTTTCTGATTCAAGTAAGCATTTCCAGTTTTGGCAAAACTCCTCACAAACAGAAGTTAAATCTAAACATACATTAGTTACTGGAACATAGATTCCTATCTTTTCAACATCAAATTTTAATGTTTTATAATAAAGCCTTGTCATTAACTTTTTGATAGTTCAAAAGTTCTGAATCAACAAGCAGACATTTTTATTCCTGCAAGCAGATGAACTGCAATACCACTGTTTCAGGTTGTTCTATCAGTCAATTGTCATTTGCAAGGCAAAAAATCTTTACAATGGTACTTTAATAGGGTATCATCCAAGTAAAATTTGCCAATCTTTTCAAAGATTTTAATTTTCATTGTTCTATTTGTTACATTTCCGTACTGTTCAGGTAAATAACCTAAAAGTATCGATTTTTTCATACATTCATGTTATGCTCAAGAATGATAACTAAGTAAACTGTCTTCCAGATTAAGCACAGAGCAACCATTAGCCTTCAGTAATAATGTTCATTAAAAGGAAATGAATATATTAGACTAAGAAACACCCTTTTAAATAGCTACAAACTGTTTTATCACTGGACATACCCATAATATGATGGTCTTTGGAAATTTCCAAGGAGGCTATGGTTCTGTGAGCTAGCAGTAAATGAGAAGGAGTCTCAAGATATTTTGTTTTTATTCTTAATTTACATTCTGCATTCTGGGAAAAACCTTTATGGGTCAGGTAGCTGACTCATACCATCTTCAGTAGCCATAAATCATGACAGCCATACTAAGTGAAACCAAGAAACAATAATTAATAACAGCTGTCAGGCTGGCCTACAGCTTCTTTAAAATATTGCATATTGTCCATCCATCAGATACCCCAGCCTGCACAATATAAAGATCTAGCATTATTACATTTCTGTCATTAAAAATGTGTTACTCCTGTTCGTAATCACATGTCCACCTAAAACCATACCCTGATCTTTCACCACTGGCTGCATTAAAATGCACTTTCAGAAGTAAAGTTCCTTAGTGAGCATGGAGACCACGCACGGAATCTGCTTCTTCTCACTGAAGCGGGGATCATCTGACTGGGATTCGAAATTCGTGGCCACCACGTAGTTGACCCGTGTGAGGATCTGCATGATCTCAAGCTGCTTTCCATGCTCATTTAGCACAGAGCACAAAGACTGAACAAACCAGGAGCCTCTACCAGGATTTCTCCAGGAGTAATAACCTGACAGGAAAGACAAGGAAGAAAATATGTGGGGTTATTTTTGCTCTTTTGTGTGAAAGATTCTGGGCAAAGATTAACAGTGCACACACAGAAAGCTGAACTATTAACACTTGTGGCACATATCCCACTTCATTACAGTTGAGGATAATGTGTATGAACTCTCCAAACCTCACATTCTTAAGGCACCGTTCCACATTTTGGCATTTGGGAAACTGCAAGAAGTAAGACGTCACAGGCTTCCCCTCTGAGAGTAAGTTTTGTGCTGTAACTGTTCCTCTTCCTGCCTTCATCACACATTCAACACACTGGGACATGGAAGGGCAGGATTCCCAGAAAACAGTGCTGCCTTTGCCATCTGTAATCTCCCTTTTCCTCTACAGCCAGTGTAGAAGGGGTGGATACCCAAGGTACACTGGGCCTTTGTGTTTTGTCCATCAATGTACAATGTATCACCAGTGAGGGTCCATCTACAATCCAGTCAGTATGGATGCTAAGTTTTCAGGCTTCCACTCCCATCTCGACCCTCTTTTCCTTACCTGGCACCGTGGAATACGCAAACAGAAAATCTGCTTCTACTGGGATTTTGTATCTCGGGTTGGCATCTGTCTCCAGGGTGTCATTGGCAGGTCCAGAATCAGTTTGTATACCTTCATCAAATTCAGAGCCTCTGCAGGCCTGAAAGCAGAGAAGATAAACAGAATTTGTCCAATAAGGAGAAACAAGGTACTATAACAATTAGTACTCATCAACATTTTTAATGGATTCAGTACTTCACACGTATTAGAAGCAGAGATGCAATTCTGGAGATACCTAATTGTTCAGTGATAAAGTTACTAGCTTACCCATTTTAAAATATACACCCTGTACAGCAAAGGGAGGTAAAGGTGTTGAGGTTGTGTATCTCAGCTGTTTGTCAACAAGTGCCATGTCAGTGTTAGTTTACTCTAACCATGATAAATTTTACCAGTTTAGAGTCATTCTCAGCACTCCATTATCACATAATGCCTTCATAAGTGCAGCGTGACTTCTGGACAATTCCTTTCCAGTTGACTCCACAGGTGGAGACTCTACAGTGTGGGCAGCCTGTTCTAGTGTTTGACCACCCATTACAAGTATATTGCATTTTTAATATTTTCCATTTATCTCTTTGATTCTTAATTTTCTCTTAATCATGAGTTTAGCTAAAGGGCACACTGGGACAACAGTCCGAGTAGGTAATTTTCAGCTCTTGATCAGTAGGCTCTGACTGACAGCTCTTTCAAAAGAACAAGTCTGACTGGCTTATATAACAGGGCTGGTTGCCTTTATTAAGACAATTTTAAAGTCTATAAAGTAACCATTTGAAAAGTGTAATTAGAAGAAACATCACTTTAGTAGCATGAAGAGTCTAAACCAGACAGTTTTCACTTTGAGGATGAGAATTAACTGATGGAACAGCCTAGGGAAAACCACATCTGCTGCAACTCTTATATGTAAATAATACTATGTATTATGTAAAAAAGAGAATTCAGACCCATGGTATGTCAGTTAATACCGTTTGAAACATCTATCTTTAAAAGTTTAACTAATATACAATTAATTACATGCTAATTTAAAAATGCAATATAAATTTTTAGGCTACTGAGGAAGAGAAAAATGTTTCTTCTAGCAGAATGCAGTAATTTGTAGAGGCAGTCTTAATTCAAAGAGACCTGGACAGTATTATTCCTATTGAAAATCATGTACTGTCCTTAGCTCTGTCTGCACAAAATGGAGTTTATCTTCTTGCTTTGAAGTTCATGTATTACCAAGAAAAACCATGTAGAAAATTACAATGGTAATATTCTTCACACCTGTGAATCTCATATATAAATTTTCTTTTAAAAACAAACAATACCTTTTACCCATAGACAGCTTCTCTCAACATATTTTTTCACAAAACCTCCAGCAATGTTCTCTAAGTCAAGCTACAGGATTTTTCTAGAGCAGACAACCAACAGAGCAAGTTTTCCCCACTGCAGCAGTAGGATACTGCATTTACCTTATGGCTATTACCTGAATGAAAAACAGTTTGGGTTTGCCTATAAGGCTTTTACACTTGTCTCCTCTGAACAGTGCAGTCAAACTCTTGATAGCCATAGGTCCATCTGTGCCATAGATGAGCCCCTCTTCCCCATGGCTTAGGAGGATACAGGCAAAACAAGCAGCATCACTGTGGTTCTCCTCGGCAGCTACAAGGCAAATACTTCTTAGTCAAAAGGAAGCAACATTTTAAATGGAAATTATATTTAGCAAGCACATTTTTCTGAGGCTAAAAACACAGGGTCTCTGCTGTCAGGGCTAAGAAGGAGTGGATCACTTTTTACAATGTGATGAGTACCTTGAATACACGGATGCATCCTTCACTTGATTCTGAGTTTAGCCCACTGGGATCAACAGGCTGAACTCCTTACCTAACATGACAAAGCTCTTCACCTAATATACAGGGCAAATGCTTCACAAGAACACTGTGCATTTCTGAATTGATGTTGGGGGATGAAGTGGGAATTAAGCCCAGTCCATTCAGAAAACAAATCCTTCCATACAGAAAATTGTATGTGTGGGGCCCAAGTAATTAGCTCTACTTCAACCTGCTTTGAGCAGGGAGCAGATTCAGTGACTTCCAGAGGTCTGTTCCACTCTAAATTACTCTACAATTCTGAATTTTTACCTTGCTTCAGTAGTTTTTCCATATCATCACGGCTTCGGTCATTGTATGTAAAAACCTCAAACCCTAAGTTTTTAAAACTTTTAGCGAGATCTCCAGCATCTTTATCGGTGCCATTGCGTGTGCCCATTCCTGCCAGAAAACAAAGAACACGGCTGACTGCATGTTACAACACTCAAAATGATTCACGTGTTCAAAGGTAAATTTTTAAGTTTCTAATTGATAAACTTAAACAATGTCTTGGTGACATGTTTCTAAAACAATCCTCTAACAGCACTGAGAACAAATTGTGAGATTTTAAAAATAATGCAACGTTCAGTGTTAACACGTATCTTATCCTGAAAAATGCTGGCATGCCTCCAGCACCTTGCAGCACAGGACCTCTAAGGCTGATTCATCTCCTTTTGGTTATGCAGTGCAACACAGGCACAAAGCACCCCATGAAAAACCTGTTGGAAAGTGCCCCTGTTATACCCAGTAAAAGGAACTGATACACAATCTTTGGGGAAAATAACCTGCTGTGTTTGCCAGGTGTATAGGAAACGTCTTATAAACCTGATTATAACACAAGTATCTGCCTACCTTGAAACCACATGTGGTCTGCAAAGTTAAATGCAGGAGTGTGAACAGAGCACAGCTACAGCTATTAGCTTTTGTAGCTCATAGATGTAGCTTAGGGACAGAGAATTTATAACATGGGTTGCAGATGCCAAAGTTCAAATTTTAACAACATAGTTTAAAACTCTGGAACAAAGGTTTGGTTTGATGTTGGTACAGCAAGGAGACATGTCCTTTGAGACATATACTGAAAAGATGTTGAAAAGAGCCACTCTAACATAAGTGTTAGAGAACAGGAAAAGTTTTAGGAACTATTTATCAAAAAGGATAAATACATTCATTAAAATTCCATGTCCTAAAAATAGAATACTTATTGATTAAAGAAAGTATAAAAATTCTGTGGTCTGTAACGAATATCATCAAAGGAAGAACATTACCTGTTTTGTCTTCAAAATTTTTGTTGTTTATAATAATACATTTGCCAACTTTCTTGTAATCCATATTATACTGGAATGTGGGTGTAACAATTCGGTATTGATTACTGAGAGAGGGCTTTGGCTGTTCTTCTTCTCCATTCTTCTTTTTTCTAGGTGAACCACATGAAATTATTGTTAGTGACCAGTCACATGCACGGCCTATTTATCGTAATTCAAACCATTTGTGCAGCCCTGCCCAACGTTTTTCCTTCTCTAATGTTTGTTTTCTTCCTCCACATTTTGGATCGAGGCTTAAAGATCTTGTGATTTCCATGAAGTGATTATTGTGTGCGGTTGGATTCTGACGAGGTAAAATAACTCCGGAGCGAACTGCAGCCAACAGCAGGACACACAGATCCTGACCCAGAGATAAAACAAATGGCCTGCATGAAGTCAGGCTGGCAGTAACCTTCTGCAAACTGTTTCTGGACATATTTTACTTTTACTACAAGTAATTAATGAAACAACAGACAGATTTCTCTTAACAGCTATTCCGGGAACATGAAGATACACACTCTACCCAACTGTGTGATGAGATTTGTTTACTGAATCACCATCATCCCTAAATTCTGTGAAGATTAGGACTAAGCAGTAGGCAGTTTCTACTGAAGAAGGTTATAGATGTGAACAGGTCATGTGTTAATTTGGTCTGCCAAACAGCAGTGTGAACCTATGCAAAAACCTAAGCACATTTTAATGTAATCATTGATACCTGAACTTCACATCAAATAAAACCTAAGAAAACCAAATCAAACTCTTATATTAATTAAGTTAATAGGTTATATTAATAAATGTTCTCTGGTTATACAGCTGTGTACTGATCTTTTTGCTGTGTACAGGAGTCTTAGATTGGACTAAAAAGAGATGCCAAGGGATAGCACAGATATTACTCACAGATTTAATCTAAATGAAGTATTAACACCAAATCCATTACAACTAGCATGCACACCTGACGTACAAGCATGAGAAACTCAGCAGTGCTTGCTTTTAGAGGTGGGCTTTTTGGTCCAAGCAGGCGGCTTCAGGTGTGGTTAAGATTTCCTCAAGCAGAAATGAAGCCAGTAAGAGCCTATAAAGAGTCTGATTCAAACTCAGAATTATAAGCATGCTTTGGAGCCAGCCCAGTAGACACAATGCTCAGGAAAGGGCAGAAGAAGTTACTGACACCTCTCTTATTTGTTCCAGCATCCAGCTTCCAATAGTATTTATTGTGGATATCTGAGAGGAAAACATAACCTGCTTTCACACCACAAAAAGCTGTGTAATACAGTCTTGGTTATAACAAAATGAGATTTTCCCTATAATCTCAATTAATTTAAGTACTTTCACTATTCTCATGCTGTCATCTTCCTAAAGAATTATTAAGCTATTTGCTTCAATAATAACCTGTAGACATGAGATTGCTATGAATTGATTAAATATTGTTTAGGTAATCTATTTTCTTACCTGCCTGATTTAACAATGGCTGTCTTTTAGCTTTAAGTGTCCTCTTTTTTATTACTAAAGGACAAGACTAATTGGAATCTATAATATACCTTCTTTAAATGATTTATCACGTATAAATGCTACTGCAATTCAATTTCAAAACAGCTTCTTCTTATCTTTGAGTGTCGTCATGTTCTATTATAAAGGGCCAAATTAAATAGCTGCACTTGTCAGGCTTTCATTAAACTCTTTTTACATGTGCCCATCTTAATATCATGTCTTCTTTTAGATTTCCCTTAGAGACTAAAAACCAAGATACTGAATCATATCTACTTGAGGATTATGTCTGATGGTCTGGAAATACAGGGGGTTTTTTTCTGACAAATTGCAAGTATGGGTATTCTCCCTGCATATGCTTCTTGAGGCCTCTGGAAGCAATACTTAAACATGCTTTGAGTCAAGAAAAGGTCTTAACCATTTTAAAGAATTATTCGGAGATGTATGATGCTAATATTACATTTGACTTTCACAGAGATCTTGGATTATTTTAACCTAAAATTCCCTCTGGTCCTCCATCACCAGACAGTTCTTTGTCAAAGAGAGAAAAAGAAATTTCAGAACAACAAGTAACCACTCAAGTCCATGAAGAGGCACTTCCTCAGCCCACAGATTCAAGTTTCTAAAGATTTATCTGGCTTCAGTGATTTCCCAAAAAAGTTGTACAACCAACAGTGGCTATTACAAACAACAGGATATTTTCAAGGGGATTGTGCACACATTTCTGTTTATGTCCAACCCATGAACAGCTGTGAACACTTGACAGACCCATTCCAGCAGTATCATTTTTGCACTGTCTGCTCTCCTAAAATGCTGGAAGTGATCTAACACTAGCCCAGAAATCAGGCAGCCACGTTACCCCAGAAAAAGCCTCACTGAAAATAGCAGCAGGGGTTAAGTGGCATAGCAACGTGGCCACGCAACTTCTCTGAAACCACTTCACTCCCAAGTTCAATAGTTTGCACTCATTCATGCAGAAATACTGGCGAGTTTAAGGGAAGCAATTCCTGCTGCTGGAATTCTCACAAGCAGCCAGAAGCTCTACGCCAGCCAATGGCAAATGCCACAGACAAACCTTGGCAGCACATTTCCCCATTCCTTTACAGAGGTTTTTGGTTTTATTTTATATGGTTTTATTCTAATGATTCCTCCCAAGCTGAACAGGTTAATGAGATACTAAAAAAACCACAGCATGGTTACGCCCATCACTTTTTTACCGGCAGACAACAAAAAGTTCCAGAAATCTTTTGGCATCAGTCCAAATTGAATGAATAAGGAAGCAAAGGTTGTGGATTATACTTAGCCTGGGCCTGCAGTCCAGACAGAAATTCTTCTTTTGAAGATTCTGGTTCCTGTGCCAACACAGCACAATATGGGAACTGCCTGACTGGACTAAAGTGACAGTGTAATGTCCAACTTTTCTGATTCAACAAGCTATATCAGACCTTGTATTGACAACTAATAGTTATAAATATGTAATAATCAGTCCTTAAGGGAAATGTCCTTTCAGTGACAGGCTGGCTTATGATTGAAAGCCTAAATCTTTATTTTCTGAACCTTGAACGGGACACCTGTTAATATAAATGTTTATTGCTGTTCTTACTAAGCTTTCTAATCACTCTATTTTCCAAAAGGGTTTCCACAGTTTAGTTATATGTTGTTATAAAATGTTTTAAACTATGTGCCTTCTGTTTTATTTCTTTCTGCTTCTCTGACATCTAGTGTCTTTAATTTCCCTCTTCTGGGATTCAAACTTGCCTGGACTAAATAGAAAGTTGAATTTCATGACTGTTTACTCATTCTTCAGGTCTTAATTACAACTCTGCCATTACTCCTCACTCCATTAGTGGTCACTGATCCTTCCCTTACGCAACAGAAATATTCTTCCCATTGGTGCTGTCACATATTTCATGTTCTCTCTCTTTGGTCAAGAGTTCAGCAAAACTCAAACTCTACTCTGGCACTCTCAGCTTGCACATTTTCACCCTCACCATGTCTCTAAATCCAGGCCTTAGGCTTGACAACAGCATCTTTGGGAATGTGATTTCATCAAGTCTAGACTCAGTCAGTATCAACCCTGTGAAAATCATTATTATCAATTTCTCACTTTTCAAATATAAAACTAAAGTAATCTATGCCATTTATCATTTTGTTACTGAACTTTTAAATAGTAGTAGTCAAGTGTTTTATCAGCATCAGTGGCTAAAATGCTGGCAAAAGTCAATGGAGATACCTCACTTGCACAACTATTGGACTTGATCATCTTAAGGACTGCTACTTATCGTAACAAACCTTCTTTTCTCTTATTCTTGGAGGAAATTATTGTTTCAATATGGTTCAAGATTTAAGGATAAAAATATCACTATCAACATTTATTTATACCTAAAGATTATTTAGAAAAAATAAAGCAGTGTCTCTTAGCAGCTGAGATTTTCTCTCCTTTGGCATCCTTTCTACTGGCACCCTCCTCAATTCCTTGTGCTACCATATATTAGTATGACATACCAACATATTAAGAATCCATTTGCAGGACAAAGCCTTCCTTGAGCATTGTCTTTATTCATCTAATACTCATCTAATCCTCTGCCTGGCTATTTAAGTGACTGCTCTTTTCCAGGGAGAGTTGTTCAAAATAAACTCTAAAAATGGTATTACAGAGGGCTATCTAGGTTTTAAAAAAACCTATAGTCCCCTTCTCTCCCAGGAAACTTAGGGACTTTTGTTGCTGTGCTGAAAAATGTAAGTAGATAGAAAAAAATTCTACAATTCTGATATTATTCAGTTTAAGGGAGCTGACATTCCGATTTGGGTGGAATTCTACATTGATTCCATTCATTTTTATTTGAAGTACAAATACAAAAGGAGAGAACTCTTACTCTGCTCTATGCAGTTCAGTAAACTTGGGCTTTCCTTGATAAGGAATATCTCAGAACGTGATGATAGTATTACTCTGGCTTACTTCTTTAATACGATGTGCAATCATATGTCATTTTTGAATGACTGACAACATGTTTCTGTTAAAAAGGAAATTTGCCTTTAAAAATGTGGTGTCTTTGCAAAACACATCACTTGAGGATTCCTTTTAGAGTCCAAATGCTTTTTGGCATTGGAGAATAGTTTTATTCTAGTTTCTGTCACATTCTCAGCCTTTCTCCAAGCAAGACTTGGACAGTGGTACAGTGACAAAGTCCACAGTACAAATATTCTCAGGTAATCCATCAACACCCACCACAACTTTCATACACTTAATTGTTGTGGGATGCAAGGTATCTTAAATTTCAATGCTCTTTAATCTATTACAAAAAATGAAGATGTTTCTCCTAGGACTTTGACATTTGGGGACCTCTTTACAGGATTCATTTGAATAAGTTCTTCATTAATTTACAGTATTGTGGAGTGCATGGGACAATACATTAGTTCTAAGGCCTCTAAAGAAACTCACATAGCCTATATTGCTGATTTATTTTTATGCCGTTTGTGTGGCTCTGAGCCGTTATTTTTGTCTAAAAAACCCCACTCCTTCCATTGTTGCATGCACAGTATAAATTACGTTTGTGACTACTGCTCATCACAAATGCTGTTTGCTCTTCTGAGGAAAAATCCTGGACTGGACTTATTTATTTAAAAGGATAGACAGAAAATCATGAAAACACAAAGAAGATTGTGTTTGAATTCACGAGGCATCACTAAGCTATGTGTAGTAAAACTGAGTGTACTGGAGACCAATTTAGAGTTCTTCTTCCAAAAAAATTGAACAGGAAACAGAATTTATAAATTAGACAAAACAACATTCAATATTTTGTTCTATTTTTCTACCTTAGCCTCAACAAGTAGTGGTCTGATGTGGTCTCCATAATTTGTATGTCTGATGCTTTCTGATAATCAAGCATTAATATCTCTTACTTCTACACAACCCTCTCGTCAAACCACCAGCTTTAATACTTTTATCCAGCTTTAATACTTTTATCAAGTCTAATTTCACTGTATTTAGTATACCTCTAATTACTGTACACTCTCCCCACTTTGAATTTTTTTTTAATCTTGAAACCTGTTGGCAATAACAAGCAAAAGACACTTGTTAAATCTGACTAGAGCTTTTTAGATCTTAAGTTCTTTAAGTCAGACTCTTTGTTCTTTGTCAGATCTGTTTTGGTAGTGTCATACAGATTTAGAGCTGCATGCAAATAATAGATTATCCTGTTGCCTTTTTCCATTAATATTGCACCAGGTTGGCAGAGCAGCAACATTTCTGGACAAGAAGAATGTGTCACTACTTGAATTGTCGTTTATAAAAATGAATATTCCTTCACTGTTAAAAATTAGAAAGCATAAATTATATAGGATAAAGACTGAACCACAAGGTTTAGACCAAATACTAAAGCTGTATTACAGTGCATTTGAAGGTGCATACTCAGGCTTGTAAATCATGTGCCAGTAGAGAAACTAGAAGCAAAAACTTAACAGTTGAAACAAAAGTCTCCTGACTTTTGAACTGCAAATTTTCAATTACCCTATTAGCAGTTGTTAGCAAATGACTGCTGACTTTGATAGATGAGCACTAACAAAATAACCAGTCCTTAGACGGTTATTTTAAAATATATTCCAGACAGATGTCAAAAAAACCTGAAAAAATTTCTAACATGAAGGTCTGGATATTTTCCACACAATAGAAAGCCTTCATTTAGCAGAGAGAAGAAAAGCGGTCCTACAAAACTGCACGTAAAAGTTCCCCAGAAAGCGTCTAAACATTATCTCACCTATATTGCTTACTATGTCAAGCAGATGTCTCACACAAAAGGCATGAAAACTGACAGCTGCAATTTAGAATAGCAAACATAAACAGCACAATACCACACACACATACACATACACAAAAACCAGTGATCCCCGATTTCTGTTCCCTGTCAGGATCTTGTTTCATCTATTAAAGAAATCCAAAATTGCAGTGAAACATGCTAAACTGATAGTACTGAATCTGAAGTTCGTATTTATTGATGATATATAAAGTCTGTGCTGCCCTTGCATATTTATATACTGCTTTGCTGAAATGCCTAAACTTTCATTTTTGGGAATGGGCGGAATAAAGAGAAATGGCCCGCGTGGCTTCCTGAACACCACAGCCCCTGATGAACACACTCCACTTTCCTCCTGGGAGCAACAGGACTGCTCAAGCAATAAAATAATGACTGTAAATGTTGTCAAGAACAGGGCCATAGGAATGAATTAGCCTTCAGTTTCTTTTTGAACTGCCAATTAGTTCAGGACTTCTTAAGGGCATTTTTGGAATCAGACTGCCAGCTGACTAAACAGAGACAGTTTAAAAGTAAACAGAGGCAAAGCCTTTTGCTTGAAGGAACCTGAAGTCAGGAACCTACTAGGACAGTACCTCTTGTTCATTTGGAAACTCATGTCACAGGCCCTTCAAATAATTGCAAACACAGTAATTTTGAACAGAAAATATTGGTGTAGCAGTCTCAAAAGAAAGGAGTTAGGTAAACAAAGAGATTATTTCCTTGAACTTATCAAGATAATACTATAGCTGGGAAGGACCTAAGCTATCATTAAAAAATTCTTTCCATGACTGGACTGAGTTAATTCATCCAAAAAACCAATATCATACTAAAAAGATTCTTGATATGATGTATGTAGCAGTACTGATACAGATTTCACAGAAAATCTGCAAAACAAAACTCTTCAATTTATTTAAAGAAATCCTGGCATTTCCCTAAGTTTCCTAATATCACATCCGAGAGTACAACACAGAATAAAATATATTTATTAAGACCATATGCTAGCTATGCTTTGCCCAATTAACTTGATGAAAGGTATTAAATAAACCAAAACGAACTGTGCTTCTGCTGCTGATGAACTTCGGGAAAGCAACTCTGTATCTCTTGGTCTTAGTTTTTCCATTACAAAATGAAGCCTAAATAAACTTATTTCAAAAAGCAATTGCAGATCATGTGGCTTCTTTCCAGAGGGATGGTAGTGCAGAAACTGATGCCCCATGCTCTAACCAACTGATCCAATCTCAATGTCAATCCTGTGCTCTGGGGTGACCCTGCTCAAGCAGGGAGGCTGGACCAGATGATCCACTGTGGTCTCTTCCAACCTGACCCACTCTGGGATTCTGTGATCCTGTACAGTAAAGTAGAGAATAATTTTAAAATCCACTATTTTGTACATCTCTGCAATGTTTGTGTTCAGAGTGCGTGGGTTAGCTTACGGACAGGTGAGTCCTGGAAAGAACATGCATGAGACAAAGGCATTCTTACTGTCCACTTTGGAGGTTTACAGTGGATCTCAGTCCAGAAACAAATTCCTATCCTTGATTACTGCACATTAGTTTCCTTGAAGAGAGGAAACTACTAATGCCTGTATATGACTATTTAATATCAATTGAAACTAAATACATTCTAAATACCTCATTGTAAGACATTTTTCAGACCCTAAGCTACTCTTGTAGCTTTTTTGCTCCATTTTAGTTTCAGATCCATCTCCAATTAGGAGAGAGAATCTTCTCTAAAAACCTGGAAAACTGAGAAACTCAGTCCAAGACAACTGAAAACTCACTTTGTAATGAAAGAGTTGAGCTGTTTGAAAGAACAAGCATGAGACTACAACTTTTGGCATACTTTGTAAATGCCTTTTGAAGTTCTGATAGTTACATCTAAATATGTCTTCCTGTCTTTTTAACTATGTGTTAGTGATGGCCTCAACTAATTCAAATCAAAACCACGACTGCAGTTTAATTTATTACATACAAATGAAGCAGACCAAGTGCATTGGGACTGAGCCAGCTGCACTTTGGACAAAAAGTTTCAATAGACTAATATCTAATATTGTCCACATCTCACAACAGTTAAAAAAAGACCAAAGTAAAAAGAAAAGAAACAGGTAGCAGTGCCCTAGTTTCATCCACTTAATATTTTAAGGATCACTTACCACCCACATGAGAGTTTTGAGGTGTGATGCCTGCAAAACAAAGTTCTAAACTCTCAATCATCACCTTGTAATTGAGATTCAGCTTCCCAATTAGCTGCATGATATCTGGCATGCAGGCCTCACAATATTGTATGCAACATAACAGCCAAATAACATTCAAAAGGTAAATTTTTACAAATAAAGAATTTTGCTTGCTGAAAGGCTTTCTGCTCATTTCTAGAAAACCTGCACATCCATACCTTCCATGTGTGTTCTGGAAACTGGAACCTTGCATGATCATACCCTAGGTAGTATTATGTACACAGGCAACTGACAATTATATGCAAAAAAAAGATGAAGCTTCTTTTACCTTTCATAGGTACTAAGAGCAATTAACAGGTACAAATGGATTGCTTGGAAAATGACTCAAAATAAAGCAAGCCCTCCAAATACTGATTCTCAGAGAACACTCTGGCAAGGATTAGCAATTGCAAAATGCCAGTGGAACCACAATTAGCTTGCAATAACCATTGAAACTAAACTGTTTTAGGGTATAAACTCATGATTTTTCCAAACAGGTGGCAGAGAAGGAAGGAGGCGAATAACATTCTACAGTACCTTGGCTCATCATCAAATGGTACTCCACACTGCATCTGAAAACAGCTTCAGCTTGTCCTCAAGAGCAAGTCTGATCTTCTCTGCTAACGCTAGGAGCCCACCATGCTCAGGGTTACATTGCAGAGAGAAACTGGATGCTCTGTGTGCTCAGGCCCCAACATTCGCCTGTGTCAGCAGTGGGTCACGCTGGACTGTTCTGTGGGGCTATTCAAACCCCCGCAGCCATCACCCTGCGAGCTGAGGTCATGCAGGCCTGATCTACCTTTGCTGACAAGCAGAAAACAGGCTCCCATCACTCATTCCATCTCTGTTCCTATGTAAGAGTACAGGAAAATAGATTTGGAGATGGAGGTGGGACAGCAGACTTCACTTTGTGGTATGTCCCTCTTCCTTCTGTCAAAACCTTATCCACCAGTACAATACTTACACAACGAATGTTTCTAGCAAAATAATGCAAATTAACATGCATAGTTTACAAAGCCTCTCTGTACTTTAATTAGTACAACTATTTCCTACATATTTACCCTCAAACAGTTTTGGTTTATTATAAATTTGTTCGGACTTTTGTGTTTGCTTTGAAAGCTTAAACGTCACACTACATAATATAACTGTCCTCCAAATTCTGTATGATACAGCCCAGAGGTTGTTGTAATGAAGGAAATAAATTTCTACACTAAAAAGTAATTAGGATACTTGACTGTGATTCCTGAAGATACAGTTCCTGGATAATTCAGTGTTTGCTGTGCTTCACAATATAATGTCTCTAAAGAGACTGGAAACAAATATTGACTGTGAATTAATGAGTTCTTATAATATAGACTAGGTACTATTTCAAGATACTTGGGCTTTTCCTATGTGGCACATCCAGCAATCATCCAGGGGGAAAGCACAAGCACTGACCACAGTTTCCACTCATTGTTAAGTACTCCTGCAGTGCTCTCCAGAAGCTGAGTTCCAGATCTTACAAAAACTGCTCTAACGAAACAACAACAACCCCCCCCCCAAAACCACACACAAAAAAACCCCCACCCAAAAAAGCTCACCAAAAATAAAAAACCAACCCAAACTCGCTCTGACTTAAAAAAGAGTAATAAATATGAAATATCCCTGCTGTTGCATGTTAAAATCTCTTTCCTGTCTTTGTAGGAACTTTACCAGACTATAGATTATTTCTGAAATTTTATCTTTGGCGCTTTGGGGTGAACATAAACAAAGGATATTTACCTTGTGCTAAACAGAACAAGCAAACTCCAAACAAAATTAAAATTATATTGTGCTAGATTTTGGAGCTGTGACAGTAAAAGGAAAGATCATCACCCATTTACAGGACAGACCAAGGCACACAGGGACTTCCTCAGAGACATTAAGGAAACCTGAGGCTGAAACAGGAGGTCAGCTCAGACATCTGAGTTGCAGCCCAGAACATAACTTCAGATAATGATTCATCAGCTGTTATTTGCTTTAAAGTAGCTTGCTATTTTTAGTCTAAGGATAAAAGAGATACTTTTTTAAGCAGCATTTACTTTAAAAGGTCTTTAATAGTCTGACGCTGAAAAATGTGTCACAGAAAGGAGAACTCTGGAAAACATATGCATCTGCATCCCTGTGAAGCTGTTCTTCATAAAAGTTCTACCTGAAAAGCAGCTTCTTTTACAAATCAATATAAAAATAAGCTGTTGGTAATCCCCACACAGGCCACTTACGAGCTGGACTCGGATCCTTGTGAGTCCCTTCCAACTCAGAATGAATGTGATACTGTGAAAAGTGGATGGAAAACAGCTCCCCAAAAGACAGAAGAACAACAGAGAAGCAGAGCTAAAAGAAAGGCAACATTCCACACCTGTCACAACTCCAAACCTGAGGTTCAGCTGAGGATGAATCTCAAAAATGAATATTTATTCTTTGAAGGACAAGGCCATTTAGTTTGAGAAATACGGCTATACTGAGAGAAGGGTCATGAAGTTAAAAGAGACAGCCTTTGGTAACATCTGTGCTTTCCCACTTTCACGTCCTGTAACCCAAATAAACACGGTACACATGAAAGGAAAAGGTATATCTCCATTAATCTTTTTAACCTAAACACTAATTTACAAACCTGGTAGATATCTTAACTGACATTAACATCTTAACACTGACATTTCCAGGAAACTTTCAAATTAATCAAAAGTCTCAAACTTTATAGTGGTGTAACTTGACAGAAATAAATATCTTACAGATATATTGGGTTTGCAGTGTTAAACAACTAAAGTACTCTTGATGACTATATGCCCCACAAAACCTCTCAAATTCCTCCGTGGGATTTTCTTACAATCTATTTCATGTGTCTGCATTGAGGACATTATAGAATCACACACTCTCAATTGTAACTAAGTATTTGTAAGAATTTTAAAATAGATATTTAAATTGTGTTTTTCGTCTCCAGATGAGAAGTGGAATATTGACTGTAAAACAAGACAGTAGGGCTGGAGCAGATAAAAGTAACCAGAAGACAAATGGTTCTATACAATTAAATTAGGATAAAACTGGTACCTAGATACTACTAACAACCACCCGCTTCTGCATTGTTTCTTCACTGAAGCCCACAAGCAGTCAGGATTTTTTACAGTGCAAGTCTACCAAGCCTTTGGAATTTCTGGATGCAGCTTTAAAAAAACCTCCAACTTTAATTAGGATTGAGAGAAATGTTAGCTTTACTTAACACAGTGCAACTGCAATTTTACTCCATTCCATGTTACATTAGCTTTCCTGGATGCTAAAATGTGCTTGCTGCTATCAATCTCCCTAATGGAGGTCCCCAACAAAACACAAAAGATACTATATGAAGATATTAAATCATCCTGTGGAGAAGCAAGACTATATTTAAAGCCTTGGAAGTGTAAAAGGAGCACACACAGCACAGAAAAAAAAAACTACTTATATGGGAAAAATTCTATTAGTTAGAAGAAAAAAATAAAATACACATTTGAAATCCTTAGCTCAATCTTTGTTTAAACACGTTTTAATCATTTTTGGTATGCAGCCTTGCCAGAATGTGTCGCGATATTTTTGCTTTCTGAAACATAACTTTTTGCTCAACTGCAACACAGCCCAGTTTTTGTCCCTTCTGCAGCACACAAAATTAATACCCTCCTGCCATCTAGTGGCTAAAAAAACCCGGAGCCAAACACTGCTGGCAGATCTAATCCAAAACTTCTTCCAGCTCTTTTCCCCACCCAAGAGTTTTTCCTCACCAACATTAACTAATTATTAGAACTTTTCCAAAGAGAAGGAAATGCATAGATGATAATTCCCCATATTTGTTGAGCTGTCAGAAGAATGCCCATCCTGGCTTGTTCTGAGCCTCGTGGCCTCCTTGGTAAAGCAGCCTCACGGACTTCTCAAGACAGAAATATGCTGTAGTGAGTAAGAGTTTAACTCACTTCTAGTTACTGCTCTTACAAGGTAGATCTCCAGTCACAGCCAGAGTGGCAAATTGCAGCTGTGAAGCTACTGGAAACAGCTGGTCTGTCTGCACAGCTTTGAATTTAGCTTCTCACTGTTCTGTTCTCTCAAATTAAAATTAATGTGCTTATGTAACATCACAAGTTACTTGTTTTCCTATTGAACTTACATATGTTAAGCAATAGTACACGACATGCAGTGAAGAATTTCATTGAAGGACTGCACAGCTGGTGAAGACTGGGTTGATAAATAACAAAAAAGGGACAAAAAAACTGTAGTCACTCTAAAGCTTTCCAGAGACCTTATTTAAGATGTATTACTTCATGCTGCCAAAATGAAGCTTTGGCAGTCAAAACACAGAGCCAAGTAAAAGTACATCCAGCCTGGTATCTGGTACTGGCAAGAAACGAGTTTGAAGAAAGCAAACAAAAGAAATTGGATACAGAATATATTCCCACAGAGACCTGACTTAGGACCACCTTCACCAAAGATCTTAATATCAATATTCCCACTGGACTTTTCTTCCACACATACATCTAATCTTTTCTGGACTTATGTAAAATCTTGACATCTGCATACCCCCTGGCTTTGAGTCCTACAGTGACATTCTGCACTATGTTAAAATTACATCTTAACACTTGTTTTAAACCTACTGCATGAACTTTTCATTGGATGTCCCCTACATTCCCTGTGAGGCACAAAGAATGATCATCCTCTCTTCACTTCTCCTTCATTACAATCACAGTTTTGGATCATATCCCATCTTCCTTTATCCTCTCACATTCCTGTCCTATCTTCCTTCACGCCAAAGAGTTTTAGTTTCTGTAGGACAAAGACCTTGTCACCATGCTTGGATTTTTAAGACCTTAGTTGTCAAGCACCTCATTCCTCTTTAAGCAATCACTACTTTCTTCAAGAAGCTCTGTTAGATTTCTGAAACATATTTTTTTCTACAAAATCTAAGTTGAATTCTCCCAATTACTTCATATTTAATCTGAGCAATTTTTACTTCTGAAGAAAAATGTTGCAAATCGTATCTTCAAGGAGTTCCCAAAAGATGAATGCCTCAAACTGATGAACAGCCAAACTATTTGAAAAATTCCTTATAGAAAAAAGTAATAGAAATGCTGATTATTGCCTTTTCTTTGGAAATTATTAACTTTGAGTTGCATAATTTAATAATAGTATTAGCATAACACCTCTTATAAAGAAGACCAAATCAAGTATCAAAACACACATTTTATAAAGTTGAAAAGAAACCTTTGAAAAATATTTGACAAGATTTAGAAACAAATATTACATTTGTCTATTTGTTAAAATTAATAATACACATGCACATCATGAAACATATTTGAGGAATGATAAAATGAGACAGAGAAAGTACAGTGATTTGCTTAACAGCACATCAAAAGTCTTCTAAGACTAAAGCATCTTCACGTCTCTCACAAATCTGTTACCCCTATTAAACCCATAGAATAAACAGCAAAAATAAAAGTATAGTAGCCATGTACTTTCTCTGAATTATACTGCTCACTTTAATGTAAATGTCCAATAGTAAAAAAAATCAAAACCTCTCTGTAAATGCATTAGACTTTGCATTAAATATCTCTTAAAAAATCTCACTAAATCCAATGTGAAGTATCCATTTGCTGACATTCAACAGTATTTATAAACTTTGCATATTCATTTTTCATCTTTTGCATTTCCAATCATTTATCCAGCATTTTCAGGAGCACAGACAAGCAGTAAATAGTTCTTGCTTCCTACTGATTTAATGAAAGTAAGCTTATGCTTCAGTGAGACTACTATGCTTTAAAATGAAAGGCTTTTAATGTGTTCTGTAAAGGGTTACATCTCTAGACTTGGTGAAGCTCCTTTGTGCTACAACCTAGATGGCACATCCAGGCTTTAAAGTAACTTAGACAGTCAGCAGGAGATTCCAGTGATGCTGGAGATTAGCTGAGCTGAGTGCAGTAAAACAGGTAATTAATGGCATATTCAATTCCCAGCTCCACCAAAGGTCAATGTTTAAGATGTGTGACTATAATTGATGCTAAATGAACCTTGGTGGTCTCTTAGCTGCCCAATAAAATTTATGGGAGATATTACAGGTTTCCCTATAGAGAGATACTAAAAAGAAATGCTTTAAGGTACAGACCAGATACATTAAATTCATACAACATAAACCACCTTTCTATCCAGACCATCTATAACATTGTGGACATGGCAAACTGAACACCAAATCAGGCCTTTTTATGTTTCTATAATTAGAAGGGTACCACGGCAGACAACAACAAGAACAGGGGTACAAGTAGTAACTTACTTTCCAAGAAGTGAGAACCTGCTGCTTCTGTCTGGCCTTGCATCAGCTACATCATAGCCATCTTCATCACCTCTCTCTCCAGCAGGGAGAGTATCATGCTGATCCTCTGACATCTACAAATAAAAGTACAAGAATGTAAGTGTCCCTCAGTGAGAACTGACATTTTAGAAATATTTCTGTAAACCAGACTGTTTATGGTCTATGGTTTATAGAAGTTACATGTGAGGGTTTTAGTCAGTTGTATTGTATAATACTTCCTCAAGAAAGAGTGACTACAGATTTCTGGTCCTGAATTGCTGTGGTATTGCACATGTTCAGCCATCGCTATCATCTTGTGACAGTTACCAAAAAGAACTCGTCTAATACCACTCCCAAAAATGCAGATTAGAGTAAAATTAAAAATAATTTTATGGTGAAAGATCACAGAATCATAGAATACAATCATAAAATAGAATGAGAATATTCTGCGTTTTAAGGGACCCAGCAGGATCATCAAGGTCCAACACCTGGCCTACACAGCGTAGTCCCAAGAAACACACAACGTGACTGGGTGCACTGTCCACATCATAGAAATAATTCCCAGAAAGTTTTTCATGGTCTGGAGAGAAGTATATTGGGATAAAAGCACGGGCAACTAACATAAAAATATTTGTATCTGCAATTCTATCCAGTACTAAAACACCCAGAGACCTCCTGTTTTTGCATTTGCATATACACAGTCAAAGGTACGTAAGAGAAAAAACCCTGTGTATCTTCTGTAGGTGGTTTTAATTCAATCTAGATCATTAAGCAGTTGGGAAACTACAAGAAGAGAGGACAGCACAGTGATCTGCACCAGCTCAGCGCGGGGAGAGGAGCGCAGGGCAGACACAGGACCTTCACTCAGGGTGGGATGCACTGAAACATCTCGGCTCTGGTTCCAGATTTTCATGAGGAAATTAGCAGTGATTCCTGCCCCTTCCCCATAGTTAGATTAAATTTGCTTTTATCGTCCATTTACACGTTTACATCGAGGTTTCAAGCACCCTGGACCCCTGGCAACAGCAGCAGCAGCTCAGAGGCCACCAGTGGCTCCATGGCTGCACCAGCTGGCCGGGGAGCGGGGCTCTGGCTGAGTTTTGGGAGCTCCCCGAGAGCAGCAGCAGCTCCCAAAGCTGGGTCTAGACTCGGCTTAGACAAACACACACAGAGCAGGAAGTGAAGCGCGCAGGCCGCGGGCGGCAGTGCCGAGGAGCAGCGCGGGGGTGCCCAGGGAAGCGGATCCGCAGCAAGGAATGCGCACCCCAAGGGGAGGAAAGCAGGGCAGGGGGCCGGGCAGCGGGGCCGGGGGGAGGCAGGGGGAAGGGAAGGGCTGGGAAGGGCCCGGGGCTTGCCTTGGTGCTGGGTCCGGCCGGGCGGGAGCGAAAACGAACCTGAAAGCGAAACTTAGAGCGAAAGCAGCGGGCGGTACGCCCGGGGCGGCGCCGGGGCGGGGCGGGCTCCCCTGGCGTGTCCCCGTCCCCATCCCTGACCCCTGTCCCTGTCCACATCCCTGATCCCATCCCTGTCCCTGTCCCCGTCTGGCCCCCCTGTCAGGGGTCTCGGGCGCAGCCCCCGGGCCCTCTTCGCTCCCCAGGTAATGACGGCCACACCACAGCGAACCCGAAATTACCACTTTTTAATAGCTGTGCTCTGTCACACCCCCGCGAAAGAAGAGCCTAAAGTTTCGTGGTGGCACGAGATTGTCTAGATCTAAGGAAATTTTTCCCCTTATATAAACTTCAGTGGCATTTCCTTATCCTCCCAATTATTCTGTGTGTTGCATCTCTGCTAATTATGATATCCCACTGTGTAGCTGTAGCATCAGGCCCAGCAGTCCAGTACATGGACTGAAGATTGGCACAGTCTTGCTAATTACTCCTGGATGCAGGCTCCGATCCTGCAAAATCATACTCCTACCCAGCAGTGCGTGGTGTTTAACATTCACTACCTGAAGAGATTTACATCAAAGAGACATTTTTCAGTGTAACTGCCTCCTAATTGGCACAAAACACAGGCATGGCAACAAACAGGCTTTTGCTTCCCGACAGGTCAGTGCCTCGATGTGATGGAGGAGCTCTTGCTGTGTGTCTGCATGCTGCTGCTGGGACGGCTCCCTGCTTCCTGGGATTATGCCTGTGGCTCCTTGTTGGATGTGCAGCCAAAGTTTTCTCTTGAAAATCAAACTAAGAGAATCCCATGGTTCCTCTCATGCCATCTGTTAGCTGCTTCTTTTCAAGAAGACAGCATCACATCCAAATCCATAATGGATCACCATGGACAACAGAGACACTGGAAATGTATAGACTGTGGTAGATGTGAGGAGAGGAGAGGGTCAGAGAGGAGAGGGAGAGGGTCGGAGAGGAAAGGGTTGGAGAGGAGAGGGTCGGAGAGGAGAGGAGAGGGTTGGAGAGGAGAGGGTCGGAGAGGAGAGGGTTGGAGAGGAGAGGGTCGGAGAGGAGAGGAGAGAAGAGGGAGAGGAGAGGGAGAGGAGAGGGACTCTGTAATCACCAGCAGTGACTGGCAGTGGCACCTGAAATTCAGAACATCCAAATATGCTTTTCTGATGATGTGTATGGGTGTTACCCAGGAAATCCAGACTCTCTTTACTTCTATATCTTGATGAAAATGTTTATCCATTGCCATCTGGCCACCACAGCCAAATTAGCAGACCTAGAAACAGCTTTGTTCTAAGGGTCATTGTATTGCTATCAAAAAAGTGGTCTGATAATGTTTGCCAATTTTCAAGAGTTTACTATTAGGATTGGTTATGGGGAATTTCTGACTTCAACTGTTGAAGAAACTTCTATTTCTATGTTCTTTACGCGTTAGTTGCTGGCATTCACAAACAGAACATTTGATTCCTTAGTGTGCTGCAATACATTTCTTAAATAAATGTTAGTTTTAATGCAGTATATAATGCCAGACTTTTTTTTTCAGAAAATCTTGCTTGTTTTCAGTATGGAGTAAGGGAAAAATTAGAAGGATAGTAGAAGTAGAAGGAAGTATCTTGCTTCAGGTCATGGAGTGATTGTCACCTAGGAAGGGTCAGGAAGGAAAAAAATTCTCATGTAGAATATGGCACAGCTGGCCTTATGCATTACTGGGCAGTGGGGCGAGCCAGCAATGTGATACCTATAACATCACCATTCCTCTCCTTTGCCCTGGAGACTCAGTTTCCTCCTTAAAAACATTAAAAATGAAACCTTTGACCAGATATTTGCACTGGGGAAAAGAAGTGTTTAACCACTGTAAGCAGCTGCAGGATGACAATGGGGCATGCCTTCGAGAAATTGAAAGGTGGATGACAGGTACAAACTAGAAGGCTCGATGCAACTGAATAGTACCTGCCTGGAATAACAACTGTATCCTGTGTTCTGCACAACGTCTATGAAAACAAGGATGGGGTTTTGTGAGACCTGGGAGGCAGGTGTGGGGATACTTTTAGGATGGAGGAGTTCAGTGACTCACAAAGTGTTCCCTTCTAAATGACAGTTGTTAGATTTTCAGGCATTTTGCAAGAAAGGATGGATGGTTTTGATGTGCTGGGAGAATATGGGGGCAGTGTGGTGTGATTTGGCACACCACAACTTTATGGAATTCTCTAGAATAATGCACCTCAGTCATCTTGGTGCATGTGTTTTGGTGGGATTTCTCCATAGTCAGGCAGAGATGATCTGTTGCATATGCCATATTTTATCAGTTTTACATTTGGGTCTTTCTTATGATACACAACAAATGGGCGTATTTGGACACTGGTGGTCATGTGGGCTATGCTGTGCATGCTGTTCACATTTTTCTTCAAGCTTTTAGCTTAAGTTGTAGCACATCCTCACCAGTTCTTTCTCTGCTCTGTAACAGTGATATCTTCTTGGCCTCTTGGTTCTCTTTTCAATTTCTGTCTTACTTTATCTTGCTCTGTTAGAAGCATTTGCAAAATCCCTACACTCTCAGGTTTTCCCAACACTGGCTACAAGGGGAAAGTGTAAGCATAAACCCTTTAATCATGAACTATAAACAGTTGTTGGTTGGTTTCTGAAACAGTAAAAATGTGAAAAGCAACTATACAAGTTTCTGTACAGGGAAGGTGGTTCCTTAGAGGTTTTCAAATCTTGGAAGATCTTGGTGTTGATAAATCTTTTCCAGCTTTCTTTCAATATTTTTGTAAGCTGGATTTGCTACTATGCTAAATTTTATTAGCATGGAGAGACTGTATGAGGCAAAAGGCCTTGAGCCCAGGTCACAGGGTTCAGAGAAGGTGAACATAGACAAGGCTGGTATAGTGCTTGAAATTTTACAGGCAGCTTTCAACAGTGGATAACACTCCCACTTTGTGTAGTGAACCAGCACCTTTGGGGTTTTTTTGCAAACAGAGGGAAGATAGGGTTGCTGTAATTTGTGGTGTCTGGCTTCCCGTTCTTCATGTGGTTGGAAGGGCACAGCTACAATTCAGGAGTGACAGAGGAGGTGATCCTGACTTGAATGTCTCTTAAGAGGTTACTTTGTGTAACTAATATGAGCTTTTTTACAATCAGATTGAGGATGCAGTGGTGCTCCAAGTTTTCTGTGCAGTTAATTCAATGAATTTAAGGAGGCTGGAGAGGTAACAATGTTTCTTCCTACTAATTTGCACTTTCAAAGTACTGTCTCCTTGTACTTTATGTGTAACCACAGTACTTTTAAACCACATTGATTAAGGTTCTACTGTTAAATAAAGCCTTTTAAGATTTTCATTGATATCAAAATGCTTTTATGAGGCCTTACTAAAGGAGGAAAAAAGCCACAATGAGCTTTTAACTGAAGAGAAAATGTCTTGGTAAGATTTGTCAAGATAACAAACTTGCACTGGTTTTGTGATTTAATTCCTTGCATGATCAAAATGCAGTGCGTCCTTTGTAATGAGACCATTCAATGTTTATTTTTCAATAAACTCCCTTTTCCGTTAGCAACTCGGCTTTAATCCAGGGTGGTGAAAAACAGGAGGGTATTGAGGTGCTCAGAAATGGGGAAATCTTTAAGAGACTCCAGCAGAACTGGTGCACAATGGATATGAGGAAAGTAGTGTGGCTGGGAAAGACAGTAGCTGTAGAGGACATTCTGTCTTAACCCTGCTTCTCCTCTTGAACGTGCCGTAACATGGGAGAAGCAGGAGAACTTGGAAATGCATTTGCTGACTCCCAGCCAAGCTGGTAGTATCTGTCACTGTGAAAAGAGAAAAACAGGCTTTGTATATCTTGAAATGAAGTAGGATTTATCTGTGAAATAAAGGGCTTTATCTGTCTGAGAGGCCTCTTGGAAGGAATACATGGCCTCATTCCCTTCAGGGACCTCTTTATGCTCTATGGGTGCACAGTGCATGTGGGCTGCATGATAATCCATGCTGGAGTCCTGTCCAGATGACTCCAGATGCACATTCAGTGTTCAGGTGACTCCTAGATGAATCATTCGTTCTATATTTGTCAAGTCTTTATGTTTTTGTGTGGTTCAGGGGTGTCCTGCTTTCACCACCTCTCTGAACGCATTTCAGGAGGGTCTTAAGCTGGGCAGGGACAGGAGCAGGGACAGGAGCAGGGACAGGAGCAGGTCACGCGCCTTTATTCTTGCTAAGGTGTGAGACAAGGGCTCCAGCATGGATTCAGACAGCACGGAGACAACTAGGACTGTCTAGAATATATACAATATGGTGACTCTTGGAGGAGAGGACCACAAAGAGGAGCCAACTGGTAGTGTGCCAAGTGCTAAACAAGGAGGGGACAGCCTGGCCCCTGTGACCCTAACACAAGTCACTTGCATAAACAGAATGGCAATCTGGGACAAGATGCAAAGCTGTGTGAAAAGGGAACTGGAAGCCTTCCAAACTAATTTGGTTCACAGGTGTGAGCGGGATAAATATTATTGTGATGTAAATTGGTTGACATAAATCTCTCTTGATCCCAAAAAGAATAATATGAGGTAACTCAGCAGTTATTTTAATACAAGAAATTATGTTCTGCAAACATTTTTAAAAAATGAAAATGCATCTGTTTATATACTAATATTAGTTACTTTGGAAGGCCTTGAGTGTTTTCAGGACTTTGTGCCACTGCTCTTCAGATTAGAGACTCTATTTTCAGCACACCAGTTGCTGACAGTACATTGTGCCAGGACATTGTCAGCATTCAGTAAAAGTAGCAGTAATAAGTTAAGCAGAACTGCATATCTCAATAGAGAGATGAATAGGAGGCTCTCTAAGCATACCCAGAAGGTTTAGACAGAAATTATTTTGATGGAATTGTTTGCAGTATATAGAAAGGGAAAGTGCTTAGCAATATCTCAGGACTGCTGCAGGCACAGGAAGTGGGGCAGATGCATGGATTACTATGTAGACTTTTACTCAGATTGAGATAACTCTTAGCTGTGTCCCAGGGTTATGGAGCCCTGCAGCTGGAGGTATTTTGATTAGGTGAGATGTAAATTTTAAACCCTGACCATTTGTAGCTGGTAGAATTTAATAGCTTCTTTTGTTCAGAGCAGACTTCACAACCCTAATAGCTTGCTTGAATCCTAATATCAGACATAATAATTCCTTATCGTTTTTTGGTGAGGGAATTTTTACATTCTGATCTATTCCAGTCTATGCTTGGTGAACACTGTTAAATAGCTGCTTTGTTCATTCTATTAAAAAGTTTTTCCTGTAGGAGATAGAATTTTGGATTTGTACTCATCATGTTTAGAACTCTTTGAGATAAGAGGATCTGCCTGTTTCACAGTGCATCCTCCTCCACCTGGAGATAGACAGGTGGATGAAATGGGAAGATCTCTGCTCTGCTGACCATAATATACAAGGTGAAACTGAGCTGGCACCAAGGGAAAAAAATAATGACTTGTCTGGGACAATGGCAGTGAACTTCTTCTACATCCACCCAAGGGCCAGGAAGCTTCAAACCCATCTCTGGCCTGTATCTCTGGTGGTACCTCCTTCTGCTATGAGGCTGCTCCTAAATACAATAGGAGCAATAGTCCTCCATGAGGTCACTTGTTTATCAGGGTGAAGAGAAACTCTGGTAAATTGCTGCTGCTGTATGTACTTTTCTCTTCATCCTGGGCTTATGACAGCAAAACTGAAATACGAAATGATCAGGCTCTACCATTCACATGGACATGATTCGTTTCTGTGAGTTCATTCTTCTATTTAGAGAAAGATATTGCTACCCTCCCTTCTGCACTGACACAGTTGCCAAAATAACCGCTCTTACTAACTGGCAGCTTTAAAAGCCAGCCTGCAGCTGACTTTGAAACAGAAGGTCAGCAAAGGGAGCAACAGACTTCAATTCAGAGCTTTAATGGGAGCCATTGACCACAGCAAAAGGCCTTGACTGGAGTGTCTAGAGTGTGCTTTGCACAGGCCAAAAAGTCACTTTCATACTCTTTGAACCTTTTGTATAAACCTATATATTTTTCACTCTGTGGATTTCAAGATGAATGTGCAGCCGTGTGCTAGATGTGGCTATGGGGTTTACCCTGCTGAGAAGATTAACTGTATAGATCAGGTCAGTTCTCTTTCTTTATCATTTTGGACTATAATAAATGTACAGATTGGCACTTCTAACACTGTGCAAATCTTTCGGTTCCAAAAGTTCTTTACTCCTAACTGGGTTCAGAACTGAAAAGAATTAATAACACGTATATATCTGAAGAAAAAAATCGTCAAATTCGTTAAATGAATGGTAAGGATCAATACTGAGATTTTAAACTTGGCAGAATAATAATAATAAAAATAACAAATCATGTCTGTTTGGTTTTTTTGTGGCATTTCCAGACGTGGCATAAAGCCTGTTTTCATTGTGAAGTATGCAAGATGATGTTAACAGTAAATAACTTTGTTAGCCATGAGAAAAAGCCTTACTGTCAAGCGTAAGTGTATTTCCTTTTCTTCCTTCCTTTCTTTTCTAAACCAAGGTTTAATTGACCTAATCATTTTAATATAAGAGAAGATCACCATTTGGACTCAGCCAGTCCCATGTACGATGTGAAATTAGGTATTGTCAGTGCCTTCATGCGTATCTTTGGATTTACGTGAATCACAAATGATGGGAATCTCTTTTTAGCCTGTGTAAAGCTTCCTCATTTGGCCAGTGTATTAAAAGATACCAAATTAAGTTCCATTTCAGTATTGTGGGAAGAAATTAAAACCAACCACAAAATTCAGTGCTTTCCAAATCAGTGGTTAAGGGTTAACAAGGTTGAGCTAATCATAAGGAAAATGTATAAAATGCAGATTTTGGAGTTGGTTTGTTCTAGGAAGTTTTTATTTTCTAATGATCAATTCCTGTCAAATTTGTCAGCAGAAAAAGGAGAGATGACAGTTGTTTTTTATTCTATTATTCTCTTTTGTTATTAGAAACATAGCATTGATATGACGATCATTAAAATTAATTTTGCTCTAGGCACCTACTCCATACAATAATAACTTGAATGTAATCTAAGATCTCTGTGTGACTGGGGGAAAAGTTGTGTATAGAGGGGTGGAGGCTGGTATTGTGTATTTGAGTGCTCAAAGAGAACCTTTCTGGTGGGCTGTCTGGTATATTCTTAATATCCTTTTGCGCTTTCCCTTTTTTAGGCACAATCCAAAAAACAATGCGTTCACAAGTGTATTTGACACACCAATAAATATGAATGCAAAAAAACTGTCAGAAGTGGTAAGTGAGGTAAGAAGCTTGAGGGTCAAATGTGTTTGTTCTACATTTTGATAACATATTTATGTCTCTTGTTTTGTAAGCATAAATATGTGCTTTTTACTTACCCTCCTGTGTTCTTTTAGATCAGTAGGATCTCAGCTGGGTTTGAATCATAATTTTTTTCCAATGCGATTACTCACGTGAAAGAAAGGTTAGATCTGAATTTGCATCTGCTCTCAGAAGGAAAAATTGATTGGAGCTCCTCACCTGCGTATCTGATAATCTATACGGAAGCACAGTTCACCGAAACTGCACAGAGCTGTGTAAACTTAGTGACTAAGGGGGGTTCACAACCTTTGGAAGCAAGAACACTTGCTTTGTGATCTCATCAGAAACTGATACCACACAACAGATAAATCATATTAGGTGGGACGCAGGCAAGAGTTCCCGTAAATACTTTGTCAAGTATTTCCGCCTAACCTGAGATGGGAAAACACCAGGTCTGGGGAGCTTTGCAGGGTTTTGCTGGAGGTGTCTGTGGGGATGGAGGCACGTCCACCCTGCCAGCGCTGCCGTGCCCCGGCCGGCCCCAGGGGTGCTCAGGGCCCGCCGGCATTCCCAGCGCCATCCCTGGATTTCCCGCATTGTTTCCCTCCAGACGCATCATATTCAAACCCGCAGTTCTAAGAATCTGATGGAATATAAAACACGGGAATGCCGAGTAATCGATGGCTATCTCATCTCTCTGCATAATGCTGCTTCTTGAATGTCGCCTCTTTCTATATTCTAAACTAGTGTTAATTATTTGTGTCAATATGTCGTAGGCAATGTGTTTTGATATGATCAGCCATCAGTAAAATAAACAAAGAAAGTTGTATTTCTTAGATTATAGCATGCTAAATTCATTCTGATGTCCTGTATTAGCTGTACAAACTTGATGCACATGAATAGCCTTCATCAGACACTGTATCAATTATGATTTTGTACAGCATTCTTATGCCTCAGTTTTTGCAGTATCATGGGCTGTAACTATTTCAGCAATGACTATCACACTTACTTTAAACTGTGTGTGACGGATCTGCTCAGGAATGAGTTTGGGATTACTGCAGGTTCTATTTCTGACTTTTAGGCAGTGATATGAGACTGATACTTCCAGTGCATGTGAGTACACAAGCCAAAGAAATTATAGCTCTAAGGTTACTTTCCCTTGTTTTATACACCTAAAACACCTTCTGTCCTTTTCAATCACATAATGAGGGTCTATTCGAGAGAGAAAATTGCTAAGGGTAGTAAAGAAGCTGATTCTGCAGTACCTGCTTAAAGGGAGTAAACTTCTGTCAAAATTTTGAGAGCAGGAAAATTTTTTGCTAGTAAATGTATAAAATAATGATAACTTAGGAAAAGGTTTCACTTACTACTGTGGAAGTTTGTTAGGTTTTATACATAAGGTTATTCCTGATGCAAAAAATAGAATGTTTCTTCAATCTCAACATGTTGCTCTCACAGAAGTCTTATGTTGAGACATCAACTGGAACCCAGAGATAAAATTAGGTCTCTCTATACAGAATTTCTGTGTTAGCAGGCAAATCATTCAGCTCTCTGCACCTCTGTGCTTAATTTTTAAATGGGAATAATGGTACACGTGCTCAGTAACATTTCTGTCCAGTCAGTTTAAATTTTGTGCTCTGGGTTTTTACATCTGAAGAGTGAGTTGTATAACAGAGCTATGATTTCAGTTGGATTTCTACATGCTATCATGATAAAAGTAGCAGTAGGAAAATAATGGCCTAGGACTAAATATAGTAGTCATTTACATATGCACAGTTAGGATGTGATACTTTGTGGACACTGTGCAGGGAAATAGGAGAATAGAATATTGTTCACTTGGTAATAGTTTTTTTGTCTAATGCTGCATTGACATGTCCTGCTTAAAATTTCTTAGGGATTTCAATTCTCATAGATTATTTCCCCCCAAATTATTATCCAAAGATCAAATTATTCTTTCAGAATGTCATGCCAGGTTTCAGGTGTCATAATCTGCTCCTTTACAGATGTGCATCTCCTATACTGGCAGAAATCTTAGGTAGAAGCTGGGTGTGGACTAGAAAGCAGAGTTTTGGCCTTAGGGCTAAATGCAATCGTCACCTTGTTTGTCTCCCATCTTATTCTTCTCCAAATGGGATATGTGTTGGTATGTACTATCAAACTACTGAGTCATTATCTTTTTTTCTTTTTAGATAAAATATCGAGAAGCAAGTGAACAATTCAAATCAGTCTTTCAGTGGGATGCAAGGTCCAGAGAAATTGAAAGTGTCTATAAAGCCCAACAACTGGCTACCCAGGTAAGAAAGTCTCCAAGCCAGTAGCCTGCAGGAGACCAAGGATTGGCCCTGGCAGTCCTGAATGTTAGGAGTTTAATCACAGCACTTCAATGCTAAAAAAAAAGCCATTGCTTCTCATTTGGCTAAACTTTTCGGGGCAAAATAGCTCAAGTATAACTTAGGCTAGAAGAATCAGAAGGTGAGGGAGGAAGAGTGTGTCCATAGTCAACTGTTGGGGCTGCTGCATGTACAACCATACTCTGTGTCTTCTCTCTACTGGCACTGGAGCTTCACAGCAGGTGATGTGATTCCCAGGGGGTGTTTGAGTCTCACTCCACGATCCTAGATCCTGTCATCTTGATGTCAGTTCTTGTTATACAAGTTCTGCCTTGGCATTCTGAAGGGATGTGGAACGTAGGCCTTGTGCTGCAGAGAGTGAATTTCACTTCCACAGCACAGTGCGTGTTTCCTTTTTATTCTCTTTGAGTGTTAAAACAAGGGTGAAGATAGGTAGTTATTTAGTTTTTGTTTTGTAGAATGCTTACTATGCTGCCTATGAGGAGGGAAAATCATGGTACCCAGGAACAATCCCAGATCCTGAAATGGTCAAGATAACACAGGCACAGAAGGCTCTGAGTGATGTAAGTGGACTGAAGTTTGGCTTTATTTTCACGGTCTATCATATTCTGAAGACTTACAAATGCATCAAAGTCAACCTTTGGTAAGATGTCACCTCCAGGCTTTGCAGGAGGAATATCTGGAGGGTTTGGCTACACTCTGATCTTTGTTAAGATGTTGCCAAAGGTGAGACGGACATGTTTATTTCTGTCTAAACAATACTTAGTCATGTAAATGATTAAAGTCACATAACAGTTCTATTGCCATCATGCATTTATATATGTGGCTGAGAAGCACTTCAACTGCTGACCAAACTGAGGTGATCTGGTTTAGCAGGCAGTGCTGTCTCTCTCAGGAGGGCAGAACTCATGATGGCAAATGTGTCATATTTTCCATAGACCAGACTTTTCATTGACTGTATTTCCATGACCGATGAAAATCACTTCTGAATTATGACTGATTGTCTGTGTTTGTACAATGGGTCAGTGACCCAATCAATGTAGGCAATTAACAGTGGATAATTGATACGAATGAGAAATGTTTTCTGTTGTATATAGGAAATTGTTTCACCTAATCAATTTATAAGTTCTTTGTTCTGTTAACTTTTAAATAAAGTAATATATACCTTTAGGAAGCAGGCATGAAAAGAGGAATCACATTAAACTACAGTGGGTTCTTCTGTAATAAACATTCATCTTCTAGTTTCAATATACAGAAGAATATGAGCCACGAAGAGGCAAAGGCAGCTTCCCTGCTATGATCACTCCAGGTTATCAGGTTGCCAAGAGAGCCACCCAACTAAGCAGCAATGTAAGTCACAGGGGTTTTTAATTATATTTTAAACTTCGGAATTTGGATAATCCTGGGTTCAGGCCATTCACTTGATATTCACTATGGTGAATATTTGTTGTACTGTTACAAAGTGAGAAAATTTTAACATGATGCAGAAAACAGGGTTAATAAATTACTTGGTCTGGGAAGACAATCGTATAGGATAAATGGCAATGTAGATATTTCCTGTGAAATGCAGCAACTTTTGCTGTAATTTATCACAACCTGAAAAAGATTGTGACTCACACTGAAATGTTCATTTAATTTATTACCTTTGCTTTCACATTATGGCTTTATTCATCTAATTATTTACATTTGACATTTTTCACTTTATTGTTTGAAGTCAAATAGCTGTAATATTTAAATTAATTAATATACAAGCTGCTTTAAAATTATGCACAGAAAATTGCTTATTTATAAAAAGAACAATTCACATGAAAAAGATAAGTAAAAATAAATCCCATAAAAATGATTTTAAAGTATTGCATTGTTTTCTGCAAATGCTATCTGCATTGTCATTGCAGAATGATCTTGGGACATTAATGACTATTCTCATGATATTTTAATCAAATGTATGGCTCGCATAAATCAAATATCCTTTGAAAATTTGATTATCTGGGTCCATTTCTGTCTGCTTCTGTTATTCACTTTAAGGAAATTGAGCCTCAAATGTATGGAAAGCTTGACTGTACAGTGGAAAATGTCAGAACTGCTGTTCCTCATTTTCTCTTGAAGCCTTCTGACAGGAAATACATTTTTGCTGCTTATTGTTTGTAATAGGGATATGGGTATTTTTCCTCTTCAGGTAGAATATAAGCGTGGACATGAAGAGAGAGTTTCAAAGTTCACGTCTGTTGTGGACACTCCAGATATACTTCATGCAAAGGCTGGAGCACAGCTTGCAAGTGATGTAAGTGAAACAAAATAGATTGACCTGTTTTTGGCTCTGCAAGTGGTTCTTAGGGTATTTATAAATCACTTAAAAATATGAACACAAAGAAAGGTGAAAAATTAAAGTTTTAAAGGCAGACTCACTTTGTCATTAAGTGTTTAAATACTTCCAGTTACAAAGACCACATTCAATTCAAGGCTATTTTAGGCTGTCAGAACTGAAGGTAGAGAACCCGTCTGTTCCACACCCAGCAAGTGGGTGCCACGCAAAATCAGGAAAGAAGCTGCCTGACTCATATAAATAGAGCAGGCATCTTGCAGACACCTTCAGTATTGTCTTTAAACAACTCTTTTCATCCTACACCCTGAACGAGACAAAGGGGCTGTGCAGAAGGTGTGTGATCATGTAGCTAAAGACCAAATTGCAAAGATTCAGACTTCATGGTTCATCTTCCTTTTGGCACGTGACAGCCATTAAATGCCTGACTTTGCTACTTTAGGGATTGATTATTTGTGCAATCAAGATACATTTGATCTAATTGCTCCTGAACTGTCTTGAAATTTTACAGTTGAAATACACAGAAGACTTTGAAGAACGGAAGGGAAAAGGCAGCTTTCCTGCTATGATCACTCCAGCTTACCAAATAGCCAAAAGAGCCAATGAATTAGCCAGTGATGTAAGTGTTCAAAGCAAGGTCTCTTTTGGTAATGAAAATATTAAATTGTCACACAAATTTTCAATTAAAACATTTACTGGCAAAAATTCCATGAGCATGGCATACTGATCTTTATTGGCTTTCTTTTCCTTTCCAAACATAACAAAACAACAGCACCCTGTACTCTTTAATATGCACCATAAAAGGACATCAGTATTGCTTCAAAATGTACAATTAATTGTCCTTTGTTATTGGAAACTGAAAGAAAAGCTCTTTGTTGGAGAAGAGAACATATGGAAGAACGTAAAGCTCAATGGAAATGAATTTAAAACACAATTAAGAGTCACTGAGGAAAATAAGAGATCTGTAATTTTGAAGGCAAAAGCAACTGACTCTAAAACAATTACGTTTTTGTTTGCCTTTGATCTGTGGAAAACCCTTCACTTTTGTCAGCAAACACACATGGTGATTAAAGGCCAGCATCAGGTTACAAGCATTGTTTTGACTTCAGCAAATGTAGTGCAAATCTTGGTCTAAACTTGAAGGCTGATTGCCTAAAATTCCCTTTATCACTGGGGAGATCAGCATCTTTCAGAAACAGACCCATTTATTGATGGGATTCAGGTGACCCTGTGGTAAAAAAGTGCTCTTGGTAACCATGAATTTGCATTACAATCAGTTTTATTTTTTTTAACTGCTGGAGCATCAGAGATTAGCCACTGACAAGCAGGTGGTGCTGAACACACTGAACTAATAGTCTGGGTTAAAATGGCAAGTCCCATGTTCCTAATGCATTACTAAAAGGTACACCACTAGTTCTGTTTTTATATCTTCAAGTGGCATATTTGACTTGTGCAGGTGGGTGGCAATGGGAATTTTGACAATCCGTTATTGACAACATGTGCATGTCATTGGTTGTTATTTATTGTGCAACATCTGTGTACCAGACTAAACTGACCCGGATTATTCGTTTCCTTTTTTCCTGTTAGGTAAAGTATCATCAAAGATATGAAAAAGAGATCAAGGGAAAAGCCAGCCATACAGCTGGAACAGATGTTGCTTTTGCAAGAGAAAATGTAGATCAATATGGACAGGTACGCAGCATCCAGGGGATAGCCATGCTGATGTTGATCATTACTACGGCTGATTGCTCAAGGCTTTAGAAACTGGTGACACCTATTTTCACTTTGTTTTCCTGTGTGAGAAAACAAGGTCTCAAGGGAAAGGACGGTGTGCGAACAGCACAGTGCTCCTAATGTGTAATGTGTCTGACACTGGCACTTAAAGACGTGACTACGAGGTGGCTGCACTGCCACTGCATGACCCTTATGGTAGGGCCATTCCTAAAGGTAAAGACCGAACTTGGCAAATTCTATCTGTGTGCATGTATGCATTCTGCATTTCTGTTGTGGTGTTGTTATGTATCACACTGAAATGTGTTTACTTGAGAAAATATTCCCATTCCATGAAAAAGGAAAAAAGTGAAAGGGTTGTGAAATGGTAGAAAGTTGGCAGATACTTAGGTGTCTTTGCTGGTATTTTTACAGATCTTAGGAGCTTTGCAGCTCTAAATATGTGTGAACAGCACTGAAACTCTTAGATACACAATCTCTTAGATTTCAGCTCTTCTACAAAAGGGGTATTATAGCCCTGACAAGCTGTAGTTCTGTATTTGTGGAACCAAATAGGCTTTAGTTCTGTTTTGGTCGGTGACATTCGTTTTGCTTATGTTTCATTTTTAAGGGAATACAATTGGTTTTGTGGTCTCCCAAAATGCACCCAAAATTCTACTCCAATTAAGTTAGGGAAATAGCACAGCTAAATGGAACTGAATGCAGCTAAAGGGAATTTGAAAGGAATTCAGTAGTATTCTTGTATAAAGAAAACTATATGGTTAATCTTGGGGGTTTTTGTCCTGCTCCTCAGTAGGTACATGTACTTTGGAGAAATGGAGGAACAGGGGCTGTGTTTTCCTAAAACCCTTGGTATTTTACATTTCTTCACTTCTTCTGTCCAAATCTATATCTAGTATTCTGTGAAAAGCAAACCATCCTTGAAGAATATGAGTTTAGAATTGTAGCAATGAAGCCTTCAATTAGTTTCTGTCTTTTGAACTGCTACAAGTTTTAATAGGAATAAACAAATAAAATGCATTTGAAGAAGCATTAATTACATTTCCAAGCATTAGAATGCTTCTGTTTTAGAATTAATTTAAGTTTTTTTTCTTTGAAAGTATCTTTGAAACTTCAGTCACAGACTTCAAATTCAAATTGAGTTTTAATCTTTATAGATTGGATACTGATATTATTAGTCAAATAACACAGAGTCACTGAAATTAATGGATCTTTCTGAGTAAATTGTGACTTAACATGGGTAAAGGGATTAGATTTCTAACTGTTGAGATCATCAACAGTGAGTTGAGTGTGCATCATACAGATATATATAGATATTCATATATACATATATATATATATGCAAGCATATTTTTATATATAACATGAGACAATTTAAGGAATCTTACTGTAAAATTCCTGTGCTGAACACCTGCTTTGTTCATGTTTAAAAACCTGAAAAGTGGCTAAAATAGTTTTCTGAAATTTCAAATATATGCACAATATTAGAAATTATATTAAGATGTATTTAAGAAAGTTAGAAGCAAAAGATAGGTTGGTCTGGAGAATTCAAACTCATTAATGGTATTTTAAGAAACTAACTCAGCTGATTAATCAAACATATCTTTTCTTTTCTATGCCTGTTTATAGAATAATTTAATGCCACTGGAACTGTGGCATCATATTGTTCACAAACTTATGGTGTGACTTATTTTACAATGTGACATTGATGGTACACAAGAAGACCTACAATGGATGGTTTTGCCTTGAGAACACAAAAAAGAGATCCCAGATATTTGTAGTCCTTCCTACCTGTGCTCTCCGTGGCACTCTTGACATGCATTCTGTTCATGGCACATTCTATTTCCATTCAAACTGCCTCTTTTACCAAATACTGCAGAGAAGACACATTACACTATAACTCACTTGTTTTTATTCTTGTTTGTACACCATATTGTCTCCAGATCTCACCATAGAAGGCTTTGGATGATTATTGTGCATTACCATTTAAAAAAAAAGCTCCAGTATTTTGCTGTTAAACTATCAAAATGGCTTTCAAATTGTCAAATATTTACACATAAACTTATCTATAGATAGACTTAAGGGTGTCACTTCCACAATAATTAGGTTTTTTTTAATCAGACAAATGGAATTTTGTGATTTTGTTTGCTAAGGAGTTTGCCATTTTGATATCTAGTTATCTCTGCTTCATTTATTAATCCCTCTTCAAAATACATCACTGCACAAGAGAAGTATTATTTTTGGTCAATTATGATGTGAAAAATGACCATTGAAAATCAAACAGCTTCTGTAACACCACAATGTCAGGCTGATCCTATGTTAAACTTGTTAACTGTAAGCAAGTCTCCTGGCGACCCAAACCATTAGCTATTTTTATAATATTCCAGAGAAACATGTATTGATAAAGAGAGAGGCAAGCAGATATCTCTAAGAAATGAGATGAGATCTGAAAGCTGTGTATCACTGTACATTTGAATGCTATCTTGACCACATCTAATGGCCATCTAAATTTCTCTTGAAATGCAGCACAGGTAGTTTCACAGACATAGGTAATTTAACAGGTCAATTTATTCTTATATTTTGGTCATTTTTTTCATAAAAAGAAAATCACTGAAGTCGTGAACCTTCCTACTAACAAGGACTGGGGCTTTGTAAAATAACCCATGGCCTCACCTGCTCATGTGTGATGAGTAAACACACTGAATTTTCTTCAGGGATTTATGGACGAGTTTGAGGAACGCAGAGGGAAAGGAAGCTTTCCTGCTATGATCACTCCAGCTTATCAAAATGCCAAGAAAGCAAATGAATTGGCAAGTGATGTAAGTATGAAACCTGAATCAATACAATTCATAAGCAATTAAAACCAGCAGTTTGTCAGAGGAGTGCCTGGGAGGAGAATGCTAAAATTGCACTTGAGAAGTAAACAAAAGTGACATTTTGCTGCGTTGCTGGGAACTGGATGGCTCAGGGGATTAATAATATCCATTAATAGAAGGGGGCACAGCTCCAACTTGCATGAGGGAGGAGATGGATGTAGCAACTAATGGGGATCCCTACTGTTAGGTTAACCCTCCTGGCAAATCTGCATCTGTATTATTAATGAAACCTTCAACTGCCTTAATCATCCTGTGGGCTACTGTGGTATTCCCAGTAGTGAATAAATGGAGGATGAATGAACTGTACTGGTTTTGATATTTTGATGTATCATGCCTCTAGCACAAAGCAAGTCATATGGAGGAAAAGAAATGTAGAATATGACACTGTCACTTCACAAAAACGAGCTTATTTCTGGGCTGAGGATTTTTGGGTTTGGGTGGTAAACTAAAGAATTGGCAAAGAGGTGGTGGTGTGTGATTCTTGCATCCAGCCCATCCATTAAAGAGCCTCAGTCCTATTTGAGGAGACCGCTTCTAGCAGTGACAAAAAATGGATCAGTCTGTAGGCTGTACCCTGTGGCTGCTCTGAAGGGTTCCTGTGAGTGACAACCTTTGTAGTGTGGACACCTGTCCCTGACGGGGCTATCTGAGCTGATGAGCTCAGTCTGTCTTCTGGGGAGCTAAGAGAGATGGTTGAGTCTTTCAGCTTGTATTAGCCTGGACTAGACATGAGCAGTAAACTGGAGTGAAAGGATCAGTCATGTTCTGTTACCTGAGCTTATCACTGAGAGAATATAAAAACCCTCAAATCCTCTGTGACCAATCCCAGTTTGATGACAAACTCAGTGATCCCCCGTTTAAGCATGAAATATTTAACCTTTCCAGATAAAGATCACAGTTTCATAGGTTTTGAAAATGCTAATGGTCAGTAGTTTCCTTATTAATTTATAATACATAGAGTCAAGAAGAGGATTAGTTCATGGCAGTAACATTTGCACACTACAGTACTTATCAACCTGCCTTATAGTATTAAATTCTGAGGAACTGTGTGTAGAATTGTAAAATAAAAAAAACTCAAACACTTTGCATTTCAGCTCATGTAAAATAATTTATTTTATATATTATGTTACTGCTTTTTGAACATGTATAATACAAGCATCTTCTAGTATGCAAGAAATATTGAAACATATTCCCAACAGGGGTTTTGCTGGACAAAGTTTGGCAAAAGACCAGTATGAGTATTATCTCTCTTCACCCATCCAAGTCCAATTTCCATCAATAACCTGATGTCTAAATTAAATTTAGAAACCCCTTATTTCAATCTTGATTTGGTAGAGAAATATAATTCCCTTAAACACACTAAAAGTACAAAAAGATACAGCTTTTTTAAAAAGCTGGTTTCTACAAAAGGAAAAATTTTTAGCATGCTTGATAACTATCTGTAGTTCTCTGATTAAAATTAAAGTACTGAGCATTAACTTCAGTCATAGAAGAGCACACAAGCTCCAAGCAGTCACCAGCCAAGAATCTGCTAGTAATCTGCTCAAGCTATGAACAACAACCAGTGCTGTTCAATCTATGTCAAAAATGGATAAAAAAATGCTGTCTAGTAAAATGTCTTGAGAGGGACTGTGAAGGGCTATGAGGTTATATTTGGGTTATTCGAAGAAGTAAATACAGTGTTTCCACTTGGCGAGTTCCATTTACTTATCAAAACAAGCCCAGGGAAGATATTACCCTGACTCATGAAGCCAGTCTAAATAGTAATGATGAAAAGGTGCACATCTATTTTGTAATTCTCCCTACTTCTTTTCAGATAAAATACAAGAAAGATCTTTCCAAGATGAAAGGTGCGGCTCACTTTCACTCCCTAACAGCTGAAGACAACTTGGTTCTTAAACGAGCCCAAAGTGTTAACAAGCTTGTCAGTGAGGTAAGGGCTTGAATCGATCTCTTAACAAGTTTGGGAGCAGCTCATACAAACATTTGTGTTTGATGAGTAAGGACTGCAAGTAAAAAAAAGATGTTGTTCTTACTGCATTGTACATAACAAAAATAATCTCCCTGTAGCACAGTAACTGGAGAGAAAAGATCAAGAACAGATCTTCAGATGTTGTGTTCTGGCCCTTCCAATCATCTCTATGAAAGTGTGGGAAATTAATCCCAGGAAAGTGATTCTAGTTCTAGCCACGTGAAGAATAGAAATTTAAAAAAAAAACCTCCCCAAACCTGAGTTGTGCTTTTAATATAATATTAAGATATAATCACAAATGCTTTAGGATGAATTGGGTGCGTACCTTAGAATGTCTCAAAGGTTATTCTAATAATCAAAAAATAACGTGAACAGAGCCAAAATTTGTACCATTCTGGTTATGCAGATTTCTGTTTTCTTCCATCATGTGAAAGACTGTGAGTCACTGATAATTGATTCTTTTTCTGCTTGGCAAGGGAAGATTGCTAGAGAATTCTCAGTAGATTCTGAATTATTAATTTATTTATAGTGTCATATCAGCTATAAAACTATTAATAAATGTGAGTTTCTAGAACTTCCCCATGGCAGTTTAAAAACTTATACTCTTGAGATGTCAAAGTATAAAACCTTCAATAATGAAAAACCCCTGGAAGTAAGGCTGGAAGGGGCCTCCTGGGCCAATGATTCCTGGTTCCTGCTGGTTTGACACAGCATCGTATAATCCTCCTGTTCCAATTTCTAGCCTACATTTATTCCTGTCCACTTTATTACCACTGTGTTTTGTGCTAGTGTTGCCCTTTAGTTTAAAAAGTTCTTCTCCCTGCATGGTTACTTTTTTGAGAGGTTTACAAATATATCATTTTCTTCTCTCTGCCTTTGATTTCCTTGACTAAGCAAGCTGAGTTCTTCTCCTCTCTCTTTCACTGCTGCTGTTACAGGCTGAATACATGGTCCTTAAACAGGAATGACTGTAAGAGTACAAAAGCTTTTGCTCAGGTCTTGCTGTAACCTGGTACATGGCACATTTGTACACGTTCATTCGCTCCACACTCACCTTAGAATTCCTTTGTATATCATTGTTTTTCTTAATTTTCCTCCTGTCACTGTCTCATATACTTTGCAGAGGATGAAATTGTTTCTTTTGCCTATAAAATGAGAACTGAGCATATGAAAATTCTCTTCATATTAATTCTCATCATATGCCATCTGATGAAAACCATGTATCGAAATGTCTGAACAGTGGGTCTGCCCAATAAAAAGCATGTGAAGGAACTTGATACAGCAGATTAAGGTTTTACCATAGCTTCCCATTGTGCATTTTTGTCACTAAGGTGGAGTACAAGAAGGATCTTGGAAACAACAAAGGCTACAGCATGAACTATTGTGACACTCCACAATTCAAGAATGTGAGCAAGATCTCAAAATTCACCAGTGATGTAAGTTTTCAGTACCTCGAGTGTGGCTTGCTTGCCCTGGTAGCTTCTGGAATCACAGGTCGAATGTGTGTGTGTGTTTCAGATAAGCGTGTGCTGGAAATGTGATTATAACTGATTTTAGCCTGTGTCTGTACAGCACCTATCCTAGTGGGTCCTGATGTATAGCTGGGGCTCATTTTTTATAGGATTATGCAAAGGCTATTATGGTATTTGGAAGAGAGGTTACTTGCCATGGACTGCTGATCTAGAGAAGTAGCAGTCTGTTGTTACTGTTGTCTGTCATAATTATTACTTATTTCATTGTGCATGTCTATTTCCTGACTGGACAGTTAGGCAAAAGATAATTCACCAGGCTTCATGCCAGAAAGGCATGAAAAAATCAGCAGTGTTAATAATTATACCACTTGCATCTCATGAAATACCATTTTGTTTCATACTGCCTCTTACCATTCTCTGAAATCCCAGCGGAGTAAATGTTTTCCCATACAGTTGAGATGGTAGAATGAGCAATTTTTCTTGTCAAATCCCCACTCTGGGATTGGTGAAAGATGCACCAAAACAACCCAGTTTTGTTCATTTGTTAATGTACAAATATTGACTCCCTGGAACTTTGTTCTAGGATTTGTTTCTGATGAAACACAGATGTATCTTCTTTCTGTGGCATTCAGGTGATATAAAGAGCAAGTAAATGATATCTTGTAGAGCAAGAAGCTCATGGAGGGTTTTAGCTTTTATTTTTTGAAGTAACAAGGTTGTTTTGGGCTAATGAGTTCCTGTTTTGGAGCAACACTAGTAGACCCCAGCTGTAAAAATTTATCTCCCTGCAGTAAAATATGGAAACTCTGAAAAGCTGAAACTCTGAAAAGTTGAATATATTTTCTCAGAGTATTTTTATCTTTTTTTTTTTTGTACAGCTTAAATACAAAGAAACCTACCAGAATGAAATGAAAGGTCACTATGTGGGTATTGGCATGGACAAGAGGATGCTCCATGCCATGAAAGTTGGCAACTTGGCGAGCAATGTGAGTCCCTTTTAATCACACTTGTATGGTTGTTACCTCCTTGTCTTTCAGTTTTTCCGGATTTAAGTTGATAGAAAACTTTAGATCATATTGTACTGGGGATCTGACGGATAGATATGTTGAGAAGAGGAGAAATTCTGGAAACCCTTTTGTACTCTTTTATAGCTCACTGTGTGGAAGAAGTTAAAATAAGAAATTTCAGTGATCTGGCAACATACTGAGATCCTTCAGTTTTCTTTGACATCAGTAGGATGCTGAAGGTTGTTTGCCACCACCCCCAGGGTCAGACTTTTGCTGGAAAAAACAGTCTTTAATGAAGATTTCTGGATTCCAATCTAATTTACTGGGTTAGTCAAGAAGCTATTTCATTACATACCATTCCTTCAAGTACATTATTTACAAATCTGTAAGAAGCTTGAGAACTAAGCAGAAAGATAAAAGAGATGTGTCATAGGTGGAAGTTAAGTTAATGCTCCCACTGTTGGCATTGGATTAATTGAGAAGCTGAAAAAGAATCAATTAGTGGCTAAACTATGCAAATAATTTCATTTTCTTTGTCACTCATGACATTGAACTTACTTTGTTTCTTGCATTTAATATTAATATTATTGTTTCTCCTTTCCTCTTGACTGATAATTATTCAAACAAATGACAGCTGAAAAAAAAGGAATGATTTTTTGTTTTTTGTTCTGCTTGTGTTTCAGATAGCCTATAAGTCTGATTACAAACATGACGGTGTTGACTACAATTACCCAGCTACTCTCACTCCTTCATACCAGACAACAAGAAAGCTGATCCCTTTGAAAGATGTAAATAATTTTATGTTGGGTTTGTTTTTTCCGTATGACTTGCATAGCTCATCATCTCTCTGTAGGAGAGACTGTGATAGATTGCATGTGACAAATGATGATTTAATGATAGGAGCAAACAGCCAGTGCTAATGAAGTTAAAGCAAAGAAGTGCAGTGCCAAGAAGTCAGAGCAGTAGAAAGAGGTGCCATGTCCTGTTGTTGGCTTCAGTTCAGCACAGATTGTAGAGAGACATGAAATGAGTGACTTCTGCCCTATCCCAGCTCTGTGCTGCAAAAGTCTCACCATCCTGGGGCAGCTTCAAGAGCAGCATCAAGCACTGAAGGCACTGTAAGGACAGGGAGACTAAAACAGCCCTCTCATCCTTCGTGAATTCCCTGAGGATAGGTGTTCCCCTTTGAAGGGGAACTGACTGGTCACATAACCTTCCTCCAGCCTGTGATCCGTGCCAAAGAGCTGCCCTCTGTGCCTGGGCTTGAGTTACTGGTGGAGCAATGTCAGGAGGTTTGTGTACTGCTGTGGGTATGTGTCCTTCAGATAGATGAAGGATGGCAGACTGTTCAGCCGATTATACTTTTACCTCTCACAAGCATTAAAAACTGATCTCATCTACCATTGGCAGCTTAACCTGTGCCTGAGTTAGGAGCACAGTCACCAGGCGTGGCTTAAAAAATCAACAGGGAGAGAGCAGCAGCTCTGCAGGGCGTTTCTGACTCCCTAAGGTGTATATACCCTATCTTAACATTGGAATTGCAATAAACCAGGAGCAACATGCCTTAGAGAGGTCATTAACAGTATGTGAGATTTATCTGGGCCTGAACACCTGTTCCAAGAAAAACATGGCAGCATGAAGAGCTAGAGTTGAGAACCCTGATGTTTTTGAGGAAGTGTTGGATATACTTCAACTCTAAGATGAGCTATTGCCTCTACAGCAGTAATTTCAGCTTTGCCTTTGTAAAAGCTGAAACCAGTAAAATTCAGTGTTTGATTGCTTACTGTGTGAGAGAGCTGTGTGTTTAAAGAGTTTGAGGTAAGCATAAATTCATGTCCAAAATGTAAAAACATTTCAGCAATTCCAGTGGCTCTACAATTCATAGTCAGCATCAGGGTTTGAAACACACAGTTCCACTGGCCACAGAGACTCAGTTGCACCAGTCCTGATCTAGGACTTTGAATTAGTCCCAGGGCATATCTGCTCCCATGTAACATGCTTACTCTGAACTCTTTTAGAAGTACAACTCTCTCTCATACACTAAGAAATCACAGGTAGCCATAAATACACAGTTTCAGTTAAAAGAAAGGATCTCTTTCCATGGAATTAAAATTCTCTCTGTCTCTGAGGAAGCAAATACACTGTTTTAAATACCTTGATCACTTTGGACCTGTGAGATAATTCAAGCCTTTTTTCCTAGCTTTTTCATTCTGGCAGAATGAGCAAGTTTATGTGAGGATACCTGAGATAAGAAGGTTTGCACTGAAATAGTTTCAGTAACTCAAAGTCTCTAGAAATATGCTCCACTTTACTGGAAAGAGGTTCTTAGGAAAATAGTCTTAAGCAATGTGATTTGCAATGTTTGCAAAATGGTGATTAACTACAGTGGATATTAATGAGGGCCTGCAGAGAATCATAATTGTGTTCTGTAGTACAGCAGTGAGTTGTTTTGCAGCAACAGGTTTAAAAGGAAGCTTTGCTATGATTTTTTTCTCATGCATAATTTGTTTCTTTAACATATTTATTTTATAACTTATTGTTGTTGCTACCATATTAATGTGTTAGTAATTTAGTGGGCTCCAGTCCTCTTGATGGCTGACATTAAAATTACTTTTTTTGTACTATATGTACATATTTTTCTTTTTTCATCATCCACGCAAAACTGTGACCACACAGGGAAATTCTGTGTTTAATTATTACATTAAAACCCAGTAAAGCCAAAACATAAGAGAGTTAATTTGCTTTATGCAGTGCTACACTGGACAGGCCTCTTCATAGGCAGTTACAATGTTCCTTGTCTGATAAAGATAAAAATGGACAAAGTGATGGTTAAGATTATCAATTTTATACCAATGATTTGGGGGATTTTATAGCACTGTTTTGCAGCTGGTACTGCATCTTTTTAAGAATTTGTGGGCTTGACAGGAAGGGGTTATAAATGAAGCCATTTTCACAGTGGGATAAAAACTGTGACCTCAGACAAGGAAGTTTTGAGAGCATTTAACACAGGTCTCATCCAAGACATCCTGGCATTTTTCCTCAGCTCAATTTATGATGGTTTAAATAATGCTTTATCCAGAGTATTAGTTCAAAAACTTTGTTTATTCAATCTCTCATTTTCTGGTCTGACCATTTCTTCCTTTACTAATTTTTTTTTGTGGTGGTTTTTAAATTTTATCTTAAATTAGGTGAACTACAGGCAAAGCATAGACAAGCTGAAGTACAGCTCTGTTGCCAGCACTCCACAAATCGCTCAAGCCAAAATAAATGCACAGCAGCTCAGTGATGTAAGTTCTGCCATTGTTAGCCACTGTTGTTTATTAGAATTCTGAGATTATTTCATTTTATAGCATTTGTAGCCTTACATGTTTTTATTTTTGATAGTTCTTTAACAGATTTATAGTCAAAACAAGAATATGTATTGAAGGAAATCACTTTCAAAATTGTGGCAAACATACCAGTAGATCTAATATTTGTCTCCACTTTTAAGATTAGTGTCAGTTTCTTTTTTTAGGAAATTATTTTCTGTGTATTTATTAAGGCAATAAAGGTATTACCTTTATTAAGGTATTATTTAAATGCTATCTTTTGTACTTAAAGATAATCAGTAACTCTTTTATTTATAGAATAAATTTCTACTTCCTAATGCTTAAGTAAAAGTTAGCCTTATTGCCTTCATACTTACATCACAAATTCCTGTGTATGTATCTATAATGTATGGCACCAATAACCTGAAGTTTAACAGCAATCAATCGGTCTATATTTTTATTAAGTTAAAAATAACTGAGTTTCTTGCTGACCTTTTCAATATATGCAGTTAAATTACCGAGCCCAGTATGAGAAGACAAAAACAAATTACACTCTACCTCAGGATGTACCTCAATTAGTGAAAGCAAAAGCCAATGCTGAGTTGTACAGTGAGGTAAGTCAAACCTTGTGGAAATGCTGGCATTCTTGATGCTCTTGATAGAGAGAAATTAATATAAAGATGATGACACTCTTTCTAGAAGCATTTAGCATTTATCATTTGGCTTTTTACTAAACAACATGAAATACGGTGGCCAGAATAGACAGAGATCCAATTTCACTCTAGGCTTTTTTTTTCCAAGACATTTTCAGATGATCCGAATTTCTTTAAATCAGTAAATCAGTATTCACTCCACAAAACTAGCTGCTTCTGAGGTGACATTTGTATGAAGAACCAACATTTGCACGGTTCTAGTAATTCAAAGCCCACTGAAGTCAATGGAAAGAAACAGTGACTTTAGCAAACTTGGATTAAGCCCACTGTTGCTCCGTTCATAATTCCTGACAATATATAGTTATTCACTTAGAGTCTTGTGTGTTAAAATCAAGTGCTTTGAGGAGAAGTTGAATTTCTATTTCATTTTTAAAGTATTTTTCAGGCCTCCATTGTCATAGATAGTTTTGGAGAGAAAAAAACCCAAGACAAATAAGTGCAAAATGAGAAAAAAACCTCCAGACAATACTGGTGTTACTTTTATTTTTTAACCGGTTTCATGATTTTTCATGGTTGTGAGTTGGCATTACTGCAAGTTTTTTGTATCTTGTTGTTCTTCCCCTAAGGTTTTTTTAGTTGCTTTGGTGCAATGTAGAGGAACATTCTTTGCGACTGTACTGTGTTGGGATGCATGCTCATTGTTAGATACTGGTAGAATATAAACATGCAAAAAGCCAAATCCAGAAACTGGGGCTTCCTGAAAACCTTCTACCTCCATTAGGTGCATGTGTAGTATGAATGAAGGCACACTTGACCTTGCTTTAATGGAATTTCAAGTGGAATCTTGAAAAAGAGCTTTAAAAACTACTCCTTTAAGTTCCACTAGCTCTCAGAAGTTAAGGATGCGATATGCATTTCATCTGTGTTTGTGAGATAGCGTGGCTCATGAGTGTGCTTTTGAAGACAATCTCCTGACCATAAGGGCTGCTTCACCAACCTGTGCTTCACATTGTGGGGTGGTCTCAGAGCACACGAGCTGGATTCCTTTTGAATGCTCTCCAGCAGCTCATGTAAAGGACTGCAGCTTCAAATTCGGTGCATGGGACTTGATTTCTTAGAGTTTGAGGTTGGGAAGGAAAAATCCTGAAATGAACGGTGTGATGTCTGGTCCTTAGCACCAGCTGTTCTGCCTATTGATCAGCTCCTGTAGATCTATACTATTTGCATAAGTAGACAAAACTAGAGGCACTTTTGAAAAACCTTCCCTCCTCCATATCTGTCTGAAAATGAGAACTCTTGATGCATGTTCTGGGACATTAAGTGGCTTTGAACTCTAAGAATAAAATTTTGACTCAATCCTAGACAATTAATTGGCTCAAAATGATGATGAACTGTGATTTAAGAAAGTCCCAGTTTGGACTGAGCATATTTATACTTCTGTTTTTCTCGGAGTCATTTCCATGTTTGTTTGAAAAGCCTGTGTGTTTATGTGTCGGTGACATGTTGCTGTCTTTCCTTTCGTAGATTAAGTACAAAGAAGGCTGGGAGAAGAGTAAGGGCCGGGGCTTTGAAATGAAACTTGATTCTCTGCCTTTACTTGCTGCCAAAGCTTCAAGGGATCTTGCCAGTGATGTATGTTACATTTCGTTACCTGGGAATTATTCTTTATATAAGTAGCTATAGCACAGGGAAATAAAACTTAGCTCGCTTCATCTCGATTTTTAAGTCCTGCAGTTGGCTGTGCATCTTTCTTAATGGCTAATGAACAGTTGGAAACTGTCTCAGATTCTGCTGTGAAATTTCACTCTCCAAGAATTATATTTTTTAAATCATGGGTACAGAGTGAATAAATAAAGCCATAGTGAAATTCAGTGTTTTGAACTGTTTGTAGCCTCAAAAATAGTATTATCATCTACTACAAAGGAAATGCATATTTGTTTAGTCCACTTCCTTAACATAAACACATGTATATAAAAAAAATTCCAAACAAAATCTTTCTGAACAACTTGTATCAAGATTTTTAACCTGCGGAGAGGCAGAAAAGGGAGACACTTTTTCTGTGGCTGGAAAGTGTTCAGCAGTGATGGGGATTCTGAAATCCCACCTCATTAAGAAAATCAAATCTTGAATTCCTTGCTTGGATTGATTTCTTATCTTTGTCTCTAAGAACCAGATAATTTAGCTAATCAGAAGAATTAGTTTATAAGCATACTCACCTCAGAGGGCTGAGCCTTAAAGAATGAGGTTAAAGACCTCATAAATGAAGCTGACCTTGCATCTTTGGAATTTCTGAGAAAATCTGGGAAATTTGAAGTGACAATGAGAGAATCAGACTGAGCTCTTCTAAATTTTGACCATCCAAATCACCAATGAGAAACATATTGCTTATCTCACGGGTGATTGGAAATATTCTTAGATTTACACTGGTTTTTGGGGTTTTTTTTGACAGATTAAATATAAAGAAGAATATGAAAAAACAAAAGGAAAAGCAACTGAAACCAAGGATTCAAGACTTTTACACTCTCTGAAGGTGGCCAAGATGAGTAGTGAGGTAAATTATTTCTCTTACTCAAAAGGTGTTTTTCATAATTAGGAAACTTTCAGCAACACTATGCGATCTACCAGTGTTACTGCTCTCACTGTAGAAATTCTTGGAAGCATTTAACAAAATTGGTTTCCTTCCTCCATCTGTTAATCTGCAATGATTGCACAGCAGGGGATTTTCGGCAATGATGTCTTTATTTTGGGGCAGGGAAATAACATCCTATTAAAACCTCAATATGAATAAAATATCATCATATTAAAACCTTAATATAAACACTTCTACACAGAACTTTCAAGTCTGTAAAGATATGTTTAAGATGCACTGTAATAGAGAAAATGTCTCTAGAACCTGGAAAATTTACTCTGTCATCTATTTTGTCCCTTATAGGACCTGATTTCTACATGTATTTGGGGTTTTTTTGCCTAATCTGCATAAGGACCCAAACATAAGGAGGGGTGATTTAAAATAGCTTTGCAATATCTGATACAGACAATCTGTTTCCATTGCTTCTCTTTCTAGATTGCCTACAAAAAAGGTTTTGAGGAGAGCAAGGCCCATTTCCATCTGCCCATGGATATGATAAACCTGAGGCATGCTAAGAAGGCTCAGGCACTTGCTAGTGACTTGGATTACAGAACGAGACTCCATGAGTACACCATGCTTCCAGAAGATATGAAGACCAAGTGGGCAAAGAAGGCCTATGATCTCCAGAGTGATGTAAGATGATGTACACCCACCTTAACTGTTAAAAACAGTACAAGAGATTATAACTTTTTCCATTTGATCTTAATTCTTGTTTTGTATGAACACTGTCTGATTGTACTATGGCTTTTTAAAATGTCTTTGCAATGGCTTTGAAACTGGAAAGGGTGCAAATGTTCACTTGCAAAACTTGTGCTTTTGTTCCCTGTGCCAATAAATGTAATTTTCCTCTGCAGCTCCAATACAGGGCAGATCTGACGTGGATGAAAGGAGCTGGATGTATCACAGAAGGAAGTCTTAGTATACAACAAGCCAAAAAGGCAGGAGATTTAGTCAGTGAGGTAAGCAAAGTGCTCAGGCGTCTGCCTGTTGTTTGTTCAAAGGTGTATGCACGCTTATTCCATTACATTATGTGGAATAGGCAAGGAATTCCTGACAAGGAATATCTGAGTAATGGAAAAACTGATGGGCAGAATTTAGTTATTCTGTAGTTTAGAAGGTCCTGGGTTAAAGATTAAAATTATGTTTTCCCTTTATATAATTATCAAAATAATCTGTGAGGTAGAAATCCTCATAGTTGTGCTTCCGCCTCTTTTAATTCACCTGCCCATTTTGCAGATCAGCATTGAATTTCCATTGAGTTTCATGTGCTAGATGAAGTACAGAGAGGCTTTAAGGAGCAGTATTGAAAAATTAGATACGTGTTAGCCATGTTTGAAAATTTCCTTGCTCCTTGGCAAGTAGGGGCTGTGACTTCACTGGCAGCTTCAGCTTTTCTTGCTTTGCATTGCTTTTGCTTTATTAATTTATGTCTTTGCACTGCCATTAACCTTATGGAAGTAAACTTCCTCAGCTTCTTAGCTATGGTTGAGCAGTCTCACTAGTGCTTCACTAGTGCTAGGAAAACTAGAGAACAGAGAGAAGAATAAATTAGGGGAAGTTTGACAAGAAGGATAAAATCCCACTTAGTTCTGGAAGGAGGAACAGAAGCCAGTTAGTTACTGGCGATCACGCTCTCTGACACCTTGGGTCCCTGACATCCTCTCACTACTCCTGCAAGGGGAGAAAATATGTCTTAGAAACAAAAGAGGAGCAGCTACCTCAGATCTGGTGTCTTGCTAGGGATAGACTGACATCTGCTTCTGGGGTGTGCTGTAGTGATAATCACGTCCACAATTATTTAATCCATAATGATCTGCCTTTTCATTCCAGGCCAAGAGATGGCTGACAGTCACTTAAACTGGAGACTGGTGGATATTATTTTAGAGATCGCTGTTGCCATACAAAGCCCGGCGTTTTGTCATTTCTTTGCAGGATGTCACTACATTGTGTTCCATGCAATGTGACAAAACATGCTGTTTTTAATCTGCCTCCCTCCCTTCCAGGTTTCTAAAATAAAGCGATGAGCACCTCTTTGAAGTGCTGCATGCTTTTTTAACTTCTATTTTGTGTTCCCCTAGCAGAGACACAGTGTAAACTGATCTGTTCACCCATCAGTTCAAACAGAAGAACTTCTCTCCTGAAATGCCAGATAATGAAAAAAATGCATTTACACCCTTTCTAGGTAGAATGCCCCACTTCATGACTGAACTGGTAGAATAAGAATTCAATTAAAGTATATAAGAAGTGTTTGCTTGGTCTCCCCCGTCACCCTGTGGTCTTGAAACACTCCTGCATTTCCTTGTACTATCTCAAAGAAAGAAAAGATGCTTAGCTTGCCCTCAAATGAGAGGTGCAAAAGGCTGAGGCAAAGACATTGATTTGAAACAGGCCTGTTCTAAAGCCTGATGAAGTCAATTAAAGTTTTCCATTCACTTCAGTGTGTTTCAGATGTAAAATAAAACATAAAATGTAATGGAACTATGGACAGTCTGATTTACCAAACTAAAAATATTAGTCTCTATGCACATTTGTCCATTCAAGTGGATTTTATATAAGTACTGGCACCAGAGGACAAATTAAGAACAATATATTTTCCCATATCTGAGACTTGAACCTTGTGGAGGCCTGCCACAGCTGTTCATCCTAGAAAGGCTTGACTGCAGTGTCTATGCTGAACTCTGCTTTGAAAAGAGGAAGATTTTGAGAGGATGGGGAAGATTTTGGATTCAAGTTACTCTCAGGACTCTGAAATTGCTCACTCTAATTTAATTATATTCTTAATAATTTAAAAATATCTCAGTAACATATGTTCAGTGATTTGAACCACCCAGGCATATGCTTGAGAAGTCCCTCGTAAGAACATGAGATAGTCACACTGGCTGTGTGGCTTATCAGTTCTCTTGGGTCTTGACTCAAGTCGTACTCAGGCTGTGAACACCACTCACTGGTTGGTGTGCAACCTTGGTCCTGTAAGATACATAGCTAGTACATCTGGCACCAAAGATATCCATGCCTGCAATGTCAACAGTGCCTTTGGCACACACTTGCACTGCCCTCCTCACCTCAAAATACCACCAGTGGCTAGTACTTGGAAGCTTATTTTGTTGACATCTGTGCTAAAACTGTCTTGGGAATTTACAGGGCACTTCTGGCTCTATCAGTCAGGTTTTTTTTACAAACTGATACATTTTGGGGGGAGGGCAAGTGCTGTAGAAAATTTTGTGTAACTTGCTTTAATTTGCTGTAGACAAAGTACAGGCAGAAGGCTGATGCTCTGAAGTTCACCAGTGTGGCTGACAGTTCTCAGATCAAGCATGCCAAGAAAAGCCAGGAACTTCAAAGTGATGTGAGTCCTTGACTGAATTTGTCTCTTTGCAAGTATCTTAGGCATAATGTGGTCATTCCTGACATATGTACACCAGTGTGATGATGAGAGAGCCCCCAGTCGTGAAACCTTTCAATATATAAGTTTTCTTCAGATTCATTCTAAGGGGTTTTATTTGTTTATTTGATTAGTTCTCTCCTTGAATTCTTTGAACTAGAACAACAGCAACAACAATCAAGCACCATTGGGAATGGGCTCCTGACTCTTGTTACTTCTCTCTTGTGTGCTGGACAAGATGGCTTTCTGGGTGTGCTGAAATCAGGATAGTAACCATAGATTTAGAGCTTTATAGGAGGGAGTTCCTTTTCTGTGGGATGTCAGAAATGTAACACTTTGTGAAATGGAGCATATTTTCATTGTTTTTCAACAGCTCCTCCAAGAACTTCATGGGCTAAAACAGAGCAGTTCATTTCTCTGCTACTGTAGCCCTGGGATATAAAATAGGGATGATTGCTGCTTGGATCATAAAAGGTCCTTGATGTTTTCATTCAAAGTTGGAATGTTAGTCCTCACTGAAGTATTGTGTCAGCAATTACATTTAGGTCACAAATGTTGTCTGCAGATTCAATTGCTTAGTGTTCTTCATTTCATGCCTAGAATTCTCTATTTCCATGTCCTATTAAAGACTTTTGTTCTACCCGAGAAGTAGCTGCAGTTTAACATTGGGTGAAATATGTTCTTGCATGCATTTTGTATAGAGTATGAATTACTGTCAGCTTTATATCTAGCTAAGTAGCTAACTTCGGGAAAGAGAATTAAAGTATCCTGATACGTGTGTTGCTTCACAGCTCCTTGAAATTTAACCCTGAGTAGTTTGGTCAACCTGAGTCTATAGGTCAGTTTTTAAATCCATATTTAACAAAAAAATTCAAGATGCTAAAGAATAACTCCCCAGATAAGATAACCCTAACAAATCCTTGAATATTTGGAGTGTTTTAACCGGTATTTCTTCAGCATTAAATGTGGACGACTGCTTGTTGACCATGCTTTGCTTCCTGTGGACAGGTTGCCTACAGGTCAGGGAAAGAGCAGTTTCTTCATCAGTACACCATCAGCAAAGATGATCCTGTCTTCATGCTGGCCAAAGCAAATGCTGCCAATATCAGTGAGGTACTGTGTAATTCCCTCACTCCTGTGAATAGTTACAGCTGCTGTTGAAATACTCATTCTGTAGGTAAAAGTGATGTTCTTTCTCTGAGAAGGTCCTCATGTTTTAGATGTAAAAACTTGGAATTTAATTACATGCTCCTAATAAATAGTAGTCACATCTGCTGTTCTGAAGACTTGCCACTTTTAGACTTTGAAGCTGTGCATTTTTCACATGCTTCCAGGTGAGAGGCACACTGACAGTTTCACTGGAACCAGTGAGGTAACAGGGTTGCAGTAACCACAGTATCCACAGTTACAGGATGTAAGGAAAAACACCAGAATCTGATCCGTAGCCATTTGGTTTCTGGGCATGGAGTGTAGGAGGCACTCATTACTTGAGAGCTTTCACTGTGACTACAGAACAAATAGAATGGATGGATAGTAATAAAGAAACTGTGTTGTTGTCATCTCTTTAGAAACTCTACAGGAGCAGCTGGGAGAAGCAGAAGGAAAAAGGATTTGTGCTTCGTCTGGATGCTTTGTCATTCTTGACAGCTAAGGCAAAGAGGGATCTGGCAAGTGATGTGAGTATGGACTCCATCAGCCTTCTTTATTCTTAGGACAGCTGACAGTCCAGGTTGCTGCTAGTGTTGGGGATGTGTCACATATGTCTCAGTGCCCTGAGCCACCCTCACTCAATTCATGCTAGGGAGTGATGGAGGAGTTGTCTGGGTGATTGGCATTCTGTAATTAGTCAGAAGGTTTGCTCTGAGCAATTCAGAGCTTTTCCCCACATGCAGGCTGTATTTTCCTATTCTCATTTTGACCCGAGGGTAAATTTTAGAACTCAAAATGAAGTGGAAATCTCCTGTGAAACATCATAACTTAATATGTCTATATCTGGCCAGAAAATTCCTGAAAGAACCTTCTGACCTCAGTGCCTGAAGAATGTTGTTTTTCCTAGAGGGAACCAAAAAGAAAACATTTCTTACAGGTTTTTGTAAGCATATTATTGTCAAGAAAGGACTTATTCTTCATAAACACTAATTTCTAAGACATTCCATTTCTCTTTTGCAAATGATCTTCTTGCTTGCTTGTATCGAGGACCCAGCATGTCACAACACTGACAGACCGTTGCTTTACTACCAGTAGAGCTGTCAGTTTGGCAGCTTAGATCATTTACTCTCGGTCTATTTGTTTTCCTCACAGGTTAAATATAAGGAAGGTTACGAGAAGATGAAGGGTAAGCTCATTGGAGTAAAAGCTGTGGAGGAAGATTCGCAGATGGCTCATTCCCTGCAAATGTCAAAGTTGCAGAGTGATCTGGAGTACAAGAAGGCCTTTGAGGGCACAAAGAGTCAGTTCCAGATCCCCATGGATATGGTTAACCTTGTCCATGCCAAAAAGGCTCAAAATTTGGCCACAGATATAGGATACAAGACATCTCTCCATCAGTACACAGCCCTGCCTACTGACAGGAAAGTTGCATGGGCCAAGTGGGCCTACGGATTGCAAAGTGATGTAAGTCCAGAGCTTCACCTATTTCAGTACCCTTCCATCCAGCCCATTCTCAGCCCCACTTAGGGCTGACTTTCTTCAGACATTTATGCTTTTAATGCCATGGCATCTTAATGCACCTAATTTTTCAGCTATTAAACAGTGAATATTAGCGGTAAATATTAACTGCTTATTTCCTCAAGAAATATATTTAAGTTGCGCAGTGTTTTTGAGGAGGGTTATAACTCCCTTTATGAGCATGGCTTCTTCAAAGCCTACTTCAAATGTTAATAAAACACTAGGATTCCTATATGATGTGCATTTATTTTTTGTTTCCTAATGTGCAGGGAGGTTAAATAATGTACGGTGATAAAATTGGTGATAAAATTCCATATGGAGACCACATGTTCAGCTGTAACCATCAGATGAACTGTCTGATACTGTAAACAGTTACTTTAAGTTAGACTTTCCATTCTGAGGTTTTAAGTCAGAACTTTTCAAGGAGACTGAGATAAAAATGTGTACAGGCCTTGTTGAGATATGGCTGCTGAAAACTTTCTGGCATCTTTGAGAAACCTGACTTACAGTCAAGCATTTGAAATTCAGGTAGGAGAGATTTTGTTAGGAAAGTGAGAAGTACTCCTGTACTTTCCCTCCTTAAAGACACATGGAAAAACAAACAAAGCAAAATGCTTTCTCTGCAGTAAAACAAAAGGGTATGGTTTGGGAAATGCTAAGTATCATTTTCTTATAATTGCAAGTCGTGGAGGATCTTTTAAAGAGTGCTCTATACAAATAAAAATGAAGTTAGAGTAAAAATTGCAAACAGCAGTAAGGTGTAGACCACTTTTAAAAATTACCTTGCAAAATATTTTGCACAAGTGCTGGTAAGTCCTTATACTTCTATTTCATTCTGGGTTTTTTTGCTTTCCTTGCAACTATGCAATAGTGAATAAAACAAAAGCAGGCACCAATTTGACTTCATTGTTGTTCCTGAGATGTCTGAATCCTTTAATGGCATTTTAAGTGTATGAACACCAACAATAGGACTTTTTTTTTCCTTTGTCAGAACCGATACAGAGCAGATTTGAACTGGATGAAAGGAGCTGGATGGATAGCCACTGGGTCATTAAATGTGGAACAGGCTAAGAAGGCAGGAGAACTCATTAGTGAGGTGAGATTTCATGACAGCATGTAACAGAATTTGCTGCATAATGCGTGCAAAATGTCTGTATAAAATTAAAATAATTTCCACTCAAAGGGGAAAGAAAAAGGCATACCACATGAAAGCCCTCAAAACCAGGGATAGGACTGGTAATTAGAGGGAAACCAGATACCAAACACATACCAGTAGGAGTCCATATAGCCTTTGCAAAAACAAAGTAGGTGACAAATGATATTATGAATAATAATGGCAATCAAACAGTGCTCAATTGCTACCCACTAGCCTACCTTTTTAATGAAGGAAAACAGGAGAGATGATGAAAAGATGGAGTCATTGGACCCAGAACCTTCTTTTGTAACAGTACACATTTCCTTCTTGCTCATTTTTCATATATATTCATGCTAGCTATTGAAATTCGTATAGATGTCTGTGTCTGTAGCTATCTGTCAGCCCAAGTAGTTTTCATCCTTATTTCTCCCTATAATCAATATCACTTACAGGAGAAGGCAGACTCTAGAATACTTTGTGCCTGTCCCACGAGGCCTTCAAATGAAGTTCTGGTAGAAATGGTTAAAAGGTTCATAGTATTCTGCTTCTGTTATTTCAGAGAGAGTCCTACTGGCCAAATCTGTTGCTGTAAGAGAATGAATCCTGTGATTTTTCAATAACTATGATGCAGGAATCATGTGTCCATTCAGTCTGCAGTGTCTCAGAAAAATACAGTCATCCTTTCACAACTGATTGCTAACACTATTTTTTTCCCATGTAATTATCTATTGTGAAGAAGGATGATTTTTTTAGACACAATAAATGAGATCCTCAGCTAGTGTCAAGCAAGGTAGCTTCATAAAAGCTGGTACGGTAATGCCATCTGGAATAGTAACTGTGGATCTGGATAGTTATTCCATTTGGTTATTACAGTTATGAAAACTGCTGAGTAGAAATTCGACCTCCTAGGTTGTTCATCTCAACCTTTTTGGGAGTACTAAGTAATGCTAGGTTGATATGAGCCTTGTCCTTTCTTACATATACACAGTGACTAGCCCTTCTAATACTGCTAAAAAACAATTGCCAGAATATAATTTCTTGCAATTTTATGCAGAGATGTTCTGGTCAACTCTGCTTTGACTCCAAATCTGATCAAGACAAGGTATAAACCACTTTTGTCCCCAGTTAAAATTAGTACAATTACTCATTTTTAAGATATTGCTTTCAGAACCAAAAACATTACTTATAAGCTTATAAGACTTTAAAGTGCTTATGTGTTTTACATTGGTATTTTTAGTCTTCAAAGGGTCAAGATGTTGCTTCAAATAAACTTCTTTGGATCAGAGCTCAGTTTAAAAGAAAATGACAAGCCAAGTTCATCTCAGGCATTTGGAAAATTTAGTATATGCTATTTGGAGAATTGATAAGGGTATTGATGGCTTTATGACAACTCCTGCAGAAAGGGAAGCTTTTAGTGACTGGGCCATATGGAAAAAGTGCCATTTTTCCATTGAACTGCCTATACCTTATATATGTATATGTAAGACCTCTCAGAAGTTACTGTGGGTCCTTAACGACAAGTAAAATTAATGTCATTATCTAGAAGATATGCCGTAACAATTAGGTACAGTGTCAACGAGGAGGTAACCTAAACCCCTAAACAATAAGTTAAATAGTTGGCATTATTAACACACTACAATTGTATATCATTTCTTGCTTAAAGAAACTATAAATTTAAAATGCAATTGGTCATACTCTATTTGAAGTAATGTAAAAAAGATTTTAAAATCCTGAGTTCTGGGGTATTTAGGTAAGCAGAACCTGATTTTGAAATATTTTTCTTATATTTAAAGATTAATATTAATTGGCAAAAGGTTATTGTTAAATTAAAACAAATATTAATCTGAAAGTACCTAGGACATAAAGATGAGGAAAGAGGAATAATAATTATGTTCACAAATTCACTCTAATCTCCAGCAACCTATGATTTTTCTCTTTCAAATAGCATGAAAGAGCAGCACAAAATTCACAGCTTTGATCTTTTTCTGCTCAACAGAAGAAGTACCGTCAGCATCCATATGCTTTGAAGTTTACCAGTATTAAAGACACTCCTGAGATGATCCAGGCTAGAATTAGTTATAACCAGGCTGTGGATGTAAGTTATAATGTATATACATTATGATTATAAGAGTGGTATCCTCTTTGAACGACCTGATTGAAGCACTGGCTTTCTCTCTCTTTCTTTCTCTGAGATTATCCTTGGGAACCATGAAACTTCTGTATTCTGGTGTGGTGCATCCCACAAAGAGCATGTTTCTAACTTGGATTGGGAAGCCATAGAGATCCCACTGAAGTGAATGGGATTTTCATACAGAAAGTTCTTTCTGTCCCATTTATTTTCAGAACTAAAATTTAGGAGTAAGACTTTGACCTTTAAAGAATTTTGGCCTTTTGATATTCATTGAGGAAGAACACATTTGGAGTTCTTTCTCCTTTTCAAACAGATCTTTCAAATTTCAGTTTCTGCATATTCTTTGGAAACAAAATGTAAGGCGACATGACAAGGAAGAAAAAATAAATTATTTCAAGCTGTCATCCTGCTGAGAGAGAAATCCAGGAGGGGAAACCTTAAAGGGAAGAATTGAGGCTGTTTGGTGTTTAAACATGTTTATTTTTAATAGAAGAGCGATTTAAAAATATTGTAGACTTAACTGGGATAATACAGAAGTGAATAATAAGTAAAAGTCACTCAAAAAAGACAAGTTTCAAACATGAGAGGATGTTTATTGTGAAAATAGATATTTTTAAAGTGAAGGAGAAGATGAAAGACTTTGTGTAAAACACATGCTATTGTAATACTTTTGGTGTCTGTGCCTTTGGTTTAATTAATAAGATCCAAAAGGCTTACATCTCAGGCAGGATAAATATAAGTCATTTTGTTCCACTGAGCCACAGTCAAAATCAGTCTGGTGCTCTACTTCTTCACACATGGAGTTCTCATTAATTTTCCTCTTACAGAGCTGCAATACAAGTGGGCCCAGCTGCTAAAAAAGTGTCAGATAGGTGAAAGGGAGGGGTCTGTTCTAATCTAGAGGGTCTCAAACTCTCCTGCAGAAATAATAGCCTGGGAAAGGCAAGTCAGGTGCTCCAGACGGGTCATATCTAAGGCAAAAAGGTGTCTGTCTGTACCCATCTGAAAATTATGGTGTCAATGTAAGAAGAAAACTGGGCTAGGAAAGAACAATAATATGAAGAGCAGAATGCTGCAGAGCCATTGCAGGGGAAGTTCCAGTTCCAGTTAACTGCATAGAACTCTTCTTGCCTGTCTGCAGACATCTGAAAGTTGTCTGGTCCTGGGCCAGCCCTGTGTTCTTCCTCCAAGGGTTGATATTAGAGGCACACACAGACACCCCTTTTATGATGTAATAAGTCACCCTCTGAGGTTTTTAAATCTTATCCCATTGACTATTGAGAACCCCCTTGCAACTAACTCTGGAAATAAATTTGGAGTAATTGCACAGCTAATTACCATCCCATTTATCTGCTAAAATTGAACATCTTTGGAGAGAGGTGTTTGGGGAACTTCAACTCCCTGGCTTTCTGTGGAATTTCGAAGTGTTGGTGGGCCACTCATTGCTGCACATCCTTAATGACTACTGTTTATTCTTCTTCTCCCCACTCACATATGTTAGAATTTTTATCAAATTAATACTCAAATATCTGAATTTTCATATACATTGATTTACACACTCAAAACTTCAAGGAGCTCCTCTCTAGCATACTCTAGCTGATAAGTGTATCAGACTCCCAAAGCCTTTTGAATCCATTTTGACTGATACAATTACCTGTATTTATTAATGCCTCTGCTGCTTTTCTGTAGCGTTTGCTTTCCATAAACCTAATTGTTGATGTTTTTGTTTGAACTAATGATTGAACATGTAGTGAGTACTTGCTACTGAAATTCATCTCTGTTTGCAGAGGCTGTACAAGGAGCATGGAGAGAGTGTAAAGCATCAGTATACACCAACGACAGATCTTCCTGAAATCCTTCAGGCCAAATTAAATGCTATGAATATCAGTGAGGTATAAGCTTGACCTTTAATATTTTAAAGGAAAGTGGAAAAGTAGATAGTGCTTTGCTGTTTGTCCTAAACAGGAAATCATACTAAACTTCTTTCCTTTCCCCAGTATATGATCATTCTACGGTCTAAATATTTCTGAAGTAATATGGGAAATCAAACTTCTTATCCAACTTCACCTACATTAGAAAGATTAAGGATGAACAAACAAATAGTCTTTTATAATCGACATTTGTCTTGTGATAATTCCTGTTGTGCATTGATAGTTTCATTTGTGTTTGCCCTCTGCATTAGAACAGAATGAAACTCATGTGGTAACATAGGTTCTCAAAAATGCTGTGATGTCAACCCTCTGAACAGCAACTCTTCTTTATTTCTGTTCCATATTTCCTAGACTCGTTACAAGGAGTCCTGGAGAAGGATGAAGGATGGTGGCTATCAACTCAAACTGGATGCCATCCCCTTCCAGGCAGCAAAGGCTTCGGGTGAAATCATAAGTGATGTACGTGAACTTATGTCTGATGTTGTCCAGTAGGATATGTCAGTCACTCCAAGCTACATCTGCCCTGCTGAGTGACTCTTGATGGAAACAGCATGTCCAGCCAGCTCTACATCTGGGAGACATCTGGCCTTGGACTAGTTAGTGGTGCTTTTGGAGGTGCAGCCGCAGTTAGGTGTTATTGGTAAATAAGCAAAGGCAGGTTTGTGAAAGCAAAGCTGAGAAGTTTACCTGCTGCAGTGACTGGACAATCACAGGGATTGCAGTCGGGTGAGGTCTTCCTAGAACCCGCTAGGGCTTCATTCAGATTTCTTATCATACTGAGTATTGTCAGAATTTACTGTATTCTGAAGTTCCTTTTATTCAGGTTTTAACAGCTGGACTAATACTCCTATCCACATTTCTATTCCCACTTCCTTTTTAGCACAAATATAAGGAGGCATTTCAGAAAATGAAAGGGCAGATGGCTGGCTCATGTGGCCTGGATGGTGACCTTCACATTGCTCATTCAGTCCATGCAACATCTCTGCAGAGTGATGTAAGTACAAGAAAGAAGATGGGGGCATTCTTGAATTGGTTTCCTAGCTGTGAGTAGCTCCTCAAGGAAGATGCACTTAGCTATGAACTAGCTGTGGGATAGCCTACTTATGTAAAACTTAGGGCTTTCTGTCCCACTTTCCAGACATTTTAATGTAATTGTGATATTCTTGCCATTCTTCTACGTTATTTACAGTAACATTAATTTGACAGTAAAAGAAGCCTGTGTTCTAGCACACTCCCCTGCTTCATACCACCGCTGCCTACCACAGAATATTTTACACTAGGAAAGCATCACTCAGAGGCAGGTCTAATTGAGAATCAGCACTGGTCTTTGTACAAAAGTAAATTAAATTAGTTATTTGGTGTTTATTTTCAATTTATTGTTTTTCTGAAAGACTAAAGTATAAATGAGTTTACGGAATTTCAAGTTGGACACTTTTGGTTGGGGAATGGTTCCCACCTGGTCTTGACATGTGCTAAGAATCAATTTGTTGTTTGCTTATAAGAACTGTAACAGTTCAGTGCATTTTGAAGACTGTGGCTTGATCCAGAAATGTATGGGACTATGTTCATGGTTCTCAGAAGTGTTGATCTTGTACTGATGGCAGGCTTAGACATACAGGTAATAGCAAGTACCTGAAGAATTAATCCATCTATCAGGTGACTCTAAGTCATTTTAGGACCACCAATAACTCTGGATGTTCATTATCCCAATGAACAGCCTGAACACCTCAAATTTGCGTAATATAATTGGGAAATGTCATGTGAAAAAAGTTCTTTGAAGATTTCTACACCTTTCTTCTCCTGGACAGAGACAAGATGTGAAAAAATCCAACCCAGCACTAAATATTAGTTTAAAATTATGAAATGAAACCGGCCAAATCAACAAATATTTTGACTGAGGATTTGTTCTCATTCTAATATCAATAAGGCTGTTTGCATGTTTTACTCAGGCAGTAGCCGCCCCTTTCTGCGGCACTTTCTAAAAATGCAGTGAATTAGGACTTCTCTTGACAGTTTGGTTAATTTTATAGATTCAATATATCGAGTTTTAACAAAAAACAAACTAAATAAATAATCTCAGCTTAATCAAATATAATATAATGGCTACTTTTTTGATGTAGGCTGCCACATATTCTAATTATAATTATTGATCTTTCACAGTATGGTTAAACAAGTTAGGGAACTTGTTTTAAAAAGAATAATTTATACTGCAAAATGGAAGAAATATGAGGAACGTCTCTTCTGATCAAAACCTGAATTTTAATTACTTTGCCGTGATATCTATGTGATCTGTTTCTCATTTGATAGGTGAAATATAAGCAAGGTTTTGAGGATACAAAGTCTCACTTCCACCTGCCACTGGATATGATACACCTGGTCCATGCCAGGAAAGCCCAGGCTTTGGTCAGTGAGCAGGAATACAGGCAGCTGCTCCACCAGTACACTGCTTTGACGGACGACGTGAGGCTGCGCTGTGCCAAGAACGCCTACAAACTGCAGAGTGAGGTGATTGCAGAGTGTCCCAGGGATATTTCCCTGTTGGTTCTGGTGCGAGATAGTTCTGCTGCAGCTTGTGACAGCTGACAGCGCGTGTTTGAGCAGCAGCCGAGGGATAAACAATGGCTGTTCCCCCTTGATTGCACGTAGGAATGAGACATTTATCTTACTGGGCAGTGGAACAATGTGTGTGATCACACTACACTGAGACATAAAGTTTGAGTAGTCTTTGATGATTGGGTAGAAAAGTGTTTGCAAGTGAGAATGATTGGACTGTTGGTAAAAATACCCTTTTTAAGGTCTTGCTAACTATGCAAACCCTTTGCCAGGTGGTACTTACAACTTGGTTTGCATCTGGGTGAAATTCATGTGTACTTTCACAAGAAAGATCCCATTTGTAAGACACTTATAAGCTCTGGACCAAGACATATCCACTGAAATTCTAAGAAGGATGAACTTAACTCCCTAGGTAGTCTTGAGCAAAATTAACTAGATAATGCCTTACAAATCTGTAGGCACAGCCTTGAGCAAAGGGCTTTTCATAGATTACATTGCCCCTAAAGACCTCAGGAGAGGCTGTGTCTTAGAAACCTATCTGGCCACAAAATGCTACTGTATATCAGTTTGACACTTTCAGCCAACAGACTTGGAGATGGCAGACTGTGTCCAAACAAGTGTAACATCAGATGCCAGTTGTGCTGCCCTAATTTGGGTGAAACACACATTATCTGAGATTCTGAGGCAGGTTTCCATCCGTCCTACTCCTCATCCTTCTCATTATCAAATGAAATAGTATTGTTGTAATGTATTTATCAGTAACCTATTGGTTACTTTTGAAAAATTAATATTTATAGTGAGTCACTGCTAGGTTTGGTGGTCTGGAAAATATGTTAATGGAGTGTGTGCAGTGGCTCAGTGCTATTTTTCTTTAGTGTTCCTTGCTTGTATTATGACCATTCAGAACTGTTAAAAATCAAGGCTATTTTGTCCACAGTTTCTCTTAATTAAAAGTTGCTAGCTTTTATTTAAAGATACTGTCTTAGGTTTTTATAAACTGGTCTTATTTTTGTGTATATTTATTAATCAATAATGTCTACCTGTGATTTATGTATTATATATGAAGAAAATTCATGTACCTAGAAAAGGTTTTTTCAAGGTTACAGATAGAAGCTAGGAGTTGAAGCATTCCTTGGTGTTCATGAGGCTCAGTAGCCCTCAGAATCCTGCATCTGTGCTGTAGATCTGTCAGAGCTGTATTCACACAGACACATTCATAAACACAAGATCTTAGGGCAATGTGTACGAACTCTCTGTGGTTGATACTAATTTTAATGGATTTATTGTGTATTTTTGGGTGAATAAATATAGGGCATCTCAAATGCAAACTCATAATTACTTCTGCTTGGTTTTCCTTAGAATTTATATCGGTCTGACATGAACTTTATGCGAGGCATTGGATGTATTACTCCAGGGGCCCTAGAGATTGAAGGAAAGAAGAAAGCTTCTGAACTCATCAGCGAGGTAACAAAAGAGGGTTTTGATTTCTCCACTATGAACAAGAGTTTGCCAGATGTCTTTCTATTAGACTGGGCTGGCAAAGTGACTCAGTGAATAATGCCAGGCTCCCTCCCCTTGCGTTTGATCATTCCACTCATGTCCTAACTGCAGATGGGTGAACCTGATGGAGTTTTAGGCTTTGCAAACTTCGCTAACTTATTTTGCAAATCTTTTCTCCTGTGTTTCAGACCCAGGAGGTGGTTATTTTATGTTATTTATTTTAGAATTTAAATGGGCTTTTTCAACTGAAAAGAAGGCTGTGCCTATCTGTAATAAGTACCTTGTACTGTTTCTCCAAAATTAGAATGAGCTGTGCAGTGCCCAATATGTTACATGGTCCTCAGCTCTTCTCCTGCTTTACAGTCAGTGTGTTTTTCACCTGCTCCTTTTGTGTTCTATTGTTTTTCTCCCTCTGTAACTGGACTTCCATTTCCTCTGTTATGTTCTCTTAGTACAGTCTCTCCTGGTTTCAAATGTTGCATCTTTGCCCATATTCACATAGATGTGAAACAAGGAAAAATAAGAGTTGTGTTCTAGAGAACGGATCCGTGCTTGCAGTGATCTTGCAGTTGCTTTGTTCACAATTCTGACATAGGGCCACAGGCCAGGTGAAATGTTTTTTTCCCGACAGAAAAGTTCAATGGGCTTGTGCAGCTCCTTCTCTCTCTGGACTGGATTGCCTTTGCTGTAATTCCACTACCTAGCATTAATGACACCAAGGGGTAAAATAACCTCATTACTGTTTTCAGCATATTCAGCACAGCAGCACTTTTTTTTCTCTTTCACCCCTTATTCCTTATTTACTTCTCATTTCCCCTGTGAGACTTGAATGCACCTAATTCAGAATAGCAAAAGGTAGATTAGTCTAAGGATTAATAGACAAACTAGAGTTTTAAACACAAGAAGAAGTACTAGGCCACTGGAATTGGAAAAAGTCCCTTATCTGACAATTTACTTATTCTGCTCATTTTTCTTTGTGTACGAACTCAGAGTAAATATCGTCAGCAGCCACATTCCTTCAAGTACACATCAGTGACAGACTCTCCTGGCCTCCTTCATGCAAAATTCAGCAATATGATTGCTAATGAGGTAGGCTCTCCTAACGTGTATCAGAAAATGTGCTTTTCAAAATGCAGCAAGCTGGGGATGGAGAAGTGGGAAAGAGACAACCCTGTTCTGAAAGCAAAATGCATCAAAAAAAGAGCAAGCATTACTGATTTGTGCTTTTTCACAGTTAGATCACTTTTTTTTTTTCCCCCCAAACATTTAATACCATTTTCAATTCAATCTCTTTCAAAAAGCTCACATAATATCTATACAACAGAGTTCCATTATCAAGTTTTTTTGCATGAAATCGAGACTCAAAGACCAGGACTGTGGGGTGTTCTAGAGGGAACTCATTTGCATAGTATGATCCACCTTTGAGGGCTCCTAAAAAAAGAATCACTTTTCTAAATTGTGAAAAAACGGGACAAAACCTATAGACAAATTATGAAAATCTTATATAGTAACATGAGGAAAAAATTCAAGCTAGAAAATATGCCCAGTCTACCAGAAATGCTTGCCCTTTTATTTCACACACATTCATGATGCCCTTAACATTCTTAGGTCTACTTTTGCCCTGCTGGGAATGTAACAATGGAAGGCTAAGAATGTAGTGGTTTGGCATCAGCATATATTTATAAAAAATAATTTAAATTTTAAATTATTTTTAAATTAATTTTTATGCCCAGCAAAAGCCCCACACCTTTATGCCCAGAAAAAAACTTGGCAATTTCAACGATATACTCTTAGCTGTTTTCAATGATGGCTGACTATAGCTGTCGTAATCATTAACAACTTAAGTACTGCTGTTGTACTATTGAAACAAGAGAGAAATTTAATTTTAGTTGTCTCTTTGATCTATTTCCTAGCGCCTGTATAAAGCAGCAGGAGAGGACAGTCAGCATCACTACACACCAACGCTGGGTCTGCCAGAGTTTACACGGGCAAGAATAAATGCAGCCATCCTCAGTGATGTAAGCATTTGTTCTGTATTTCTTACACTTATTTCAGATGCAGGATGAATTGTGCAGTGGCAAGGAAGATGGATAAGCAGAGGAAATTTAAAGCCTATTCTATTTATGCTTTCCCTGATTTGATTATCATGATATTTATCTCCATTAGCATATATACGGTTGTGAGTAAATTAAATCTACATAAAGAACGAGACATGTTTTGTCTGAGTAAGTAGGATTTCCCAAAGATAATCTAAAAAAAATCCTTTGATTATGAAGAATGAGACTGTAACACAGAATAACAAATGAAAGATGGTTCCTTTGTTTGTTCCTTTGTGCATTTAAAAGTAAAACAGCAGTCTACATGTGCCTTTCCTACTTTAGGCAAAATACAGAGAATCTTGGCATAATCTACGTGCTCAAGGCTACAAGCTGACAATGGAAGCACTCCCGTTCCAGACTGCCAGGGCCTCCAGAGAAATTGCCAGTGATGTGAGTTGAATGATTCAACCTCCCTTCTTGCCTAATTTCTGTTAACTTCATGTAAAACAATGTCTAAAGCAGATTTTACTGAATTAAAGCAACTCCATAACCATGTGAGACAAGTGTGAGACAGAATATATTACTTATGAATGAGATTCTTTGTGTGAATTAGGAAAAAAAAGAAGAGGAAGAATCGCTGCTAATCAGGAACCAAGCCAGGTTAAACATCTTCCAGTGGGAAATAGCAAATGAATTAAAGTATTTGCAAACAGAAAAAACAGGCATTCTGCTCTTTTTCAGGCTTTCAGCTCCTCATATTGTGAAGTGCCACTAACTCTGTCCACTCTGTTTTGAGCTGACTTTTGGAAGTGTCTGGTTAGGAAGTAAAAATCAGTGCAAGTTCCTGTAAATACGTATCCCCTTAACTTCTGAAGTAGAGGAAACAAATCATCTTATCCTTATAAATATCCTATCATTTGGATTGTTGTATGCAAAACACTCAGACATGGTGGTATCCATTTCTCAGAAAGCCTGGGTTCATCCCTCCTTCACAAGATATTTAATGAATTCTAGGAAGATGGAAAAAGTATTCATTTTGTAGCAGTATTTAGTTGCATATTTTATCTCTAATGTGATAAAATATGAATGTATTTCACATGTGTTTGTTTAATGAAGCAACCATTTCTAGTTGTAATTTATAATATATACTTAACCATATTTTGCAGAGTGCTTTTGGTTACAGCTTCAGATCTGCTCTAGAGGGTACAAGTCCATAATAGAATTACATCCACTTACAACAGATCTGAATTTGGCCCTTCATCTTGGAAGCACTTTATAAACATTATATGCTGTAATTTAATCCCCACAACTCTCTTGTGTGGTAGATAAGTGTTATTATCCCATTTCAACTACATTATGAACTCTTCAGGGCCCAGGCCTTCCCTTTAAAGTTCTAAGCACCCTGTTGATGCTGTATAAATAAGCATTATCATCATCATCACTATTTCACAGAGAGGATAAATGCAAGATCACAGGGAGAGTCATAGTCCCAGCTAAGATGAGAATGAGGGGTTGCTGGTTCTTATTCTTTTCAGGAAAACTGAATTTACTCTTTAAAATAGCTGGGTGGCATTTGCAAATCTGAAGGCTACACAGTGCATGGTGTTTCGCTTTTGTATAGATTTTTTTTATTCTGTCTTTTGTTTGTTTCTCTTACATTCTCATTCATAGCGATGGGAATAAAATTCTCAGAGAGATAATAAAAGTACATGATTTAAGGTTAAACGTGATCAATGCTTTGGGCATATTCAGAAAATGCATTGAGATGCACTTAACTTTAATGTTGCAGCTCCTGTGGTATCTAAATTTGAGAGCAATGAAATATTCAAACAATTGCTTTCTAGTGCTGTATACCTTGACTGGTTTTACAGAAAACAGATGTTTCAGTAACTTATCTTAAGTTAGTTAGCTGGAATAGCCAGTCTAAGTTTGGCACATTTTCACTTTTGCCCTTTTTTTTTTTTATTTTTAGTACCAATATAAACACAATTTTGTGATGGAGAGAGGAAAACACATTGGTGCCAGAAGTGTTCTGGATGACACCAGGTTGCTGCACTGCTTGCATGCTGCCAAATTACAGAGTGAACAAGAGTACAAGAAGGGATCCCAAGACATGTGGTCTCAGTTTCACCTGCCCATGGACATGGTGAACCTTGTCCATGCCAGGAAAGCCCAGGCCTTAGCGAGTGATCAAGATTACAGAAAGAGGCTCCATGAATTTACAGCAGTCCCAGAAGACATGAAGATGAAGTGGGCCAAAAGAGCCCACATGCTACAGAGTGAGGTAAAATCTTTCTTTCGGACCCTACCCCATGTACTCCTGAGCTTGCCTACAGAGGTATAGGATAGGATGTGAGTGAGAACCTCAGCACTTGGCTCTTGCCTTTAGAGCCCGAAGTCAGGAGCCCAGACAAATGGTGATGGTGGTTTTGCCTGATTCCCTCACTGCCTAGTAGAGTAATGTACAGCACACTTGAGTTAGTTGATTGTCATGTCCTTTCACATTTAGAGGAGAACCAAAAAAATGAAAAAATGGATGATTGGATTAAAGTTCCACAGTGAGGCACCATGACTCTGAAGTGAAGTCAGGATTGTTGCGATTGCGGGTACTTTGCTGACTTTCACTTTTTATTGGGTCTGCCTGATTTTCTTTATTAGATTAGGAGGTAAAAGCAAGCCTTTAATGTGAGTGAAGAAAGAGTAATGTGTCCTCCTAGAAATGGGGCTAACAAGGAACCATGAACCAGATAAAATAATTAGTATTCCTGACTTGAACTCACCTCATAAAATTATTTCAAAAGAGGTTCTTTTACGCCCAGTACAAACAGGTTATTACTTACTGCTTTGAGTCATACTAATTCACTCGTGGGGCCTTCTCTTGTAACTTGCATATGATACATTATTTAATTCCTGGTGGAACGAACAAATGCAAACAGTTTGGCTTTACGATCTGATATGTGCATGGCAAATAAAAAACCTCAAAATGTGAATATGAACCAGGGAGTTTTTTAAAAAACCTTAATAGCTGTGGATACAAAGCTGATAGGTAACGATTTTCATTTTTAACAGCATCGCTATAAATCAGACCTGAACTTCATGAAAGGAGTTGGTTGGATGGCTCTGAGATCTCCACAGATAGAAAGTGTAAAGAAGGCTGGAGAGCTCATCAGTGAGGTAACTGATAAATCTTTCATGGGTTAGCAAGTCTGTAGGAATTGTTTACCATCAAGGCTCCTCGTTACATGACACTTACGAATGTAGCTTATCATTTCCTTTTGATGTGGGAGCCTGTTTATACAAGGTGTAAGTTACCAAGAAGCAGTACAGGAGACACAAGTCCACTGTGTGACACCTGCTGAATATTTTCCATTCCAAATGAAACACAAGAGTATAAGCAAAACATGTAGCAATAAATAAATGCAGGAAACTCCATTATGAAATTCTAAGCAGGTGGTTATGGAAGTTATATAGAAAGATACAGCACTGACAACCACACTGAAGGGGCATTTGCCTGCTCAGTATCATGCATTAATGGAGAAAAATTATGAGCTGTCAAAAGTGTAGTGTTCAAAAGCTTTTTGCATGTGAATTTTCAGTGGGAAGCCCTTCTTGCACACACACACACAGAGACACACACACCAAAAATTCAGTGCCTGATACAAAGGCATCCCCAGTCCCTAGCTGAAAGAGCAACTGAGACTAAAGCAGAACAGTGGCTTCAGGAAAGTGTCTTTTATGTTTTATCCCCGTTATCACACTCTTGGAATGTCATATATCATTAACAGGAACATCTCATGGTTTTTTTTCCTTTGTTTGTTTTTGTTGCCTGCTTCCCCTCTCAGATAAAATACCGTCAGAAGCCAGGAAGTCTGAAGTTCACTGCCGTGGCTGACTCTCCAAATTTGATTCATGCCAAAAACAGCTACCTCCAGTGCAATGAGGTAGGTTCCATTCTACTGTATAAGTTATCCTTACTTTTGCTGTACTATAATGCATAAAAGAATTGATCTTGACATTGCTTCCAGCGTCAGTTGCATTCAATGACTTTTGGCCCCACAGAGACTGTACAAGGCCGGAGGTTTCGAAGGCAGGCACAGGTACACCCTGCCTCCTGATCATCCAGATTTTATCCGAGCCCGCCAGAATGCACTTTACATCAGTGATGTAAGTAAACCTTCTCCTTTGGGGACCTTGGTAAACTTGTTTGGGAATAAAAACTTTCATGTGTGTGGAAGCCAGGTTCTCTGAGCCCAACCAAAACTAGAAAAAAGCCAGAGGCAGTGAACAGCCAACATGTTGCTAGGTTTGGGCTGGAGGAATCAGGAAAAGTCTGCTAAATTTCCTTTTGAGCATTCATTTAACTTTCTAGGGCGGTAAGCTGTTACTAAGGATTTCAAACCTTCAATATAGATATGGTTAGTTACAAGTTAAAATCTTTTCACTTTTGTTTGAGTGAGGGAGGAGGGAGAATCCTCTTTCCTTGACTATATAACCTACCTTTCTGCAGTTGCAACAGTGTGTTGAACTGATCCCTTAGGCATAGTTGTCATCAATCTGGATGTAACTGAATCAGTGAGTGGAATTAGTTTAAAGAGAATTTGTTTCCACATTATCTCATACAGAGGAACTTAATCTATTCCTAGTGTTCTGTTCCCTGATTAAATAGCTCTTGTCTTTACCTGTAGGGTCAGAATGACCTTAGTTTGTAAGGAGCTTTGAGATAGGTGAAAGAAACCAGTAGAAATTACATTTTTTGAAGCAATAGAGGAAAATGTAAAATGGCAAATATTGTGTGCAAGGATTGTACACAAATGAAAGGTCAGGCCTAGACCTGTTAGCAGGGTGTAGAGTGATGCTTGCATTGCTTCTGCCCTGGCTGTCTTGCAGGATTTCTCGCATCTCAGTTTACTTTCAAATTTATCAGGACTTAGCACTACATTCACCAGTGAAACAGAAGATTATCTTAAAATGTGGAGTGGATTTTGTCCTTCTTTTCATATGGTCACAAACCCCAGAAGGGATGAATTGAAGACTTACAGAAAGCAGATGAATAAAATAAAAAAGGGACAGCCAAAAGTGTCAGCTAAGATACCATGGCCGTGTAGCAGGACCTGCAGACTGGAAGCTATTTTAAGAAAGCTACTAATGGAAGAAGAACCAAATCTAGATCAATTTCTCTTCAGGATGTAAATGTGATTCACATCCTCAAAGTCACATTAAATATGTTAGAACCGGCTGTTATTCCACATGAGTTAATGAAGCCACATGTGGCTGGAGATAGAGACGAGGACCATTTGAAAAGCTTGAAATAACTGGTATTGAAATTATGATGCCGGGAAACCCAAGATACTGTGAGTGGATGCATCAAAAGAGAGAATAAGGGCATTATCAATGCAATATTGATGTGACTGATGCATCACAGTTTCTAATAGAAATTAAATCACATCAAAAACAACCACATTCAAGTACAAAAGGAAACCCTGGTGGCACTTTTCAGATGAGGCATTTTATCATTATGGTGAATAGAAAAGAAGCTGAAGCGCTACAGAACTGGATCAAAACCTTGGAGAGGGTACTGATGACTCTTGATACAAATAAGCCCAGTAGGATAAAACATTTATTATTGCAGTTATGGGACTGCGTTTAAGAAACTGCAGGGGGAAATGACTGTTTTGTTCTTTTCTTTTCAACACAGAAATTGTATAAAACATCTTGGGAACAGACAAGGGCATCTGGCTATGATTTTAGGATTGACGCCATCCCATTCCAGACAGCAAAGGCTTCAAGAGAGATTGCTAGTGATGTAAGAATTATTCTGTTTCAAACACTCCCCAACCCTCTTCCCATGCCACCCCATCCTGTAAAAATGGGTGAATTCTGACATGAGTGAATCTTGTTCACTCATGGTGTGGAAAACTGGTGATCCAATGAAACCAAGTACTGGTTAAATGCAAAGATTTCCAACTAAAGGCTACCATTAATAATGTCTACAGAAGGCTGTTCTATTTTATGTCCCAAGAGTTTTTCTTGGGAAGAAGATATATTATGATTTAATCAAATAAAATAGGTACCAGGCTATGAATAGTTAAAGCATGGTCTAGGATAAAGTGGGTCATCTTTGAAGACAGAAGACCACAGTTGGCAAGAAAACTAAAGATAGAGGGGCTTCATTGCTTGAGCTGTGTATTGTGTGTACCCAAGAGTGCAACAGTAGGAGGATCTCTGATTACTTTTAAGAGATGAGCATTTTGGGCCCCCTAAGTCTTTTCACTCCTTTAAAAATGTGCACAAAGGTCATTCTTCTAAAGTGTCTTGTTAGATTAGGAGATGTAGTTTGATATCAAAAAAACCCTTGGTCTTTGTGCACTACAGGAAACATGATTGATAGCTAGGGGAGGATAAGTTATTTCATAACGGAATTCAAAGGTAATTTGAATGTGAAAATGAGATTTTCCTCTACACTTCCTGCAGTACAAATACAGAGAAGCCTTCCTGAGAGACAGAGGCCAGCAGATTGGATTTCTCAGTGCAAATGATGATCCCAAAATCAGACATGTCCTCAGAGTGGGGAAACTCCAGAGTGACATCCAGTACAGGAACGATTATGCCCTAAACAGGGCACAGTTCCAGAGTCACCTCAACCAGCCAGGATTCCTTCATGCCAAGAGAAGCCAGCAGCTTGCAAGCAATGTTAACTACAGGCAGCCCTTGCACCAATACACTTGTGACCCTGAGCAGCTGAATGTGAAACACGCAAAGCAGGCCTACAAGCTGCAGAGTGATGTAAGTGTGGCTGAGTGACACGGTCGTTCCCTGGGCTCGGGGCTGTCTGTGCAATCTCCTTGGCAAACCTTACCTGCCAGCAAAATCACCTTCTTGAAAGAACCACAGTTTTCTTGCTAAAAATGAATAATTTTTTTATTATTGACTTTGCTGCTCTTTATATGCTCTCTCTTGAATACCCAGGGCATGTGATTTGGTTAGAGCCCAACAAAATAATACATCCTGGTGCATGTTTCATTCTCTCAGGTAAAATACAAGTCTGACTTGAACTGGCTCAGAGGTATTGGCTGGACCCCCCCAGGTTCTCACAAGGTTGAAATGGCAAGAAGAGCTGCTGAGCTGGCATACCTTCGGGAAATGGGATTGCTGGGTGCTTCTGCTCAGTACAGACCAGGAGCTGTAAGTAGAATAATCCATTCTTCTCACAAATCCCAACAGCTCTGCTCCTCACCGCACACATCCTGTCTAATACTTTTGAATGCTCCCTGGAGTCTGCAGTTCTCCCTATTTTCTGAACAGGATACGTTCATTCCCTCATGAAGCTTTGTGGCTTAGTGTACATCTTAATTTAAAGGAATCACTGAAGGGAATTCAGCAGTGTCAGCAGTGTCAGCGTCAGGATGTGTTCTCCCCAGCCTGGGGATGATTTCAGATCTCCAAATGTCCTAGTACCTCTGTGGAAAGCAGAAGCAGAGGTGGAAGGGATTCCCCGTGAAACTCCCATTCTCTTTTCCTAATTTCAGCAAGAACCACCTGTTGCCATGTAATTCCGTGTTGCCATGTAATCTCCAGTGGCAGCTGTATCAACAGGCTGGTGTAGGCTCCCAACAGCATCATGTGTGCTGGGGGAGGTTTTGTGCAAAGGGGCAGTGCTCCAGCCTCCTCTGCCTCTGTCCAGCTCAAGATTAAAGATATTACAAGCAGGGGTCTTCCAGGCATTTCTTCTGCCTGCCCCACAGGGATGACTCCCAGTCTACAGTGTCCCAGCACAAGAGAGCAGAAGTCCCTACAGGAATCTCCTAGCCCTTACAGTTAGGAAGCATTCAGCTACAATAAAAGAGAAGCACTGCACTTCGAATGCTTTGATCATTTAATTGTTAACTTTGGCAACAAGTCAAACAATAATCCAGACCAAGAGAAACAGTACATGTCCATGATTTACATTCCCCTCTGAAAAGTTACTCAGGAAATAAATGAAAACTGTGGTTGAGTAAAGCAGGCAGTGGTAACTATGGCAGTATCTTCTTAAGTCAAAGGTATGATAATGATCTGATGGTCCCAGGGAAACCTACAGGTGTGCAATCCATGTGGAACTCAGGTGTTTGCTGGTTTGCTTTTTATTTAGGGTTCAAAATAGAAACTAGGAGTTGAGAACATTTAGTCCTTTGGTATGTGAGGTATCTAATTTACATGAACAGGTCCATTTTTTGCACTACTCCACTGCAGAAATTCACTCAGTGCAGAGCGGTGATTTAGATTTTCCTCATTTTTTTGCCAGTTGTGTAATTTTGAATATGAAAATATTGTTATAGAATAATAGTTAAAACCCTCTCCTGTCCACTGGCTGGTTTCAGAATTTATTTGGGTGTGTGTGATTTTACAGGACCAGTTGGAGACAGAAGGATCTCAGCAAGCCGGAGTCAACCCTGATGCTTCAGAAATTCTGCAAGTCAAGAGAAGGCAAATGCAGCTCTATCAGAAGTAAACAGAAACATGACATAACACAGATAGATTTTCATCTTGTCCTGCAAATCCTGTAGCTTTTCCAGTTTTCTGGGAAACACAATAGATGGTATTTAAGAATTTTTGTTTTAAAAAGTAACCAAAACATTGCAATTTATAGCTGATCATTTTATTTTTGTGTGGATACTTTGTGATCTATCACTGAATGTATTACAGATTCTGCTATTTATTTAAAGCTGTAAATGAAATTAGTACTAGATGACTGGCAGGCTCAGCTTTGTACCACGGATGGTAGAATATGAAATAATTTGTAATGAATAAATCAGATGACTCTTATTCCATGTTTGTAATTTTTGGAGATTTTTGTGTTCCTAGATTATTGGCACCATTGACCTAAGAGAACACAAAAGCATGATTCAGCAGTTTAAGAGATGAACGAGTCAAAGGCCAGTGGGAGCAAAGTTATCACTGACTAGCCAGAGGCAGGTCTTCTAGCAGACATCAGACAATCTGCTCTAGACTATCAGGATGTATTCAGATCACAACTAGTTCTTCAGTCTTTTTCAAACCTTCCAAAGTAAAAAAATCAGGATTACTCTTTGTAGTAGGGATAGCTATTGACAGATTAGGTAGCTGCTTAGGTTGTAAACCCTGGAATTCAACTGAGAGTGACATTACTAGTTTGAGGAATTCACTCTTCACAAACAAGTCTATTCTTTATATCCTGATTTAATACTAATTCCTTGTTTTTCAAATTTCTGTGCAGAATCGTCTGGGCAAAAGTTACACAATTTGACAGGTACATCTTATGAGAAACCCCAAATTATCCAATGGCTTTGCACAGAGATTTTTTTAATGGCATTTAGTACTAACTAGGTCTCACTGGTATTGTTAAGCATATATAAACCACTGTAGATCTGGAGCAAAACAGGTAATTATCCTCTAATCAGGAATAAAGTGGATAATTCTAATACTTAAAGTTTTGGTTTTTTTTTTCAATCTGGAGTGTACAACCAATGGAATTTGTAGCTATCTACCCACAGAAGTACTTTTAAAAATAATTGTCCTGCCTGATCCTCCCTCCTCAGGAAATTCCAGTGGCTGCAATCCTGCAAACTAAGACACATACTAAGGTGATTCTTAAGTATGTGAAAAATGGTACTGGCTTTGAGAGCACACACCAATAGTTTCAAGGTATCAGGGTCCAATGAGTGCAGAAAAATCACACCTTTGACAGGAGCATGAGAGGAAGAGGAAATGTGTGGCAGCAGCTGAGTTTGGAGAAGGTTCATGGCTTGAAAAGCAGATCTAGAAACATTGGTATCAGGGCCTTTGATTTGCTCAGGGAAGAAATGAAGTGGCTTTACTTTCTGATCTCTTTAGCTACAAAATGTGGGCTTATTTCAAAGCCCACAACAGAAAAACTCTCACTGACATTCTAGCTAACACTCTTAAGGCTATTTTCAAGATGATGATGAAGGATGCCTCATGTAGGCCATGAGAAAATATCAGTAATATTTTTGGTCAAAGAGGAGGCGTTTGGGGAATTGCTAAAAATAGTAAATCTCTCAATCTTACCATTTGTCATTCCAAAGCTCTGTCCTAATGATGTGACCTCGATGAAGACTGAATTACAGCTGTAATCCAACTGGCGAATTTTGTCACCTGAGTATAAACTCCTGGCTTGTTTTTTAACCCACATCCATCACCCCAGCTCACAAGGCCATATACGTAGTAGGAGCCGTTTTCTACACAAGTCAGTGGGCCTCCAGAGTCTCCCTGATGAAAAAAAGCACACATGTTCAAAGCATGAAGCAAAATATTAACCAAAATCAGAATGCTTCTCTCTCATCACAAGACTTTGAAGCTGTAATGACATTTTTTTCCTATTGCATGTACTGTCAGATGCTGCTTAGCCCCTGAGCAGACTTGCAGTTCTGTGACAAGATCAAATGATACCAAACTTTTTGGATGTAAGTTTTCATTTTTTTCCAGTTTGTGACATATATCTGACAAGGTCATATGAAATTTCCCAGGCGTGAAAGTACCAGGAATTCAGAGCCTGAACTCAGAAAGATAAAGGTGTGGTCCCTGGCACAAATGAAAACTTAATTTGTCTCACACTCCTCAAAGTAGCCTTATTCTGATTTGGTTGGTCTCATTTTTTTTGTTTTATTTGTGTTTTCTATTGCAAAGTATGCCTTACAGTGGTAGTTTGCATCTTAGGAAGTGTTGTTCAAACTCTTCCCTACCTTTCAACGGTATAAGTACGAATTTGTTTCACATTTGTGGTAGCTGTAATGAAAAGAAACATCAATACTGACTCCCTGAAAGTGTTAGCTCTGATAGTGAAAATCAGATTAGAACTGGTGCTCAAGGTAGAGGCCGTAAACTGAGGAAAAAAAGAGCAAGTTTGCAGGTTATTTTGACAAAGTGCCTCAGAAGCCAAGCTTTCCAGGCTGGTGTCTTGATTCCATAGATCTGCCTGTAGGTGACAGTGGCAATATTAGCTCTGAGGATGTACAGCTCAAAGTGTACTGCAGAAAGGCTGTTGAAATACACTGATGTGAGAACAGGTACATATGCAGCACGCTGCCAAAGCTCTGCACAGCCTGACTCTTTACACAAAAAATTAGTGTTCAAATATAGAAAAAGCAACAGACCTGACAAGAATCGATTCCAGGTTTCCGAAGTTTTCCTGCACAAAGCATGCTATCATCCAGTCTGTTACCATGTAGTTCAGGTTCACTGCATTTCCTCTGCGAAATCAGCTTGACATTGGCATCTAACAGCTGATGGGATTGTTCATCTATGGGATGTGCACCAAAAAAAGTGGAATCACTTTCCTCCTGATCCTGTTACATGTCTTTTATTCAAAAAACGACCTTGCTTGCCATATAGATGGGATGGGGGAGGAGCAGGGGGGATGCATGTGTTAGCCTGGGAAGAAAAGAGCTATCTGGCTAAAATGATAAGTTTCCGATGAGCTGGAGCCTGAAGTTCCACTCAGGACACTGAGTTGTTGCCTGAATAAAAGCAAAGTCAGGTATTCAGAATTTGGTTCCAATCAGCTTTCTCTGTGTTATCCTGCTTTTCCAAGGTGCAGCTCCCAGAGGTCCCCATGGGACTTTGAGCTGCTCAGAGCTTCTCAGACTGGTACTATTAGATGCTTTAACATGCAAGCTAATGAAACAGATGAAAACTGAAAATCATACAATATTTAAGGGCAATGATTAATTACAGTGAATCTAAAGACATAACTTGACATCTAAAGGCAATAGCCAGAGTTTCAAAGTACTACATCTGTAGATAATTAAAGGTGTTTTTTAAGTTTGGTTCTGCTTGAGTTTCAGGAAATATTCCATTTCTGCAGTGATTTCCTGAAATGCTAATAACAGCTCTGCTCAAAGAAGGAGCTATCTAGTTTGAACACACAGGGTACTTGATATTCTTTGTTGGGGAAAAAACCCATAAAATCCCCCTTACCCTTTTTAAGGAAGACTTTTTATTTGGAACTTTTAAAAAATGTCCATTAAATTCTGTTGGTGCATTCTGATCAAATTAACACACTTGTGTCTTGTGGACTTCAATGGGAGTTACATCAGAAGGGAGAATTCGGTCCTATGTATCGTATCAGGCTGTATCAGTCACAAAGCACTTGGACACCTACTGCAGCCTCAGTGACACATTTTCCTTCTGCTGCTTTACAGCAACACATCAATCAGAACATGAGAAAATGCATTTCTCAGAAAATTGCCATTATCTTTTTTTAAGCATAATAATTTCTCCCCTTAGGATTTACCGTGGGCAAGAAAGGTTTTTGGATAGAGCTGGTTGAACTTGAAAAGCTTGAGATTTTTTTTTTATTTTTCGGTACATCTGAAGGTCCAGATGCTGCTTCTGAAAAGCTTTATCTGACCCAATGGGCTGGAAAACCATGTGAAAATTCCTCTCTTTCTTGGTCCTATCTTGAAACACACAAGCTATACAATAGCCTCTCTTGATGCTTCCTTGCTTCTGCTGCTGGCTTCAGATGAAACCATGACATGGAGAGTCAGATGGCAGGCAAAAAAATGCATCAAGCATTTTATCAGAACTCTGAAAAGTTTGGTTGATTAAGCAGTTGGAGATTTCTGCTAATGAGTAATTTGCAAGGCATGTTTTAGTGGACCTTACTTTTGAATTCCATGTGTGGTTTCACTAGTGCCTAGATCTCATCTGGGTCTTGCTGCTGAAAGTACCAGCCCACCTTGCCACTGAAGTACCCACCAAAATCCAGTTAGCCCATGAGTACCTGTCTCTGTGTCGCCCCATCCAGAAATGAAGCAGGAAGTCCCAGCAGGAAGGAAGAAGTCAGGGACACATGCTGTTTTCACATACTTCGTTTCCACTGCACAGTAACCGTCAACAGGCTGCAGTTTAAGTAGTGCTGGAGAGGTGATAAACAATAGCAAAATGTATTTGGAGCTAATTTTGGTCCCTAACCATTACCTGTGCGTGATGCAACCCCATGCAAAGCTGCATAAACCCAACATTCCATTTCTCCCCCCCTGTGCTGGACCTGTTCCCGGTGTTCGGGTCCTCCTATGCAGTGACTTCTGCCTGCCCATCACAATTTACATCCCAAAGATTCAAATGGCTCCAGATCACAATTTGGCCTGATTCTTTCCAAAGCATAGTCTCAATGAGAATTTTACATTGACTTTAGTGGGAGAGAGGTACTTCAAACTACAAAGTTTGGAGGTGAGCCATGTGAGTATCAAATAAAGGATTTACCAATATCATTGGATAGGATACCACCCTTCTCTCTGTATTTGTCATGTAAAATCATTTGCACTGCATCAAATATTTGCTCGTGATTCTCTTTTGTCTTGAGGTTTTGCTTTCCAAGGACTACTTGGATCTTTGTTTGTGGGTTTCTGGGGGGAAAAAAAAAAAAAAGTCATTTATCTACAGACATTTTATAGCAGTGGCGGTGAAAACCTGCACTTTTAGTATCAAGAAGTCAAGATATTTCTTCCTGTTGTAATGCCTGGCCAGAAGATTTCCTAAAATCATTATAGGAAGGCTTAGGTAGGAAAGCAGTGGTGGAAAATACACGTGCTCTTAACTTGTTGCAATCATGAAATAAAGTGATTTAAAGCTGCGTGTACATGATTTTCTTTGCATTTTAGGGCAGAGGAGCAGTGTGCACACAGTCTATAACTGTGGCAGTGATGACGAGTGGCAGCTCATGTAGCCATGGGAGTACAGTTGCTTGCCGTTGTCTGAGCATATTTAAAATCATCTGTGTTGGAATGATTTCCAGTGTGTAATTTACCTGTTTCCTAAGGGTGGTGTTTTCCAACTAATTCAATACAAATGTTGGGGGAAATGTAATATTCTAAGCTAATTGACACAGAAAAAAATTAAAGCTAAGTGCATGTTTTGACTGTTTTGAAGAACTTAATTCTGATGTAATATGTGATGTTGCTTATGGCATCCCAGTATCCCCTCAGATTTTCATAGAGTTCTTCTTTTATACATCACAAAATCTTGTTACTTTCCTCCTTTTTTCCTCTCACACAACTTCTTTAGCACATTTTATTTGAGTGGGGCCTACGTTTGTTATTCCAGCAGGCACCATTTTCAAGTATATAAACATTTTTATGTATGTGTCCATTTTTTTTTCACATATATGTTTTCCTTTTAGTTAGACTCCCAGCAATCATTTTGATTGCAAAAAATTTGGATACCAAGCTGCCTTTACTAACCATCCTGATTTTTATACATTTATCTACCCTAATCATAAGACATGGACCTACTCAAGGCAGTGTGCAGCAGTAAGAACCCAGCATGATTTAATTAGCACTCCACCACAGAAATGTTCATTCCCATATGGAGTCTGTTTCTGCAGAGATGCCATCCAGGGATGTTGTCCAGGTGTAGCCTTGGATCCACCATAGATCCTCTTGCGTGTCCTACGAGTTTCTGGTTGTCCACATGTTTGGAATAGTTCAAGGGGGTCTGTTGGGGTCTCTTCAGCTGCATTGGAAGACAGAAGATGTATAATGCAGAGATAACATCAGACTGGAAGAGTTAAGCAACAGGGAGTCACCTGCTGCTCTAGACCACCTACATGCTGCCAAATCACTCGCTTCTAATTCTTTACCTGAGCAGGGTGAAACATCACAGTATTCCCAATGTACTTCCTTATTTTTTCTGATGTAGCACCAAGGTTTTTCATCCTCATCAGGATTCCTGAAGGGAACAGTTGAGAGAATCAGCCATCAGGAATGGGGAAATCTCCATTAAACCAGTGAAGGAGCTGAGGATTCTTAGGTAGCAGCCTCATGCTTCCATATGGGAGATGAACTTCCAGAGATAATATTTCATAAGATTTGACAAAGAAGATGCCTGAGCAAGGCATACAGTACTGCCATGTTACTATCCCCATACCTATCTTAGACAAGAAAAATGTGGGACTGATTCAAAAAAAAGAGGGCAGCTTCTGGATGCCTCACATCAGCATGGTTAGAGAAGGCATCTCTAACATTCTGGTGTTTTGTGGGCAGGCAGTATCTAGAAAGATGTGAGATCTTAACACCATCAGTTTCTCAAATTTGTGAGCCGTTTGTCCTCAGGGATCTCTCTGATCTACAACTGCTTCTTCAAAATACTACCTGCAGAAGTTGTGTTCACCAATGCCATACAAGTCAGCATCCTCCATAAAGGCATTAAAAGAGTAGTCCAAGAGATGGTGGGAATTCCAGTGCAGGCAGGTCCTGCCATTTTCTGCTTGGTTCACTCTTCCTCTATATGTTGAGGAGTCTGCTTCATAACAATCATCTGGTCCTGTAGAAAGATAATGCTCATAGGAAAATGACTTACATATTGCTCCTTGCTCAGAGTGGTTCCTCTTCCTTCCCTTCCTTGTTCTACATTCATTTTATGGAGGATCAGAAGAACCTACCGGGCCAAGTAATTACGTTCCTTATTGTACACAGGCCAGAAATTAGAATAATGTCCCAACATCTGTCCACCTTCTAGATTGATTGACTTCAAATGCCCCTCCCCTCAGCCTGGGGAGTCACAGGCAACTGGGCAGGCATCTTCACTACATCAGATTTTGAGTGCTTAAGGAAAACCCGACATTTCTTCCCTTTGTGACATGCGTGACCTCTGGGAAACGTGTTCACTCATTATATACCAGTGGGACCTTGCCAAAGCACACTCAGAAAACACCATGATGGGAAATGTTTCAAGCCCCTTTGCCAGCAATGGCTGCAGAAGTCAGCCTCTACCTCCGACCCTCTCTCCAAAGAGGCTGGTGCCCCAGTGTAGTCAGGCTCTTGGACCAATGACAGGAAGTCACCACAGGATGCTACAGGAGTAGCATAAGTTAGTTTGGCTGCAGGGGGAAGCCAGCCTTGGGCTGTCTGGAGGTTCACCTCTACCTCTGCCCTGGGAATGTGACGTACCGATCTCGCAGAATCTCCCTCTGAAAGGTTCAGGGCACTTGCAGGTGAATTTTGATCTGTATCTGTTCCGTATGCAGGTACCTCCGTTTTTGCAAGGGTTTGGACTGCACTGTTTGGATGCTGTCAAAGTGGAAAACACAGAACCACCTTGCCAATGTGCTGAACACTATATAGCCACTCGCATGCCCAGTGGAAACTGGAGAGAGCTCCCACTCAGCCTGTTGGCTTTGAGTTCTCATGAAATCTCGAAAAATGCATGTCTCTGGGGGTTTTACCAGTGACTGAGCCACTACCCCTCAAATCAAGCTCAATTCATCACTAGCCAGGGCCATAGATGGGAGCTGCAGCATGACTAGCTCAGGATCACCCTCCGCACTGGGTGATTTCCCACCGCAGACTGGTCATGGTGCTGTCCCCACCTCAATTTGTGCCCAGCTGAGTGCTTACCACTTTGGCAGGAAGGTCTCTTGTAGGGAGGCTTGCAGCTGCACTTAAAATAAGGTGGGGTTAATATAATCAGGCAGTCACCAAAGTTGCAGTTCTTCTCCAGACACATGTCCTCCACTGTGGAAAACAGAGACACAAAGTGCATCATCAGCATTTGTGTGTGCACAAGAGCTGTGCCTTTGCAGGGATCATGGGAAGATGCCTTCTCTTGACGCTCCAAGGAAGCTTTCATTTGGCAAGTGTGGACTTGGGATCTCACTTCTTCTTCACAATATCTATGGCAAAAAATCTGGGGTACCAACGAGCAGCTCCCCACTGCCCACCTTGCAGGGCATAGAGGAGCACTCTCTGCACTCCTGAGGTCTATTTTACTGAATGCTGTTTAGACAGACTTTGGCCTGGATGAGGTCCTAAGAACTATGAACATGACTGCTGTGGGCTGTTAGAACGTTCAGCTCAGCAAACAGTGGGTTTATGTAGTTGCAACACTAGCATTAACTGCCAAAATACGAAGCGCAGGTTAGCAAAAGAGCCATTACCTTTTTCACATGTAGTCCCACCATATGGCTCAGGGCAGTGACAGCTGAAGTCACTTCCTTTGTCTTCACACGTACCACCATTCTTGCAGGGGTCGGAGAAGCATGCATCTGCAAAGGTAAGGATGGAGATCTTTCAGCCTCTCAACCTTCATCACCTGCTTTTTCTTCTTGCATTTTGTGGCTGCAGGAGTCTGCCTTCCTGGGCACAGCATCCTGTGTAACAAGTGCTGTGCTTATGCATCAGCTCAGCAGCCACAGGAGCAGCATGAGTTGCTGCATGAGTTTGTTCCAAGCTGCAGTGGCTCATGGCTTTGAGTCAGGAGATCCTCTACTCCCTTTGCCCTATTACAGAACTGTAGTGGGGCAAGTCGCTTCCTTTGATCAGGGATAGATTTGCCTCTGTGGCATTGCCTCTGGCTCTCTGCCTACTTGTACTTAGTCTGGAGTGATGTGGACTTGGCACTGTCCTGTTTGGAACATAGCATTAAATCTCCCGTGGAAAAGCCATCTACTACCATACCCCTGGGTGGCTGTTGCCCCAAGGGAGCTGGCATCTGCTGAAAGTCTCTTGTGTGCTGCTCCTTACACTGTGCTCAGCATCTCCACTGCAGTCCATGCTGCCAGGAGCAATTGGTATTGGAGACAGACAAAAGTCAGCTTTGCTTGTTTTGTAGCAGGGGATAACCTGGGGAATGTTACAGGCAACTTCCCTGCCTCTCCTTCTGAGTCCCCTGAGCAATCTCAAGGATCCTTTCCTGTTCTCCTGAAGTTTGGCAAAACAAAAAAAGAAAAGGAAATAAAGCCCCTGCAACTGATAAAAGACGATGAAGACAAAAAAAAAGAACCTGCTCTACATTTGGTTCCTAGCATAAATACAGAACATATATCCCATGAAAACAGCAATTACATCTTACAGTGTCTATAGACAAATAAGCCTGTGCTTTTTTTGTAGTAGCAATCAGAAATGTTCTGCATGATCAGAATGCATCCTGTGAAACCTGGAGATAAAACACAGGATCCTTACAAGAGAAATACAAAGAAGAACACTGCAAACGATCTTCCTAACTCATTCCTTTGATGCAGGCATTTCGAGAGCAGGCTGGCAGCCAGGCCTGCCATGCTCACGCTTCAAGCACAGGGTTGGGATTTTACCCCTTCCTTGCCTTCCTGCCCACCACTGAGAGGTACCTTTCATGGCAAAGCTGTCACCTGAAGATGTCTTGAACCAGCTAATTTCCTCCCAGGGCTCCTGCTGGCGGTTGGTGTCCTGATCCGGTTCTGTGTAGTCGTAGTAGTTCTCGTAGTCATCAGCCTCATCTGCAGGGAGGGGTGAGAAGAGAATGAAAGAACAAAGGAATTAAAACTGGAAGGAGACAAGTTATAAAAGAAGTTATTCCCTGAGATGGACAGTCCTTTTTCCTTTCAGCTCATTTGGGATGTCAGTGGGTTTAGAGACCGTCTTGAGGAGCAAAGGTGCTGTTCATCTCTTCCCTGGCGTAGGCAGAGCTTACCTAGTGCCCAGCACGGCCCCCGTGCTGCCCTTGAGGGTGCTCCTGAAGGGAGCTGGGACTCTGTCCAGCTGTCTCCTGTGGTGACAGCCAGGATGCCCCAGAGGGGATGCAGGCCAGGGCTCTCCAGGCAAAGGTATAAGGAGCGCCCCGTGTGGCACCAGAGCCAGGGCAGCTGCTGAGGCTGGTACCAGCACAGTGGCAAAAGGAGATTCAGGTTCCTATAAGAAGAAGGGGTTTTCTTTGTCCAACTGCTTTGCTGACCATCACCACCGCTGCTGCAGAATGAGGCAGGGCCCTCCCCAGCGCAGGGGCCCTGCTGTGTGCAGGGATGAGAGTCCCACCTCGAGGGCAATCTGGGGGGACAGAGGGCCCGAGGCACCTGCATGTCTGTGTGACTTCTCTCCCACAAACAGCCTTCGAGGAGCGAGGACCCGGCACTGCAGACACGTGCTGAGGAGCCCATCCCTGCCTCTGCCAGCCCGTGGCCTACAGGAGCCAGTGTCCTCCCCTGCCAGGAGCCAGTGTCCTCACGGGGCCCGCGGGGGCCCGCGGCTTCACCCGCCACGCTGGGGGGGGTGTTTGATTAAAGTGGGCTGGCGGCTCCTTGCATAGGTACGGCTCTTGCCAGTGGAAGCCACTCCAGTGTTTCAAAGACAAGCTATGGTAATGAGCAAAGCTAGGCTATGTACAGAGATATTTTAAAAAGCTCTCCCCTAGGGCCGGACCGATGGCCCCATGGATAATGCTCTGCCTTGAACTGATTATCGACTGCATTATCTTAGTTTTCTCTCCTCATTCATTCGCTTGCAGCCTTTATCTTTATTCTTTCTTTGCTTCTGAAAAAAAGAAAGAAATTCCACATTTGTACAATGGGTGTTTTATATTTCATATTAAAATAGAACCTNAAAGTTCAGTTTTAGATAATGAGAAAACAAGCAGAATGCCCATAATAAATTTTCCTTTTTCAAAAAAAAAAAAAAAAAAAAAAAAAAAAAAAAAAAAAAAAAAACCCCAGAGGAAAGTTTCACCTCATTTATTGCTATGTCAAGTCAAGACTCCTTTTCCTCAGCTCATTATTTCCACAGGAGCCGAGTCTCGACTATGTGCAAGTGTTGCAGAAGTGTATGCCTTGCTGAGGAACAGAAGGATCTTGCTGAAAGATAAGGACATTGTCTACACTGAACAAAATTAAATTTAATGTGATGTAGTTAAGGAAGAAAAACAAAAAGGAAGTTTTGCCTGAAATGCAGCCTCCAAGTTCACTTTGTTGGAGAGGAGATTTTGCAAACGATGTGAGGTTGAGGGAACTGTCTGAAATGGTCTGATTTTGTATCCCCTGTTTATTTTCAGAATCTTGGAGAGGCATGTTAGCTTTTACTCCACAGATGCTTTCTGAAGGATGGGGTATCCCTTTTTATGGAAAAATATACCTGCTAGAAGTTGTGAAGGATGAACAGGGGAGTGATGGCTGCAAAAGGCGGACTGCAAATATGCCAGCATGCTTTACAGAGGCTGGTGAGGACTCTCCTGAATCAACAGAGGAAAAACAAGTGCCCCAAATGAGCACAAATAGCTAAGCCATTGTAGAATCAGCTACCTTGGTTTTTAAGCCAACTGCTTAGTGTGTGTTGTTAAGAAATGACACTACTGTCACTTGATTTTTGTTTGGCATAATTTCTCAGCAACAGATTAATCGTTTATTAACAACACTTAGGTAGTTACGTGACATGTTATGAACTATTTTTAAGTGCGGCTCTTCTGTAAACAAGTTGGCCAAGATGTAATTCACGTTTTGCAAGACGTGCTTCTGGCGGCTCTGAGAGGTGGGGGGGCACAGCGCCCCATGTGCAGTGATGGGGCAGTTTTGGGACAGGCTGTTGCACACCTGGGGCCAGTTTGGCACCCAGCAGCCCTTGAAGATGGCAACTTCAGGTAGCCAGGGCTGAGGTAAAGCGGGCAACACTGAGACACCCCCTCAAGGGCTGGCAATTACCATTTCAAGAAATTTAATGGCCAAGGCATGGAGTTAAGGGCGCATGTGGAAAGGGCTCAGAAGACATCAGCAAACCCTTTTGGGTACCCTGGCCCCCAGGTGGATATGGGAGTCAGGAAGCTGAGGTTACTGTCCAGGAGACCAGCCAAGGTGATATAAGAGTGCAGGAGATCTGAGAAATGACCAGTGTCCCCGCTTTCCCCATTGCCATCCCTCCTTATGGAACTGAGAAACACATAGTTTCTACAGGTCACATGAGTGATGCTTCCCATCTCTCAACTAGTCCATGTCATCTCCAGCTGCATGAAGCAGTGAAAAACAAAGACCAGAAACCCCTCACTGGGGCATACGATATAAACTAAAAGATCTCTTCTTTTTTTATCACTGTTTTGACACTAAATAACTATTTGGCTTCCACATCTCTTATTTAAGAAGTTCTCCCATTCCATTTTTTTAAATTATTCATAACAAGCCATAGGTTTAGTAAAGCAAAAACAACACTTTTTTTTATCTGAGCACATAATTAAAGCATGAAATCTGATACACTGGTTGATTTAAACATATTACTAAATCAGAGTGTTCGTTCTTTGTAAGTGCTGGAAAACCTTAACATGCTTAAAAAAAGCAGTGATCTGACATTTGTCACTGAAATGTGACTATTACATGAAATTAAATTAGACATCCTGCATGCAAATTTTCAAAGAATAACTTTCCTCTGTGTAGTACAAAAAATCCCCCCACAATTGATAGACAGAGATTGACTTTTAAAGCTTCAAATCAGCTTTGAGGTCTGGGTGATCTTTTAAACTGCGCAAGCTTTCATCTGCAGTTTTTCACATTGCCAAGAGCTGTCAATCAAGCAATGGATTTCTGATCAATATCCCCTTGTTCATTAGCTTACACGGGCTCTCTGTTACGGAGAGAACAGATATCCCAATGCCGACAGTCACACTGTTTTCAAAACCTTCCCTGGATCAAGTGATGACTAATGTTCCAAGTGGGAAAGTGATGCATTAGGATGCCATCGGGTGACCTGAATTGCGAGGTAACTTTTTGTTGGACTGCAGTTGTCAAGATGAGTGATGTGCAGAGTTAAAGCCTATTGCCAACATACATCAAGAGCTCCAGAAAGTACCCAGCATTTATTCAAGCTCTCTGAACCTCTGGAGACTGACTGAAATCTGGCCTAATTTAAGCAGGATGAGTTTTCCTACCGCCCCCCTAAATACTTTTTGTCCCCAGCTCTGAGATTATTGTAGTGTTATTTTTATGAGGCTGAAATCCTGACTGTATTTTAAATAATGAGATATTCCCCATTTACTTCTGCAGAGATGAGACCTCACAGTATTTCCTCCCTTCCAAGCAGGCTGTGGCTGGGAGTATCTGCAGCTTCAGAAAGAAGGGAGACCAACAACAAAGCCAGAAAGCTTTTCAAATAGTTTTGTGGCTGTTACTTAAAAGCAGTTTTGCAGCACTTTTTTCCACAGAGGGATGGATGCAGGGTGAAGGGGGGCCCTGATGGCTGAAAGGGTGGAGACTTGCAGGGGGGTGGGGAGTAGGAGAGTGGAGGAACAGTGGAGGGACAGATGTTAAGGACCCTACACCATAAGGCAAGGAATGAATTAAGAAATTGTGAAAGGGATATTCTACCATCAAAAGGCAGATCAACCAGTTGGAGAAGGCTGTGTAAACAGGTGTGTAAACCCTGAATCAAGTGCATGACTGTGTCCAAATATTTGCAGAACCCGAATACTGAGCTCAGACACAAAAATTATTTGGAAATTTGTTTTCTACATATATGTTGTTAGAACAGCAACAGTGATTTGGGCACTGCTGTATGAGTGACAAGATTTCTGGTTTGACCTGAAAGCTGAAATGCCACCAGAATGAACAGAAATGCAGATTAATAATGAGTGCATACTAAAACCCACCCTATTTTTTTGCAGGAAAATGAGCAGAATTATTGTATTATTTCATTAGCTATGCATGATAAACTCACATTTAAGAGCCATTGAAATCAAGAAAAGAAACAGCAGGGCTTACCTGCAAAACTACTAAACTTATCAATAAAACCGTAATCTTCTACATGGACCCCATAGGCTGTAAAAGGATATACAAATCCTCACGCATCCTACACATCCTCACACAATACTCATTACAGCTTTTCCCTTATCAACATCTTAATGCAATGCAGCCTTTAATGATTTTTTACTTTCATGGGCTTGTTTTTGAACCTTCTTGCATTTGGGACAAAGCCTTGCAGAAATAAGTTCCACAGTTAGTTGCATGCTGCAAGGTCATTTATTTGACCTCCAGTTTCCATCCCCATCTAGGCTCTTTGCTTATCCTTCTGTGAGGTTTGCAGCCCAGGACCATGACCTCTCCGCCAGACCATGGCCCACGGTGTCTCCCATGGGTCCCCAGAGCACATGAAGGCAGAGAGTGGCAGAAAAGTCCTGGCTTGGGACAGAACTGAGAGTTCCAGGTGCGGTCCAGGAGAACCCTGTGATCAGCTGCACATTGATACTGCTGCTGTACCTCTGGTTTTGGCTCCAGTGTGTCAGACACACTCCTGGCTGGGACACGATGCAGCATTGTCTCCAGCACTGATGTACAGCACCTGTGGAGGTCTGAAAGCACTCACCATATTACTTGTCCAAAGTCAAACAGACTTTTTACTTGATGATAGGCCTTATTTTAAGCTCAGCAAGGCTCTGCATGAAGTTAATATAATTCTGCACTGGGCATTAGCGAAGATCTTGATGAACCAGGTTGCCAGCCTTTCAGTTTTGTGGCAGGCAGAAGTTAAGATGAAGAAGCTGAAACCACTTACCTTTCATCATGTTGGCCCAGAAGGAAAAATGGGAAGCCTGCATGAAATAATAAAGGTCAGAGAGTCAGTTTCTGAAAAAACAAAAGCCAGCACAGAACTTTGCTTACAGTACAAAGATTCTGTTTGCCCCTGGTGGCGGACATCCAGATAAGGCTGTTCCCCACTTTGGAGCTAACTGGCCTAGATTTCAAGAGCTCTTTGAAAAGAGTAACTTTGAAAAGGTCAACTACCCATGGGAGAGGTCTGGCTTTTCCAAGCATACAGCCTAAGCTGCTGGGCTGGTCTGATTTGGGGCAAAGCTGACTTGAACGAGTTAAATTTTCTCTTTGCTTATGAGGTGATAGCATATTGGCTCTTTGTCCAGCTTCTCTGAGATGTTGCAAGAGGCCACACTCCAGCTGGCTGCCAAAGCTGGAGGCTGGGAGGTGCCCGGGCATCGCAGAGTGGATGTTGGGCAGTGCAGCATGCCCCTAAGCAGGACCTTACCCCTGGTGCACCCAGTGGGACCTGGACCCCCGAGCTGGAAGGCTGTCAACAATCTTTGGATGTAGGAGAATATTTCTGGCACTTTCCAGGAGGAAATGCCATGTGTCCCACCTCCAGCGTGGGGCTCCAACCTTTCCTGTTTGGCTCATGATCAAGGGCAAGCAACAAAAGGGAACAGAAGAAGACGGAAAACAGCTCTCAGCCTTTGAAGAGTGTGAGTGAGGTTTGTCTGAAAGGAAAGGCACTGACTCTACACCAGGACGCATCCCCAGTGTGACAATTTCCGTTCGCTTTCCCTCTTGCTCTAAATCCCAGCTGCGGACAGGATTACCCGCCTGCAGTGAGGATACACATGCTAACAGTTGGTGTAAAGGAGATTTGAAGCTGCTATTCTTCATCCCTCACATGATTTTAGGGAATAAAAGGTATTTCCAAACAATTTGACACACATGGTAAGGATAGCACACATACACACACAATTATTATGTGCACCTATGCATTGCTACAGATACAATTAACTGTAAATATATGCCCTGTTTAGTCACACGTTATATATAGAAGAAAGACATTCTCAGTAACACTGGTTGAGACTAAGAACAAATGAATCAGAAGCAATGAATAAGAATCAGGACAATATAAAATGCTCAGAATTCACGTTTGTGAAGGAATAGATAAATGAGCTTTTGCTTCAGGCACGTTTGCATCCCTCTTGTGTTTGAGCTAGGGAGAACAGACACTCCAGGTCTCCCCTTCCCCACTGACTTTAATGAGAGCAATGTCCCCTGAACCACTCAGCAGAGGCCCTTCCCAGGTGCATTTGCGTGAGACACACACACACAGAACTAAATCCTTTGCAGCTGGAAGGACACATCCTCACACAATTGCCCCTCCTGAATTAGTGTGGAGATGATGGTAAATGAGAAGGCTGTAAAAGCTCTGTCCTTGGTGTATACATTTCTTGAGTGCAGGTTCAGCGTTCGTCAGATCCTTTGCCAGACCCCAACAGAGACTATATAAAGCAAAGGTCTAATTGCTCCATTTACAATTAGTGGCAACGTTCATCCATAAACACAGACCAAAACAAACCCTACAAGTGTACTCCTTTCTTTTGGAGGAACAGATGAAACAAAGAACAAGGAAGCAGCATTGGGAGCAGGATGATGCAGGAAACATTTCATCTCCCTCTCCAGCTCTCTGTGCTGCCCTGTTGTGCTCTTTGCCTTATGGGCTTGGAAGGGGTTTGGGTTGGAAAGGTTTGACTTAGTGAGTTTGCCCCTGCACTCACGGCAGCCCTTGGCACCCCAGGGAATGCTGGAGGGTTTCAGCCCAGGCTGAGTGAGGTGCACCAGGCTGTTCTGTGCCTCAGTTTCCCCAGCTGTAGGGTGGAGATGACAGTCTCACAATGCTCACACCCCAAGGAAATAGGAAAGATGAGGGACAGCATCGTGCTACACTACATTCTGTTCCAGCTTATCCACCTGCCCCTCTGCCCAAGCACGGGCAGAGCTGACCACAAAAGGGCAGGTACCCTAAACTCCCTCTTGCAATGAACTGGTGCCCTCAACAATGTGCAGGTTTACAGTATCATCCTTCAGAGCAGGCAATGGCTTGGTGGCTGGTGATTGAGTCCCAGATTTTGATTGCTGCTTTTGGATGAAAGCCTCTGTCTGCTGCCGCAGCATAAATGTTACTGGGAACAAAAGCTTCTGGAGCACCCAGCACAGAGTCCAGGAGTTAAACGCAGTCTTTACTGTAAGGCCCCTGTATCGCATTTTGTGCTGCAGATTCCCCTCCTCGTGTGCCTGTCACAAGCTGCAGCAGCAGAGCCACAGGGGACAAAACCTCTGGCAGAGCTGACTTCTCAGCATGGAGAGTTTTCTCCTCTCTCCTGAGGTCCACTGGACCACTCACCAGAACACACCGGTTTTGAAGCATTTTCACCCCTGCTAGCCAGCACAGGGCCAAATTTTAACCTCCAGGTTCCATGGCGTGAAGCTTGCCATGGTGGTGTGCAGCAGAGGAGGAGGAAGAAATCACTCCTTCCCTCCTGTCTGCTGGAGCTCTCCACTTCCTCCGCTCCAGGAGAGGACGTGGGATGCAGGATGTTGGATATGGGATGCAGAAGGAGGCTGTCAGGAGGGGTGCACAGGATGGGGGTCCGGGAGGGGGCTGCAGGAGGGAGTGCAGGCGGGGGCAGTGAAGGCAGGGCCTCCTGCCTGCGGTGCCGTATTGCTCGTGGCCAGCAGAGGAGGATCTTGTCCTTCCGACGAGGTGCAACACTGAGCCCAACGAGGAGCAGGATTCGAACAAAAGGAAGGGGGGCGGGGGGAGAAGAAATTAGACTGTGGGGCTGGTTTCACCAAACAGTCTCCCTGCTGCAGCTCGACACCGATACTTTGTGTGCTCTCTCAAGGGGGAATAAAATCACTGGATTCTGGTCATAGCAGGTCTGCAGTGATGAGGGACAAAGCTGGAAGAATTTGCAGAGAACAATTTTAAGTTTTATTACTTTAGGCTCATAAAAAAGAAACTAAAAAAAAAAAAAAAAGCTAGGAGGGACATTTTATATGGGTGTCAGTGCATTGCTGACTATGGAGCCAACTACATTTATAGGGCTCCTAGAAAAAAAACTGTGAAACTCAAAATATCCTAATTTCACCTGACCTTTGTTGTCTTTTGTCACTATAATGATTAGCACTTCACTAAAACTTATTCCTCCAAAGAACCTTGACAATTTTGCTAAATAGATTTTGTACTAATATTAAACATTGCAGATACATGATACCCTCAATTTTTCCATTTCAACTCCTTAAGAAAGAGAGACTAATGAAATATAATAGATTTCAATCAGGAATGACAGAACCATGAGCTTTCCTCATCTCAGGATGGAATCCTATGGCTCTTTCTCAGACAAAATTGTCCAGTTAATCTCTAGCAATTCTTTCTGAATAAACCCAGGAAGATTTGACCCCAAATTCAAGGGAAATTATTTACAGCTGCCAAGGGCATTCTGCAATTGAAGTGTTTATTGTATCTTGGGTACATTGCTACCCCTCATTACAATAAAAATGAATCACTAAAACACAAAAGCAGGTGGAGAAAGAGAGCAAAAAGGTGACAGCCCAGGGTTATGCTGTGAATTCACATGAGTGCAAAACAGACTTCCAGAGAAAACAATGTAATTACTCAAGCTTGCATGGCAGAGTAGCAGGAGAGATGAAAATTAGCTCTATACTTGTACACACACACTGCAACAAAGCACTACAAGAATTCCAGTATTAAACTGCATTGGTAGGAATTGGCTTATTTGCTTAATTGCACTAAGTCCTGCAAATTCTCCTTCAACTTGTCACAAAGTGGCCTCCACGGAGAAAAACAAAGATTATGCTTTCATTTGTTAATCTGTGCAGTCACAGCTTTACAGCCAAGAAGGAGGTGGGATAGGGTTGAACTGGAGAATGAAGATGGATATTTGATCAACTTCCATCCACAAGTGACACAAGCCATGAAGGAGCCACGAGGGCAGACACAGCTACTGCCTTCTCGTAGTGAACCCCTTGATCCTGCTGACAGCTCTCAGTAGGAACCTTTGTCTGGGCTGCTTGCCAAAGGAGGAGGGAATCGACATTTCTGATGCTCTTACAATCAGCCAGATTTTTGCCTGCAACCATCTTGAGTAGTGACAGTCTTTGAACTTCAAGGGAAAGTGGCTTTTCCAGCAATGACATTGTATTTCTCAGCCAAGGCCGTGGTTGCAGTATAATGAAAGCAGGGCATATAATCATCTGGAGCACACATGCAACACGTTGTGTTTTTAGCCTGGGAAACCATTCTCTGAAAGGATTCCACCAAAACCTCTGAGTTCTTCACTTCTCTGCTAACAAGACGTCTCCTGCCTCCACACTGAAGGGCAATTTTTGCATCAGAGTAAATGGTGTGCTCTTTATTGATCAGTCCCAGAGAACCCAGAGAAGTTCACATTTAAAATCTTTGTTTTGCTGATTATTTAGTTGTGAAACTTTCCCATGGTAGCACCTGATACAAAACCCACAGGGGTCCAGGAAAAAAGCAAGATCCTTCAGAGGTGCTGCTGAAACCAGCTTGGTTCTCTGCTCAGGAGTTACCTTCTCCTGTTTCTCAAGAAATCAAAGTTTCCAAATTAATCTTCGCACTGTAAGAGGTGGCCTGGTAACAGCTGGGTGTTTCTAAAGCTGCTCACTGGTGGATGAGGTGTGCTTATGCTCCCAGGTGGAAGACGGGGTCAGCCTTGGATGCCACAGCAAGGGGAAGCTACAAAATGTGTGTCAGGGAGCTGCAGGAGCCAGCTAGTCACACTAACACGAGTGCCTGCGCTATCAAACGCTCCTGCAGCCGGTTCTGGGAATGCAGGTTATACTGCTAGACTTAAAGCTTATGCAAAGTCATTAAGTCCCTTTAGTTACACGGGATATCAACCTGCACGCTGCAGGGCATAAGCTGATTGCCTTCGGGGGTCAGCGAGGAACGCTTCCCTCTCTGAGAGCACGGTGCAAAATTAGCTGGGGGCGCTCCCAGGGCTTTGTTGCTTTCCTGCTGCATCAGGCAAATTTAGGCGAGCACTGCAGAAGGGTATTACACCTGATGGGCCACAAATCCAGGCGGGCTTGGCAGAGTTCACTCCTCTCTGTAGTGATTGGTTTGCCACACAGCGGAGCGTGAAGCCCTTGTGTGTGTGATGAAGCCCTGGAGTGAGGGTGAGGGGAGCAGAAGTGGGAGTTTGCTACAGGAATGTATCTGTTGGGGATTAGAAAGAGATGTCAGAGTTGACTTTGGAACACCCTAAAATGTTGGTCTCCAAGCACCTGAGGCAATGAAAGACATGCACTGCTGGCAACAGCATCCTACTTGCTGTGGGCCAAGGGGGAGATAGGCCCTTATGAAAAGAGCTCTTTTTTGCAATTATTTGATCTTAATGTGATACTTTTATCCTTTCCTTTCCGCTACTAAGTGCACTTGGTTATTGGATTGGGCAAGGCTAGTGATTTTGGAATACTTTCCGCCACAACTAAGAGGACATCAATTTTTTGAAGTTCCAAAATATTCAGCGAAGAATATTCAGCGAAGACTGCTAGTCTGACCCTTGCAAATCTTCCTCCCTGCTGCCAGGGAAGTTGAGTTTGCAGGGAAATCTGATACAAGGAAAAGGACTGATCTGAACACCTGTAGATTTAAAAATAATTTTTTTTCCCTGTGAACATGTGCTGAATCACTTTAGAGCGCTGTTGAGTGGGAGCTGCAGCCTGTACTGGCAGGGCCACACTAGAGTGTTGTGGGATCCAACTTTGTGTTGCCCTGTTCCAGATTTCTCTAGCCCAGCTCAGCACAAGACTCAAGCATACCATTTAGATCTGAGTGTATTCCAGAAAAGTTGCTTCAATACAAGTCTGGATAAGTGAGGATACACAGCTCGGTTGGAGCAGGGTTCTTTGGCTTTCTCTTACGGCTAATTAAGGAATACTTAACAACACAATACCTTGATGGCTGGCACATTGCTACTACAATATCTTGCTGAGCAGAAATGAAATAAAAAGCAGGGGGGGAAAAAAACCAACTCAAGAAGACCTGCCATGTCTGAAGACAACCTTTGGTGCAGTTGCATCATATATGCTAAAGTAAAGAACCAAATTCTGTCTTCACTATGCAGCTTTATGCCTTTTATGGAAATAGTTCGGATTCATGCAGATGGAATCAGTTTCTCTTTAGGTAATATGAAAGAACTGAATGAAAATTTTTGCCTTAGGGTTCTGCTCCAAACCTGCCAGATCCATGAATGTCCAAGTATTTTCTTGTTCTATTGTGACTGACTCAGGTTGAACCACTGCTTAAACCCGTGTTTGATTTCTGCTATATTTGACCAATACTATTTGTTAATCAGCTTATTACTTAAAAAGACTTCTAAAAACAGATTCAAATAAAAATGATGAAGATAGTTCTAGAAAAGGATGAAAATAGGAATTTAAGGATGTTTTCTGTGGTTTCAGCAAAGTGCAGCATCTATTATTTTTTCATTCAAACTATTTCAGTGCAACTTTTTCTTCAGGACAAATCATTAAGACAAAAAATATCCTCTTGTAACTACTTTGTCATGCAATGGTCACATCATGGCAACTCATTCCCCTCTTTTTTTTTTTCTGGGATCCATGCCAAGTGCTAAGCCAGAAAACCTTGTTATATTAATTATGAAGAAAAAGCATGTTTTATTAAAAACTAGCCTGCTGAATATTCTGTCGTGCTGCTTTTCAGTGACAGCAGAATTGCTTTTGCATTTTAGCACTGTTAATGAATTTTCAGGGGTGGGGGGAGATATAGTCTACATTTTCCATAGCAATTTTTAAAGCAAAGTCAGATTAGGACTGCCAAAGGTATTGAATCAATCTAACACTTAGGACTAGTTAGAAAAAATCTGGGCAAGACTTCATGTTGTCTAAGACTGGCCCCACATCTTCCTCACTGGGCATGAGTTAACACTGCCAAATTCATTATGAGCTTATTTGTATTAGATTATGTTCCCACAAAGCCTGTAAAACTGGCATTGAAGTACCCTAGAGCTGATCCCCTCAGTAAGATGCTACATGTACTACTGGACCAAGTGTGACATTGGTCTTGGTGATACGTTAATTAATAATTACTCTTTTGAGTTGTGAAAATCACTGATCTCAAATTCCAGACTCCTTAAAAAAATCTATGCCCCATTAAACCCCCTCACTATATATTTTTCCCAAATAATTCAAACACATCAACATCTGAATTTTTGCAACGCATTTCAGTAAATATGAACCTGCACACGCCACTAGGAAAGAAATGTCACTAAGAAAGCAGATGTTTTAAAGAACCTCAGATTCCTTCATGAGAAAATCTACTTGATTGCTTGGAAGAACAAAAGAAATTTTTTTTAAACTGACTTTTAACTTTCCTTTGATTACAAGTCATTCTTCCAGTCTTCTTTAAAGAGGAGATGAATAGATGTAGGAACGTATATCAAGCTTTGCCAGAGCAGAGCTCTGGTCACCCCTAGCTGTGTTGAATATTTTGCCATTAACCTTCCTCCCACGTTAGCGGCAACAATAATTCAGTCATTCAAAACATGTGGCTGGGGGAAATTTTACCTTTTACAGAAGAGTTTGCAAAACTGCCAAGGCAGTGCCTACCCGACCTGTTTAATCTGATATTTAGTCCCTTCAAAATGAAGACTGGAAATAAGGAAGAAAAATTTTATGATGAGGATGGTGAAGCTCTGGTACAGATTGCCCAGGGAGATGGTGGATGCCCCATCCATGGAAACATTCAAGGCCAGACTGGGTGGATCTCTGAGCAACCTGGTCTGGTGGAAGATGTCCCTGCCCATGGCAGGGGGGTTGGAACAAGATGATCTTTAAGGTGCCTTCCAACCCAAAACGTTCTGTGATTTTCAGATGAGCGGCCCATGCTGCAGCCCAGTGTTTTGGGGCATTTCTTAGTGCCCAGGGCTAGGACAGGGACTATGCTCCCCACCACAGACCACTGGGAGTGGGGTGAGCACTGAGTGTACCCAGAGGAGCCATTCCTTGACACTGTAGATGCCTGCTCAAAAAAACCCCCATGGGGTTTCTCTCTTATGCTGCATTAACTTGGTCACCTCAGTGGCCTGAAATGCGGGTACAGCAGAGCTGGCACATGGAAAGAAATGGAGGATAAAAACATACTCACGCACAAACATGTGGTCCCTAGGAGAATAACCAGGGGAAGAACTTGAAGGGTCAAAGCACTGTTAACCATCTTCTTTTTTTTCTTGAAATTAGCTTTTTCTTCTAGCCTATGTTTTTTCAGACAAGCCACAATCTTTTGAGGCCAAGCTAATTCAGTGCAAATAATTAACCGTGCTTCAAATATTGTCTAATGTTCAACAGATTGCCCTGATCAAATAAATGCATCCTGTCCAGATATTCACTGCATTGACCACTGGCAAATGTTTCAAATCAGTAAGTATTAAAGATGGGAACAGTATAAATTAACAATAAAAACAAGCATTTACCTTGTATTAGAAATATCTTTCAACTCTTATTATCAATTGGAAAAAAAAGTATGGATCATACCTACCTCTCTCCCATCTGAAAAGTACTGAGATTTAGTTACATAATAGATGATTTTTAAAAATTTCAAAGTGTGGTTTTTTATTATTTTCTAAATTTCAGACATGAAGCACAGCTTGTGTTCTCAAGCTTTTGTCCATTAATGTGAGAACTGGGATTAATTTTTTTTTAACAAAATTTAAATTCCTGACTAACCTCTATTCTCCTGAGGCTGAAGCATTTGTAACAGTAGCAACTCAGGAAATCAGAGTATTACTGCAAGAATAAACAACCCTCTTCTGCGGAAATGCTGGAAAACTTTTGCTGATCAGACATTGTTTGTGCTACATGTAACAAAAACAAATGAAGTGACCATTCTTTCTCCAAGACAGTTTAGAACCTGAAAAGGAAAAAGGTGATAGAAATAGTCTCCACATGTTGAAATATGAGGAAGAAAACAGTGGAATCCCAAGGGCTTCATCATTTCTCATCCTGAATGTGATTTTTGTGGTGAAAAAGACAGTTGTGAGCACTTGATTACAGTGGCAGGTGCTGAAATTTGGATGCCAGAGAACCTTGTTTCTGATGATTCCTTACTTTGGATCATGAACAATCCTAAAGGAGATTTCATACACCAGAAAATACACAAAGAATTTCAGTATCCTGACTATGCCACATGCGCATACCTTAAGCAGTTGCCTATAAGCAATAGATATTTGAGACTTAGTATGTTGGTGGCCAGCCACAAATACAAGTTTATGAAATTCCAGATTCTTTAACTAGTTATAAAGACAGCAAGATAAAAGGAGTTAGATAACACACCACTTTATGTAATGTGTCCTTGAGTAAGCTGATTTGCACTGAATTTTAATAGGGACCTGATTCATCAAATCTCAAACAGAATTAAGGTATGGACTGGATCCTAATAACATCATGCTTTATATCCATGAAAGATGAATTAAAGGATGCAAAACTGCTATTGACAAACATTGATTATATGTACTTTGATGGACTTTGAAGTTGTGCCAGATGCGTCTTGTCAGCCTCCAAAGTTTTCTTTCAAATCTCATTGCATAAGGCTTTTACTTTTTAATTATTTTTCCCCTCAGCCTCTTTGATCAAGAAAAAATGTAGATCATATTTGTGTGATGCTATTTCCTATGCATTTTATTTAGATATGCCCTTGTGCACAGCTCATGATATGTAAAAAATGTTACACGGCACGTAGTGATCTTACCCTGTTATCCTGGGTGCTATTTAATACTTAATTGACCTTCTCAAGCTGCTAAGTGAAATCTTGCCATGTGCAGAGAGCTAGCACAATGCTCATGGTCTTTTTATACCAAATAAACCTACACAATAAGATGCAAGAGACAAGGTTGCTGGTCTCTCTTTGTTCCCAGGAGGATTTTGACCAGTGAGAATGTCCAGTGGATCCATTTCATTCCGCCCCCTGACTGTGGCAAAGTGGTCCTCATGTCAGACCCAATGGGAAGGCAAAGCTCTCTGCAACTTCTTCTGGTTTTAGGAGATGGACTGAAGTTTACACAAGAAGTTTAAACAAGCGAAAGTCCTTCTTTCACTTTCCTATTTATGAAAAGATTTTGTCAGCAGGGAGCTTCAAGAAACTGAAAAGAGTCTTTGGAACCATTTTGATATTTCAAAGTTGTGAGCCACATGAACCATCTTGCTTTCCTTGTCCATCAAGATATGGCCAACCCCTTCTGGGCATGGGAATGCATGAAGTATATTGCTGTGCATGGGAAAAGGCTTCAAAGGTGGTGCAGGACTTAGGTACAGGCGTTCTTTTTTGTGGGAATTGACCATTCCCTACACATCCAAGCCCATCCTAGTGATCGTGGCTTGCACGTCAGATATGAAGCATTTCTCTGTGACAATTTAGGTGTCTTCAAACAATAAACACAGAGAAAAAAAAAATAGATAAACACCATGAAATCCTTTCAAACTGAGAATAAATAGATGAAAACAAAAGTTTCAAGTACTGGATCAGAACTGTGGTGGGCTGGCGGTTTTCTGCATCACTGTCAATACTGCCTTGAACAAATCATTTACTCTCAATATTCCTTCATTCCCATCACAACAGTGTGGCTAGTAACTTCTCCACTTTCACTGTGTCCTGTCTGTTTAGATAATAAACTCTTCTGGCTCACTATTTTTTCCTTTATTAATGAGAAGCTCCAGGCAAAAGACGTGCCTTGTCCTAGCTGTGATGTCTACTATAAAGGAAGGAAAATAATAACCTAAAAGTCTGTATTCTCAAATGATTTATTTGGAATTACTACTAAGTATTATACTTTATAATGCTTGAGCAGCTTTGGTTGCCAAAATAAACAGCAGAAACATGACTTTGTCCTTTTTTTCCCCCCTGAAATGGGAATTTCCACTGAAAAAATATTACCCTTGGATATTTTTCTGCCACTGTACAGATCACTTGAATTCTGATCCTGGGAAGCATTTCGAGCCCTTCCTGGCTGATAACTCTTCTCCATCTTCCAACACAAATGAATATTCTGTGCTGGATCTACCTCTGTGTATCTGGTGTGTGTGCATTATTATGCTATTAGACACACTAAAGGCAGATCTAGTTATTAACACCAGAATAAACAAATCACCACAGCTGTGAGGCAAGAGAGAAAATTCCAAAGATAAAAGCAAGATAAAAACATCTACTATGTGACTCTAACAAAAGCAGAAGTTGTAGAAATACTTGCTGGCATCAGCCCACAAGAGCACAAGCCAGGCCCTTCGAGGGTAAGAACATCTTCAGAGTCCACAGCAATACCATGGAATGTGCATGGATGCTTTGACTTTGGTCTTTTCCACCGCTACCATTTTGTGGCTTTCTTTAATTAACCTAATAACTCAAAAGCCCTACACATGTTCATGCTTCCTCTTTAGTGTCCCTCCACTTTCATTAAATACAAGCCCTTTTCAAACTGCAAATGAAAATGAGAAAGCAGAAGCCCTATTATTCCTCTTTATACAGAAGGGCTGGAGTTGAGACAGTATAGGGAATTGACTTTAACATAAAATCTGGGAAGTGGAGGAGGGATATTCGCTATGAGAAATTCATCTTGGTGCAGAAAGCCAGCATGAGGTCTAGACATCCCTTAAATCAACATTTAAACTGCTGTGGTTGCGTTTTGTTTCATAATTCTCTCTAGAAGCACATTCCTAGTGATGTTTTCAATTCTTGGGCTCAGATCAACAGCACAGTAAAAAATTGCAAGACAATCAAACAAACAAAAAACAGAATAAGTGCAGGCAGCAGAAAGTTCTGTTGGACGCGCAAGAGGCCTCTTCCCTCATCCACCCTGCTGTAACCCAGAAGTAACTCATCAAAGGCTTTATGCAAGCTCAAAGCTGGTTCAAGAAGCTGAGCTGGTTGGAGAGAGAGGCAATCCCACCCCAGGGATGCCCACCAGGACCAGCAGTCCCTCTCTGATGCTGATTTGTTACCAAACTCTTCCTCTGAAGGTACATAAACACCACCTTGAAGAACAACCTGCCATGGTGGAGCTTTGTCCATGTGCTCAGTCAAAGATTGACAGACACCTGGCTAAAAGATTTTCTGTCCTCTTCTGGCCTCTTGGGTGTTCTTTTATATCTTTCCTAGAACAGCTCCAGATATTCTTGTTAGCTGTGCTGTTTCTGAGCCCATTTCTGTGTCTTGGAGCTGCCTGCTAAAAGCATTAAAATTGTAAAGTGGTGGATGAAGGAAGACAGTTTTGCTTTCAAGCTGAAAAACATGCATCAAAGCCCCTGTAGTAAATTTACAGAGTATTAAAAACAAACAAAATCTGACCGTAGGGTAACATCATTTTAGGAAAGATGCGATGGCCTACCTCAAAGTCTGCATTTAATGTGCACAGCTCTCACTTAACCTGCCTAGGCTATAAATCCCAAGGGCCAAATTCTGTCCAACCATCTTAAAATGGAGATATTTTTAGACTGCAAAGGTAGAGCTAATATAGTCTCTCTGCTCCAGTTACCAAACACCTCCTCCACAGGCCACATTGGTCATTTTCCAGACAAAGTAGAGAGCAGGAACATTAATCCGAGGGAACTCGTACAAGCAAAGGTGTAATAGAATATGACCCCCATGCTATTTCGCATGCATTTAGAGGCAGTCACACATCAGGAAACACCTGAGTTTAAAGAAACCCCAAGGCATTCCTCCAAAATACATCATTAAATAACAATTACTGCAATTTTTAAAATGATTTTTTTCTTCCCATTTGCTGTAGTGTTGTTATTTTAAAAAGGAGTCACACATTTTTCATTGACTCATCATTTGTTTTCAGGAAAGGAATCCCACAGGTGATCATACAGTAATATACATACTAAATATCTGTGAATTCTTTGGCAGAATAATTTAGTATGCTGTTCAATGAATTGTCTGAATGACTGGAATAACAGAGATAAGTAACTTCAGGTGCAACAATGCACAAGTGTTATGAGCACAGCTATGCAGTTCTGACAGAGTCAACAAATCCTGCTTCGGTAAGGACTATACAAGTATTTTATTCTCCTAAAGCATTTAGATTTCCTTGTGCAGCACACTAAATATATAAACCAGATTTAAAATTTTCATTTATTGTCTAATGGTCATTAATGCATATTGACAGAATTATTCATCTGAATGGCCAGCTGAAAGGATGTACATGGTGATAGACCCTGCCTTAGCTTCTTGTTCTCCTGTGTGGAGGTGGTGACATGAGTATCCTTATGTCACGTTTATCTTGGCTTCATGTTCAACTTGGCTGGCCTGGTGTGATAAGCAGGGCCAATTTGGTTGAGCATAAAGATGTTGATTAATTTCAAGCTCAGCTTCCCCAGGTTACAATTCCTTATTTTGTTCCCTCATTTCAGATCTATACTTTGGCCTGGATTTTCTTTCTGAAAAGCTATTTTTCCTGTAGACACTGATCCAGTATTCAAGCTCATTTTTAACATAGTTGGAGTCAAACAAGTATTTTTTAAATTTAAGATTCTGAAACTTGTGACAGAAGAAACACAGCATGGTTTGCACTTTTCTTCGTGTAACAGGGGCAACCACAAGTAAAACTAATTATGGTTTTTATCAGACTTTCTGGGATGAGAAAGTTGTCTCTGGAACAGCAATGCTAAGTGTGAGCACCACATCAATAACTGTGGGGCTAATAGCCTGTAAGTTAGTCACGGGAACTGTGAGCGGATCCAAAGGGATTTTGTGTCCTGTTTCCACTTAATTCATCCTTACCTTCCTCTGAAAGCTTCAACCACTCTTCTTCCCCCTCATTCACTGCATTCAGCACTGTTTCCCTGCTTCCCTCTAGCCCTCTTTAACCAGTTCTTTTTTGACCAAGCAGCTAACAAATTTTTTTTCCCCGTTTTCCACTCTCCCATTTCTGTTCTCATTGCAAACAAACCTTGATGTTCCTATGAAATGCTTCACAAGAAGGATATCAGTGAATCCTTTTGGCTGTTGTTAAAAATAACTTTATGGGAAAAAGTTGATATTTTGTATGTAAAGCAGCACTTTTCATACAGTAGATTTAGAGAAGCCCCTAAGCTTTCACTGCAAATTTTGAAAGTGGAGGTGCTGGTATGGGTGGCAGCACCTATCAGTGTTTACATTAAAAGTAATTACAGTGATGTTATAATCATTCCTAAGCCATGCATTGCAAAACTGAATAATTTATTGTTAAACTTAATGCAAATATGTTCCAAAGTGGAACTGATTCCTGAACAGCCTAATCTCAGCTCTTTAGTGACATGTTGAAGACAGCAAAGCAATATGGTTACATTATTTTAAAGTCTGTGGTCTGTTGTAACAGTATATGATTTTTAAAATATGTATTTATTTCCCCTTTTCCCTTTACCATGATGCTTCCCTAGCACAAAGGTTTCTCATCTCTGACACCCTCACTTCTGCACCTGAGTGGGACCCCAAAAACCGAAGCAAAGAACCCCTTTGAAGGATGGAACTTTCACATCATGTACAGGATGACTTGGAAAAAGAGGCTTCAGGCAGAAGAAGCTGGAAAACCCATTTTCCCTGGCTCTTGAAGCTGCTCCTGAATAGATGTTCCCATGGGGGAGCTGCCCAGCTCCTGACATTGCATCCAGCAGGGGGGTCTGACAGACAGATGCTGCACATGAATCCCCTTTGCTCTGCACATTTTTTGGGTCCATCCTTCCAGCAACCTGCCCCATATACTCCGTGCTCAAGTAAATTCCAGAGGAAGGAAAAAGCATGTCTGAAGTTACCCCTTCCCCTTCCTTCTCTGCCCTTCCCTCTCCAAGCAGATGTACCCCTCCATGGCCCATATTTCCAAACTTTTTGATTCTTTGAGTGATTTTTATACTCTGAAACAGCATCATTGAATTTTGCTTAGTTAAGGCGAGACGGCTCATGTCAGAAAATGTTTGCTAGATTGGGTCTCATTTTGTAACATTTCCCCTCAAAGGATGATTCAATGATGCATCTTAGAATCAGATTCCAGAGAGGGAACTAAAAGAAACATCAATAAAAAAAGAAACTGTGAGGAAACTAAATATAGAACAGGCCAATATGAATTAAACAACATCCTAGAAATCTTCACACAATAATTGATTTGCTCATTTGTACTTCTTTCTATTCTTTAATCTTTCAGTAGGGCTTCAATCCTCCCCCCATTGCTTTTTTAATATTCTCTGTTCATCTGTTGTCTACAATATTGTTTCTGATCTCTCTCATCCCATCAATCATCTATAAAAAGAGACTAGTCCACACGCTCTGGTCTCCAATCCTAATGACTGTAAAGAACTAATCACCTAAACTGAGTGATGTTCATTGTTGTAAGTGTCTCTTTGATTTATTAAACATCTCTGTATAAATTCCTGCATGTTTTGCAAGTTGTTTCCTAGAACCTGTATGAAGGCACTTTGAAATCCTAAAACTGTCTGCTTATGGGGTTTTTGGTTCACCTAATAAATGGATTCTTGTCATGAAAAATGAGCTTTTACTTAACTGAAAGGACCTCTCAATTCCAAATTCAGGTCAGAGCCTCAGTTTGAGCTTCCCCTGAATATACAGCAAACTTACAAAGGCTGCTCATATACACTTTATATTAATTTCAAAACACTGTGTGCATTGCTTTGGGATGTCTGCCTGCTGATGGAGAGCCATAGACACTATGGAAATAATCCTAATGATGGCATTTTCCACAGCTGTCTCTTTCACATGCTGTTGCAAGCTCTTCAGTTGAGCAAGTGGACTTCTAATCTGATTAATTAAAGCTTAAGGACTGAATATGTTCACAACCTGTCCATGTCAAAGCAATATTTTCAGCAATATGCCATCAGTGTGTGACCACCCTGCTCAGTGATGGGGTGGGATTCGAGTGCTGAACTCAGGGCCTTTTTGACCACGCATCAATGGTGAGGCCACTCAATGCCCACCAAGGGACCTGGGTGTCACCAAGGTTGGGGATTCTCAAAAGGATGCAAGATCCAGGTTTTGGGAACTGCCTCCCCATCTAACCTGGCCTCACTTGAAAGGAAAAGAGATGCTAAGGACAGAGCAGAATTCAACACGAGCAAGGCATGTCCGAAGACCATGTGAGGCTTTTTAAAGAACCCAACATGATGTTCTTGTGAGCTGATTGCCAAAAATAGGGACTAGACAAAGCATTAAATGGGCACAGCTGTTGGTAGAGCCACACTCAGGACAATACGTAAAACAGAGGACCAGTTTCACCAAAAAACACTCTCTGTGCTTTTCATGCTTTTTCACCAGCACCTTAGGGTGCAAGACAAGAAAGAAAAGGTATAAAGTGTTTGAATGAGGCCATTCTGGGAAGGATTCTTTGCCAGTGAGATTCCACTCCCCCTTCTCATGCTGGATTTGCACAGAATATTGAGCACCTGCTAAAAACAAATGCACACTCCTTAATGTTCACCCCAGTCGTTACAGCAGTCCCTGGCTAATGAACCAACCACTGTTACAGGCAGGTGAGTTTCATGCATTGATTGCCTTAGTGCCTCATACTAAGTAAAAAAGATGTTAATGATGTTATTATTATTACAGAAACATCATGAAACTCATAAATATAGATTCAACAGTTAACATCACAAATCTGTGAAAACCCTTTTTTCAGCACAGTATGGGCAGAGTTACGCTGTCAGAAAAAAAGAAGTGGGGAAAAAGTATGTAGAAATTACTCTATAGAATTGCCCACTTTTTATGTTTATAAAATGTGCACTAATACCTTACAGATTTTGTGTTCTGTAACCATTAGCAAAACAGTCTCCTACATCCCTCTGGTAAGGGTGCATTGATCCAGGCTGGTAAATCTTGGTTTGGTATATATAGCTCATATAGGTTTCCTTTTCACTGTCAGGTTAGCAGATCAAGTGTTACTCTTAGAACGAGATTTTGTTTCCTTGCATTTCATTTAGCATTCCAAATTTGCTTTCTGCCTGTATCTCAGGATCTCAAGCAAACATCAGTGTTTTGTGATTGCAGTTGTCACCTAGGATAGCCGCAGGAAGTGATTAGCTTCCCCACAAGTGCCCAGGCTCAGAAAGGGCTGCAACATAAAAACACATCAGAAGAGGGGTCTTTCCTCTCTCTCTCTAAATATATATTTTTAAAGAAAAATGTGGCAATGATGTTTTGGGGGGAAATTTATATTTTCTTCCGCCAAGTAACTGAAAAACAAATACAGATAAAGTAGATTTAAATTTCTGTTCAAGCAAATATTCAGGGAACTGATTAGTGAAGTTTATAATATTCCCATTGTTTGTACTCACATATATATAAACATATATAGTTTCTGTGAAATATATTTCTATTACTATTAGGTGAGAACATTCCATTACCCTGTTACAAGAACATAAATAAATAATAGCCATCTGCAACACTGGTGTCAGCATCTTTATCACAGGTGCTGATCTGGGCTAGATGATTTCCAAACTCTCAGGAAGGAGAGACTCATTTCTACTCTGAGAAGCTCCCACGTGGGGGACCGTCACACAGATGGACAGAGATTAGGACAACAGAAAATTTCTACCTGTGTGAACTCCCCGCACCACAGAAAGGCATGCAGGGAGAAATGTTTTTAAAGAGCTTCAGAAGTAAAGCGCAGGCAGGGGAGAGGCTTTGCGTTGTGAGAAAAAGATCACCAACAGGAGAGCTGAAAGCTCACAAAGAATTTAACCCCCAAGAAAGTTTAACCAAAACATTTGCTTAGAGTCATAACACACCACTCTGCGGTTGGATCACCTAAACTAATACCGTATCCTTAAAATATTTACTGATGATGGACTCCATCTACAAATTTAGTAGCAGCAGTTTCACTGAGGAATGATCTGTGATTTTTCTCTGTACAACAACACTGGCGATTTCAAATCTATTGTCTTACAACCTACCTCAATATTAAAAGGTTTTTTTCTCTCTTGTCAAACAAATGCTTCCCAAATCTCTGTGGGATAAATACAATGATGGTTTAACATGTTTTGCAATCCACTGAGCTTTAAACATGTCAGCTTACCTAGGAATGGTTACTATATATTTTACAGCTCTGGTTTGGGAGAAAATCCTACATCTTGAAGAAAACAAACAAAGACCTTCCTTTTCTGATTTGTGAGTGTGTTGTTTGGGTTTCATCTCTTTTCTTTTGTTTTTCCCAGAAAGATGGTTGCTGCTTGAGAGGCACCAGGCAGTAAAGAAGACTGAAAGTAGTTAGCCTTGGTGGAGGTGAACCGTGCGGTTAGAGGGCAGAAAAGGAGGTCAGAGGTACATATGATCAATACAATATTGCACAGGAATTGCCACAGTGGACGCCTCATGCCTACTTTGTGTGAGCACTTATAAATACCTGTCTGTATCGCCAATCTCTGGCTCAGCTGAAAAAGGTTCTGTATCTTTGACGTGAGGCAAGAAGATCTCCATCCCCGCAGTTCTACTGAGATTACTCAGCTGTGAACAGATAACTCAATACAAAGAAGAGGAAGAAAAAGCAAGGAAAAAAGTAGAAGCAGAAAATTTCATAGAGCCCAAACCAGACAAGACTCTCTCTGATGACCAAGGAAAAAGCTTTGATAAACGGTAGGGCAGCTCCTCAAATCCAGGTCTCTGAAAGTGGGGGTGGAACACTGCAGGAAATAATATGAGAGTCCCTGCTGTGGGAGTCAAGGGAGACAGGGAAAATAGTTCAGGTAATAAAAAAAATGTTAATATTACAAGAGTGGAATGCATCTGAGTATAATTCCAGACTTTTAAGTTCAGTTTTCAAATCTTGCAGAAAGAAAGAGGCAGCCTGCTGCCATCTCACTAGTTTGTCACATTGGGTTTAAGGTGTGGAATAAATCAAAACTTTTTTTTTTTTGGAACATGGTACAAAGAAATGCATTAATAATACAAGAAAAATGTTCATCACGTTGGTGTGCATCAGTGGAAACACTATTTAAAAGAAACTATGAGCAACACATGAAAAGATTTGACCTAGGTTTCACTTCTGATGTGCCAGGGTGGGGGCAAGGCAAGCATTTCTCTTACCTACTGATGTGTTACATCTGTGACTTCCCACTTGGGCAGAGAAGTTGGATTCCCAAAGCAGGGAAGATTTTTTTTTCCCTGCAAGCAAGCAAGGAAGTTTGAATCCTCTGAGCCATCCCCTCTAGGTGCGTTCAAGAGGAACAGAGAGAGAAATAAAACAAAACCTCCCAGTTAGCTGGTAGCTGCCATGCCTTTTCTTCCTCTGCATGCTGAATGTTTAAATGTCTAAAGACTCTGATGTTTGCTGAGAACTGCAGTAGCATTTGTGCTCAGCTCGGCACTAGTGCAGACATGGGACACATGCACTTGCCTACATCCTGTACCTTTCTAAATGCTTGTGATTTCCTTCCTTTTAGCTTCCAGATACACACTTTAAAAGAAATTAAAAGTTGTTCTGATTAAAGTATACAATTTCTATTTATGGAAGAGCATAGCTGCAATAAATATTTGTTTCTAAGCTAGCTGAATCTATCAGCAATCATAGTATGGGAAAGATCAAAGGGAAGACAAGATAAACACAAGAATGTTATTTGTGATTTGGATTGTGGTAGACCCCAAATGCTCCACACAAAAATGAGACCTCCTGCAGTCAATGGTGTACAGGCAAAAAAGTGGAATTTTCTTGTCTTCTGAATCACCAGCAGTCTCAATAGGCAAATTGAATCCAAGGGGGACGAAAACAGATTCTTTCTGTTAGTGACCAGAATAAGGAAATGCTCACCTTGCCAGGGCACCTCTGGTTAACTCGATTTGCAAGAGCAGTGGGCACCCTCTCCCCAGCTGGTGACATGGTCACAAGAGATATCTGGGTTCCACCCCCTCTGTCCAAGGGGGGACCCTTTGGAGCCCTTGTGCCTCAGGAATACAAGAGCTTTGGTTCCACCAGCTCTTCCGTGAGCTCCCTGTCCTCTCAGGGCTGGCCAAGCATCATCACACCAGACAATTTCCTGCACTTAGTAGCCACTTCGTGGACAGACAGAGTGAACAATGGATGTGACTGTGCTGCCCCACTGACCATCTGTCACGCCCCACTCTCCAACTCATGCTGGCAGACACCGCAGCTGTGCCTGGACGAGCAGAGAGGGAAGGTGAGTGCTCTGCATCCTGCTCTGCATGTCCTGCCAGGTGGGGGAACCACATCTGACAGCCCTCACAGCGCTCTTTCCATTCATTTCATTCTTCTCTCCCAGCACACTGCCACTCCATCACCCTGCTCCACCCAGATGTTCAGGTGAAGCGTATGAGAAAGGGGGAATTCACTGCTCCAGCAGACAGTCATTGCTCTCCCTGTATATGCCTTCAGCCTGTTGTCACCATCTTAATTTGTAGTTTTGTGAACTACTTTTAACTTATTTAATAGACTCACACAATAGGAAAAAAGGCCCTAAGGAAAGAGAATAAAAGTTCTTACTTTGCTAAGACCTTGCCTGGCAAATTTCAACTCAAAAACCCCAGAGAATGCAGAAGAGATTAATGAAAATGCTGAGAATCACCATAATAATTCCAACTACCAGCACCAGTGTCAGCAGGCTCAGCAGGGCCTGTCATTAGAAAGCCCCCTTTTAAATGGGTGTCCCTCCTATTAGTTAAATTATCTACACTGTGGCGAAGAATATTCCAAGGTGACAGAAATCGGAACAGTACAGACTGCTAAAAATGAAAATCAGATAATTGCTCATAAATTACTTCTGGGGTCTTTCAAGATCTTTTGGTCTTGCTGACTGAAAGGCAAGTCATTTGGAATGCAATAATTAAAATAAAAGCTGCAACATATAAGAAATGTGGTTGGAAGGAAGATATTAACAGATATATTGTACCTGCATAAATTATCATCAGGTTTTCAATAGCACCCTGAATTCACTCTTATTCTCCTTAAAAAGCAAGTAGAGATGAGAACCTTGGCATGGAGAGCAACTCTGGCTCTGGTCTCCACTCTCTTCCCTGGATCTTCACACGTATTCCAGCCAGGGGTAAACAGGGTCTGGATATTATTGCCCTTTCTCACACTTTTTCCCCAGTGCTGTGTCTGTCTAATGCTCAGTGACATCCACCCCTGACACCAGGGACCAGCAGACCTTCAAGGGTGGCACAGCAGCCCTCAGATCCCCTCGTGACTTCAGCCCCTTCAGAGAATGGGGACTGCCCTGCAAGCATGAATCGGAGGGAAAACCCCAAATTTCCTCCCTTGGGATGGGACCTCAAGACTTAACCAGGAAATATTTTAAACAGAAGGCCTTTTCTCCTAATTTACCACATCTGAGAGTAAAATTAATGTCACTTGGTGTTCAGCAGAGCCATGTCTATATTAGGTTTTTTCAGTAGTTTTAGATGAAAGTTGCTGAGAGACAGAAGGGGTGCTCTGATGAGCTGAAGGTCAAGACATCGTCACCTTTTCAGCTGTATTCTCTCTTCTTTTTCTGATCATCCCACACAGCTACCAACTGTTTGGAGGAGGATAGCCATGCAACTCCAGAAAATGTCTGTTAAAAATCCATTTGACACTCATTTACTGCTGACCACATTTTGTCTAAAAACATTAAGAAACTATTTCACCCCTCTTGGCATTTATTGGACTACATGGAGATGTTTTTTCAGACTTGACTTGTTTTTTTGAAGCCAGACTGTATTATGTTAGTTGCCCAGAGGATTTCATGCATGGGCTACTCTATAAATAAGACTTATTATTCCCCAGTGACAAATGCAGTTTCTTTCTCAGAAGTTCTGTAATAGCTCAAGTGGGATAAACAGGAGTTTTCTGATGGTGTTAATTTTCACAATTAAACTGGAGACACTTCCTGCTACAAGAGGGATAGATAACCAGTTTTTAAACCACCTTTTAATTGCTGAAGCCAACAAATCTTCTGCCCATGAGTTCCAGCTGGGTAGTGAGAACGGGATGATATCACTCACCAACTGTGATTCTCTGTGGTTCCCCAGAGAAAAAAATTTGGTTCCCCCAATCCAATTTGTAGCTAGGAGGAGACAGGGGAAGCTGTAAAATCTACCAGGCTAGCATAACAGGCTGGCACTGTTATCCTGATCTCAGTAAGGCCAAGGACTGTACAAGCAGCTGAAATCCCCTGTGGTGTTCAAGATGAGGCAGGAGAAAGTCTGCAGGACAGCCACTGCAGCATGGACAACACCGTCTGTTTCTGGGAAGGAAAATGCAGGATTTTTATCTTCAGGGCTGCTTCTCTGCACTTTTTGCAGAAACTAAATTAACCCCATGAACATAGAACAAATGTACATATATTACAGGGCTCCTTTCATGAATAAAGGATGCCAGGTCACCTAACCTCCATCCAAATGAGCGGCGCAGGAAGGGAGAGAGGAGAAGTGAATGCAATTTGACGTTACAGCACGGAGGAGGTTTACATATAGCTGAATCATCCAACAACCCAATCTGCCAGAAAATAGCAAATATCACACAAATTCACATGATTTTCATCAGTCTGTCCCCTGCCCTAGCACTGCTGGAATGTCCTCTAGCTGGATCTCAGAGAAGTTTCACAGTGGAAACATCCCAGCCCCCTGGCACAGCCCCTTCCAGCACTGATCTCGCTGCAAGGCTGGACCTCAGCACAAAGGAAGGGACAGGGATGATTTTTCCAGTTATGACATCACTTCCCCACAAATAATGCTTTTCCCCAGTCCCATCACCTAAACCTCCCTTAACACCTGGTGGTTTAATACAAATTCAGAATTTCCACTACAATGAGTCTTTAGCATTCCTCCTGCTTTTTAGGCTCAGGAAATACTTTGCGTAGGATTCAGGGCATGCAGGTGGGAGTGTTCCTGCAGCCTGACCTTTCTATAATCTGTAATTCTCAGTGGCCATGGTTTCACCTTTATCTGGAAACTTACAGGAAAAAATCTCTTTTGGAACAACGAGTAAAAGGCTGATTAAATAACTGCCTATCATCTTCTGGGATGGTTATCCTTCAGTGAATGCCTGAAATCAGCAGTCAAGAACAAATAAAGAGCTCATACTCCTATTTTATAACTAGATCTCAGCATTACACTGAAATGAAGCCAGCTATCCTTGGTGGCACCTGGGCCCTTTGGAGTTTGACACAAAAGGCACCATGGATCTGGTGCTCAGAGGCACCACTGAGGTGCACGTCTGCAGCACGTGGGCTCCTCTTAGCCATGTTTAGGGGTCAGAGTTCCTGTGTTTAGGGGCCAGGGCTCCCAGCTGAATGCACTGAGATGGACTATGTGTTGGCAGTATGTATGAAGTATGTGTGTGCAGCCCAGAGGAAATCAGACTTATTTGTAGACAGAGAACTTTGAAGTCTCTCCCTATGAGTGCATCCACTAGAGAGCAGATGGAGATCAGGCTGCAGAGTTGGTATTTCACGATAAGTCTCAGTTCCTGCATTGGCAGTTTCACATGCTCCTCTTAAATTTCCCTGCTTCTTTACCACTCTGCTTCTATACACTTACTGTTGAAAAATATTTACATGCAAAATGTTCTAAAGGGAGAGAGGTTAGCAAAACTGTCAACTGGGCTAAAAATATTAAGCAAATCTTTTCCAGCCTCCATGAAGTAATAGATTTCTATTGCTGCTTACTCAGGACTTCTAGGAGGCTGCTGTACTCACAGGAGGGTGCTTTCTTAGCTTATTTTATGCATCAATTTCATGTAGAATATTTGTTTGCTTCTGTGGGTGAAAAACATATATTTTCTGATGGAGATTGCTTACCTCAAGCAAAAACTAAATGATCTTCAGCCTTGAGAACCTTAACTTTTTGTACAATTTAGCTAGCAAATCACAGAATCATAGAATCATAAATGCCATGATGGAAGGGGACATTAAGGACCTGGTCCAACCTTGCTTGGCAAAAGCACAGTCTAGACAACACGCCCCAGCACCTCTTCCAGCTGAATCTTAAAGTGCCCCAATGCTGGAGAATCCAAATGTAAAACCATACCTACTCTTGAGGAATTTCTTCAAGCTGGAGCAGATACATCCTCAAAAAAGACTGTAAAAATGTGTTGACATTGAGTCTGAGCTCAAATCTTAGTACTTGAACATGTGTTAGACCAGGTCTGAGGGCTCCATTCCTGTGCCTTTTTTTAGTGGTAGGCCTTTACATTCTTCTCTCTCTCCTTGGCCACAACTCTGTTTTCTTCCACCAAGAGCAGGATTTCTGCCTTTCCAGATAAGCATCCAGCCACATAAACCTCTGCATCTGAGACAGACATACTGTCTGTCCCAGTAAAAGTGGGACTGCTTTGACAGCTCTCCCACAAAGGTGTTGCTATGGTTTTTGATCTACACTGCCTCTGCCAATTGATCAGGGCTCCCCCCTGCACCTGAATGAACTGGACCCTATTTTTGGTGAAGAAACAGGGAATATAGGAGAATGGGTGCCCTGGTGAGCTGGCTGACAGAGGACAGTAGGAATAGAGAGAAGAGGGAGGGAGTCAAGCTGCCAAATGCAGCTGCAGTGTGTGACATTGGGACAGACAGCATAGAGGGGACAAGTACACATGGATGGAGCAAATTATGCAGTTTGTTTACTCTGCAGTGATGAAAGAGAAAGGTCAGCTTCTATACACCCTGGCTCATAGGCTGGCGTACATGATTCATATATATGTATTTAAAGTCTTCTATATCTCTCTGGCTCAGGCTGCCACTCATTTCTAGTCTTCTAACAAGCAGGCTTTTGAACAGCATTCACGCTCACTTTTTAAGTTTCGAAAGAAACATCTCTTGCTGTAGAGGCTGCTGCTAATGAGAGATGAGGCAGAGTGAGGAGACAGCACTACTCCAGGTCATCTCTGTGTTGTGCCATCCTGTGCTGCGTGAGCAGATGATAGCACTGCTCTCCACCGCTCTGGCTGCACCATATGGGTCAGAGTCTGTGTTAGCACACAAGTAACCATTAACCTGGCCTTTGCAACCGGCTTCCAAAAACATCTCTAAGCATTCACCTTTTGTTCTGTCTATAACAGTTGCATTCAAGAAAATGTCAGTGAGCAACAAGATAGGGTTCACTAGGACAAGAGTCACAGAAAAGCAAAGTCATGGCAACACAGAATTCACCTCAGTCTGGGCAAATAAAGAAACTCTTTCTCACTGCCTTGTCTGTGCCAAGAGAGCTGCATTTCAACTCAGTCACAGCAAGGGGCTGCTGCCACAAAGTCCCTCTGCTCTTCCCACCAGTGGGCACATACCTGACATCTGTGCAGCAGGAACTGCAGGTTTCTCTGGTCTGCAGTGGAAACACCTCCTGAAATGGGTGCTCAGCATCTCTTAGCCCTTGGTCCTTTGGGATTTTAGTCACAAAGCAACTCCTCTCTCCACATATTCAGACTCAACGCTAGAGGTACTTGAAATATTGAAGTCTGAAAAGAAGGCATCCTAGTACATACCTGAAAGGTACCATTTAATGATTCACAAAATAGGAGCTTGAGAACTATGTGTGCATGGCGTTATATTAATAATGCAGCAGAGCTGCCTGACCAGATGTGTTGGATGGTCCCAGTAGAAGTTTTGCCTGCTCCTGTGACCCTGTCTGCTCCCCTATGCCCTTTTCAAAGACCAAATACGTTTCTTTTTAACATGGCTGGAAAATTTGGGAAAGTAAGCAGAAGTAGCAACTACCTCCAAGTCACTGCTGCTGTCACATAAGGATGTCTCCAAACCTGCCTCAGTTCCACTGACACAATTTCTGACCGGTAAGAACCCCACAGAAACATAGAGAGTCACAGTGCCCCTTCTCCTCCTTTTTGTTGCAAAAAACATCTTTATAAGAAACTTCCCCACACTTGGAACATCAGTTCAGTATCAGCAGAAGATAAAACCAGTGATTCAACAACACCTTAATGGGATACTCCCACACCTTCGGAGGGCATCAGAGGAAAAACTCTACCCAGACCTGGTAAGGCTTTAATTCGCTGTGTCCCTGAAAATAAATAGTGATGTCTACATAGTGTCACAGAGACACGAAAAGCAGAAGAAGGAAAGATGACTCTTGCTCTGTTAAATTTTTAAAAAAACCTACAAGCGCTCTCCACTGGCTGTCTCTTTCTCAGCACAAGGCTTCAGCAGCTGGGCAGAGCACCACTCGGTGAAATGGATATACTAAACATTAAGCAAAATCCCTTCTCATTTACAGTTGTCCTACCTTCAGCAGAATTACATCAGGGATCTGCAGTACAGAGCTGTGCAATTTATACACCCTTCTCTGCCTTAAAATTCCCAAGCTGCACTGTACAAGCAAGGAAGCAATAAAAGACATGGTGCACAGACAAGGCTTACAGTCTGCACTCAAGCTCTGATGCAGTAAAAAAAGCCTAGCTGAAACAAAGATCTAAGTTCCACATCATTTATTTAACTTTCAAACATCATATCCTAGGTTTTACAGTGACGGGCACTACAGAAAACACAATGAGAAATAGATGGGTAATTATGGTGGTGGTTTTGACTTTTACCATCATCTGAAACTGTAGTAAAGTCAGAAGACACAGGTTTATGCTTCTTGAGATACGTGTTTAAATCGAGTTTGTGTCATAAGTGATCTGAATGTAATGGTCACAGCTTGACTCCTAACCAGTCTTAGACAAGTGACTGCGATTCAGAATTAGGCGCAATTTTCTGTATCAGAGCACGTGTACTGCACGGTTTGGTACAAATCAGTGTGATTGGCAGCACACCCGGGACTAGGAGAGAACAAGAAACTTAAATTTCTGAAAGAAAGTTGCGATGTGTGTGGGATGCTCCCTGGGCAGCTGCCCACAGCCTGCCTGCTCCTGCGGCTGCAGCCCCCGCGCCAAGCGCTGCAGGCAGTTTGAGAGAGGCACTGCTCGGTTTGGGAGGAGAGGAAGGGGCAGACAGAAGCAGCTGGTGGAAAAAATAAAATATTATGAGAACAAAACAGACATGAAAGATGTTTTAAGTGGCACGTATGCATAGATCACAGGGGAACTTTGAAATGCTCGATTAAGTATTGAAGTAGCCATCACACAGTCCATAACCCCTGACTGTTACAGAAGCCCCATGCAGGCAGGTACCGCTCGGGCTGCAGCATCCTTTGATGTCCCGGTACGCGACAAGAGCGTGAGTCACCGCGCGGCGAGGGGCCGGGCACAGCGACCCAGCCCCGGAACAGGGTCAGCGCCGAACAGCCCCGCCGGCTGCGGTGTCGGGCTGCGCTTCTTCCCGGCAAGGCTCGCGTGGGTGGCCCCGGCTCCGCAGGGCTGTGACCCGGCGCACACGGACCCGCCTGGGGTGACGGCTCGCCCCCGCCAGCCCGAGCGGCCCCACGGGGACGCTCCAAGGCGGCGATGTCCCCCGGGGCTGCCGGAGAGCGCCGGTGCAGCCCAAGGGCGCGGCGGGGTGCGAGGGGCTGGCGGGCGGGGGCATCCCTGGCCGGCAGCGTCCCCGCGAGAGGGCACTGGAGCACAGCCGAAGCCGCGGAGCGCGCCCGGCTCCTGCGCCCAGCGCGGGTCTCCGGCTGTGCCACCGCCTTCCCTCTCCTTATGTCTTTGGATAAAATTCCGGAACAAAGGAGCAATACAAGGATTTGCTCGCTGCGGCGCGTTCCGACCGTCCCTTACCGGGTCTGAAACAAAACCGGGGGTGGGTAAATGCCCGGCAATGAAACGCTTCGTGCACCGGGAGCTCGTAAGATGAGACGAGACTTTCGGTGGCAGTTTGTTTGTCAGGCTAAAATAATAATTGTATCGAATTTCATTTTTAATTAAAGTGTTTGGTGTGTTCTGGGAATCTGCACTGGGATGTGTGGAGTGCCCATCATCGCTGTATCGGTGGGCTTTATCTGCACAATCAGTTAAGCTTAGTATGTTTTAATTGAAATTCTTTCAGTCTTTCAGCTGTTACTTCCCCCTTCAGATTATCATTCATATTGTAGCTGCATTTCATGCTTATCCTACCCTGAGTGATTAAAAGAATTGTCCTGCCATTATTTTTAATGCTTCCCTCACTTTCACAATCTCTTTTTTATAATAAACTCTTGCTGTTATGAGGGAATTTGGTGCAAATCAGTTCACAGCTTTTTGTTAACTATAAACTAGATGTAAGAAACACCAGCATTAAAAACATGCAGAACTGAAGGACTGTCATTCTTGATAACTGAAAATGTGCCACTAAGATAATATGAACTATTTTAAAATGTAACTGGAATGTGCAAGATGTAAGTACTGAAATAATTTTAGCAAAATACACCCTTAAAATTTCCAAGAGACAACCAAAAATCAAAAAAGGAATGAAAAGAGAGCCTATTATGCTCCTTTTTTTACACAATACATTTTATTTTACTTCATGTAAATTAAGTTTCTTTTTAAATTTTTGTTGAGCATTCTTAGCTCTTCTTACTGTGAGAAAAAAAAAAGAAAAAGAAAACTAGGAGATTCACAGGTTTCTTGTATGAAAGAAAAAGGGTAAAATTGAAGTTATTTAAGGAAAAGAGATCTTGATTTGCATTTCTCTAATAAATCAAAATATTAAATTAGTTTAAAAAAATTTCTGCAGTTAGTTGTATCAATTAATACTCTCTTAGGATAACATTTTTCACTGAAACCCCGAAAATGTGTTTTTTAATCTCTATTTGCTATTCATTGTCTCTCACTTCACTGGTAAGGCACTATTTTCATTTTAAGTCTTGGTGCTGAAAGCTGCAATCCTGAACAGCCTGCATTCCCAACCTCTGTTAGAAACAAAAGACACAGAATGTAGAGGGAAGTTCAGAGAAAGGAATAGCCTTGGAGTTTGATTTTACTTCAGTGGGAAGCATGACATAAGCGAGAAGAATTAGTGTGGGTACAATTTTGGAGGACAGCAGTCCACATCCAGTGCTGACAAGGGAGAGGACTTAACCTAATAGCTTGTCTCCACACCTCACAGCCACGAGCCTCAGTAACATCCACCACATTCTGGCTGAACAAGGCATTTATTTCAATTTCTGACAGCTAAATTCCTAGCAGTCATAACAGCATCATTCTGGCACTCAGTGCAGACCTGCACCTTCCATTAGGAGCTGCAAGGGCCCTGGGAGTGAAGGTGTACTGAGTAACCCATGGTCACCTGCTCGACAGGATAACAGGGAACTTTGCTATTTGTTTGTCAACATTCAGACTTCAGGAGTTTTTATCTAAATCCAGACCACTTATGTGAGTCTGTCTATGCCAGTATGGTAAGGGGGGGAAAAAAACTTTCTCTAAGAATGTGCATTACCTGGTGATAGTTTCCTAAGGAAAAAGCAGATTTTCCTCTCTTGTGCTGTATTTCAGAAAGCTTGTACCAAGGGACACCTTTGTGGCTTACATGTAGGCTCTGGAAATTTTTTTTCATTTGCTTCCAAACAGCTGATTTGCATCCACAGTGTGTCTCAAAATACAGAAGAAATACTTAAACAGATGGGGAAAACACTTGCATATCACAGAGCAGAATATATTCTGTATGATTCTATTATATATCTGTGTGTGCATGCACGCATGGAAATTCTGCATACTGCAGAGGGGGAACAACACAGTGAATATTCACCCCAGTTTAGTTCAGTAGATTCCTGGTTGCACTGCTTAAGGGGAGTACAAGGCTTGTCTGGCTGCTGGGCAGATGACTGTCTGTAGCATGCTCCATATTTTCCAGCTTTGAATCCCATGGCCCATAAAGTCTTTGCAAATGTTTCCTATTGTTCAGTGCGGCATCTAGCAATGCAGGGAGAGTTCATCTCCTGAGCAATTCCCTCCCACCGGACTACCCAGAGAGGCAAACCTGACAGCAGCACCCCCATCTAGACTCTCTTCTCTCCTGCAGCACTGGGAAACACACGGAGCAACCCTCTGCCCCCTGGGAGCTAACGCCAGCCCAGCAGTGCTCCAGACACACTCTCCTTCAGGGAGGGGGGCCAGAAGAATATCTTTTCAAATTCACAAGGAAAATTTGACTTCCTCCCCCATGTTCTTTTTTTTTTTCTCCGCTCTTTTAACTGTCACAGTTAACTCCTACACAGCTTCTTTGAAAGTTCGAACAGTTAGTTAGATCAGTCTGGAAGCAAAACAAACCACAGCACATTTCACCTTTTGCAGAACTTTCCAGGAGACAACATGCATTTCAGAGCGGTGACGATTCAGTGTTTAGCTCTCTGGGGTTGGGGTGTAGACTTAAAAATTCAAAACATTTTTTTTGTACATATGTGTTGAATCAGGCCTTATTTCTGATTAAGGTGGCTGAACTTTTAATATTAAATTCTTTTCTAAATTGATCACTTGAATTTAGGGGCATCAGATGGAAATGGAGTTCTGCTCTAACATTGTTCACTTTGCTTAGGATCCAAGTTAACTGGGTTGGAAGGTTTCTGATTTTTCCTTCAGCTGTGTTTTGCCCGAGGTACAGCCCCTGACAACAGAGCATAGGCTCTTTGACCTACTCGTGGCATTTTCTTTCACTGCACATGAAAGAATGAGCATCACTGGGAGATGCTCAGGCTGCCTCTCTTTCCCTTGTCTTGGTGCTCGAAGGGAAGTTCCTCCTCTCCCTGTCCTGCTTGTGGGAGGCTGGGTGCTGGAGCATCTCAGGCTAATGGTACATGAGCCACAGCTGAGATAGACTTCTCAGGCAGTAAAGTGCTATGGGAGGCACTGGTCTGGTTTTGAACCCTGAGCTTTGAAGGGGAGTTTCTTCTGCTCTATCTTGCACCGAGAACTGAGCCAGAACAGCAAGATCACCACATAAATGCTGGGAAAAGTAGTGGATGCAGTGCAATCACCCCTGGCACACTTTGTGGGGGGTCCATAAGCAGCCAAACTCACCCAAACACAGGGCATAAATAATGCAGGACAGAGGAGAGAAACAGGTTTTAGTCTTTAGTGCATCTGGTAAGAAGAGTAGCTTGTGTTTCCACGTCCTTCATTCCCAGCATCAACCTGGGTCTGAACTAGCAGTTAGTGATCTACCAAAATCATCTCTGGTGAGCACTGGTTTTGTGTGTGTGTCATCACCCCGGCAGCATCAGCCAGGAGGGTTCCTGACATTTTGGGGGTGCACAGGTGGACACGGTTGTGCTGAAGAAAGAGATCTAACTCTGAGCAGCAGTGGGTCTGAAGGACCCAGATAACGATGCATGGCTGAGGCAGACAAGGCTGCTGGCTTGCACATCATACACACAGGCTGTGGGAAGTGCACAGCATGATGCTCCAAGCACAGTTTTCTAACTGCTAAATGTGGGTTAGCCTGTTTATACCATATCCAGGAACCAGCAGGATACTGTCCAGGCAGCAGGCAGGGCAGCAGGCTCACACAGTCCACACCAGGAAAGAGAGAGGGCAGCAACACTGTGTCCAGGGGAGTGCATAGGGAAGAAAGAGGTCCTGCCTCCAAAGACAGGTTAAACCACTCAATTTGTAACTGAAGAGGGTTCAATAGTGGTTTGGCTTCTGCAGGATTTGTCACTGAACAATGTGACTCCCATTCCCCTCGATCACGGCTGCCACAACAGCTGGCTGAGAAGGCAGAGTGGGGGAACAGTCCCGCTGCCCTTGTGGCTGGAGTTTATGACACCTTTTTTTAAGATGTGCTGTGCCAAGGTGAATTGTGCTCATATCAAGTTTCAACAACTCAGCTTATGGCTGGCGAGCTGAGGGCGTGGGTGGGGGCTGGCAGCAGACAGACTGCATGCTGGAGAGCAAAGCTGCCTTCTGACAGAACCACTCGGATTGCCTGGGATGGTGGGATGGTGGGAGATGAGTGACGGGGGCATAAATCACATCTGCACAACACTGGTGATCACGATATACAACAAGTCATCTCTGGCAGCTCTGTTTGCCTGGAGATGGCAGCTGAGTTCACCTCCACAGTATTTTCAGACTGTTTCGTGTCTGCTGTTTGTATGTGCTGAGGTAATGAAGGATCTTAATATTTAGGTTTTTTAAAGGAATGCATCATAAACCTTAACAACCTACAAAATACTGTCATTTCTCTATCTGGGGCCACTGGATTTACCCACCCCCCGTCAAATCTTAATCCCTGTCATCATCCATCAGGCAAGAGGAACAGCCAAGGACACCTTTTTCTTAGCCCCCAAGCCTAATTCTGTGGCAGCCAAATATTTTGCCTTAACTCCTAGCTCTCCAACCAGAACCCCCTCAGCTATGAATTAAAGAGATGACAGAAGCACTGAAAAGAAGGTTCCTTCCACAACAACCGTGACTTCAGAATAAGTGGTCTCTTCTCAATATTAGCAACACAGAAACAGTCTTGTTACCAGGCTCAACTCTGTGTACAGTCTGTGTATAACCTTTTAAACAGCTTTTGCTGTAAAACACAAGTCTGTGTTTGCTGTAACAGGAGCGTTTCATTCCTCACAGTAGAATAAAAGAGTTTGCTGAAAGAGAAAGGGCATTGCAAGTCCCTGCTTTGTGCTCTGAATTCTTTTCCAGCATCTTCCTTTTAATACATCGCAAAAGGGGGGAGAGAAGGAAAAAAACCACATTAAAAAAAAAAAGTGTTTTAGAGTGTTTTCCCAAGAAATATCACACACTGAATTGAAACACCTTATCTACAAGGAGGTCCTGGTGGCAAGTGTAGAAGCAACACAGGAAAAAAATCAATACAGCCTGCAGAGATTAAAAACATGCTGGAAAAAACATAAGGAAAATGTAACAATTAATGCCAGTTGTACATATAATACGTGAAAACAAAGCAGAGAGGCATTAGTCTCTACACACAGATCTATTGGATAGGTAATGCTTTTATCTCAACTTGAAAATGGAAGCTTTATTAGACTGCTTCCCATCAGGAGGCATCATACCAAGAACAGTATAAGACTCTAACTAGCTGAATGCCTCTTCCCCCCACACCTTCCATCCCAATCACTTTGCATACCCGTGAAATTCAAATGTCTCAACCTCAAACTGAGGTGGTGTCAAACCAGGGTTCAGACTTACCAGCCTGGATGAAACCACCCACTCCCCCTCCAGTGGAAGACATGAAGCAGCTGACCGAGATGCCTTGCAATAGGTGGGAGTTTTTTGTCTGCAATTTTAAAAGTCCCTCCATGAAGCTGCAGCTAGAAATTGTCTTATCACTATATTGTGTCATGCTGTATCACCTGTTAATATATGCCTGACTTGAATAAAATGTCCTACACAAGTTTTAACTGTGGAGATTTTGTAATTAGGATGCTCAGGCACAAAAATCAGGCAGATATTTAAGGTGTGGCTCAGTTGAATGATTCCTCAAAAGTCCCTCCAGCAGCTTTTCATTCATACAACAGTTAAACCAAATGTTATCATTTTACCCAGTATCTTGAGCCTAACCCTCAAGAAAAGGCATTAACAGCTCTTTCTTGCTCCAATCCCTAATGTTAAAATACATCTTGACGTCTAAGTAGAATATTTGCGTTCTCAGTTTTCTGGATCAGGAACAATAAAGAGGAATGTCCCCCTTCTCATAACACTGACCATAACACAAATTTCAATAAACCTACACAAGACTGACAGCAGTATATATAAGGGTAAGCATCTGATAGCTGACAATACTGGAAAAATACCACTTTAACTTTCCTTCTGCTGCCTTCACATTAAAATAAATCAATGTTTAGAAGTTTAGTTTTAAGCCCCAGAAACCATGGGGTTTAAAACTAAACTTACGGCTTACTCATCCCCTTTCTGACGCCAGCGAGTAGAGAGGCAGGTACAAGGTCACAGAAGTGCTGGTGGGTTGGACACCTGAGGCAGTTAAAGGCAGTAAAAGAGCTAAGCTGACTAAACCATCTGAGAATCCTGCCAGTGAAGGAAATTTAAGGACTATGAGACCAAAAAAGATCCAGGCCTCTGGCTCATGTTTTGCACAATTTACATCCAAATACTCCCACCATACTCCCAGCACTGCACAGAGGTCAGCAACGTAGCAGCATCCTTAATGGAAGTCTGTGCTAGACAGACACAAACAGGAACAGGCAAAGGGAGAGATTTCATAGAGCTGAGAGCTCTGTTTCACATAGATTTCACAAACGGCTCTTGGAGCTAAGCTTGCTTTTTGTGGCAGGGGCACCTCATGCTTTGGCCAGGCTCCCATTTTAGCATCGTATAAATCCAAACGAATAAAGAACATACTTGGGCACTGGTGTTCCCACTACAGACAGGCTGCTTGCCAGCATGGATAAACAAAAGTACTTTTCATTTATTAGTTACTAGTTTTCATTCAAACTCCCAGAGTGCCGATTCTTTTACTTTGGACCACATCCCATGCTTCCACTCAAGCCAGTTTAAGATTCTCCTGACCACATTGAGAGCAGATTCATTTGGAAACCATTTGAAAGGCTCAGCTCTGCCATTCTCACACAAGAAGGTGTAAAGCGACTTCAACAGGTAACTCCCAAGGATGACTTTGCATAAGCCAAATTTGCAAGGTTTTAATGAGCCTTGGATAAGACTGATAGCTTTTTTCAGTAATGCTGTCCACTCTCAGCAATAAGTAATAAACATTCCCAACAGCCCATGAGGCAAGAAGTCAGAGCTGGGCCTACTTTAAGGCACATAAACTGCAGAAAAGCTATTAAGGCTTCATCGCAAGCCAATCATCCAGCCAATGCTTGGAGTGCAGGCAGTCCTGGCTTTTAATGCACATATGAACCTGTTAGTGCTAAGGTTCAACTTTTTCCTGTCAGTTGTCTTGAGTGTTTACTAAATCCAGATGGCCTGAGGAAATAAATGAGATTAAAAAGAGTCTCTTTCATTCTCACACTTCCCAAAGCCCTCTGCAAAAGTATTGAGTTGCTTCAGATAGCACATGTACGTGCAGGGAATGGTGCAACCATTACAGACATGCTGGGGACTTCTTTTACCTTGTCCTCAGCAGAGCTTAAAAGCCTCTAACACTTCCACACCCATAGAGAAAAGGAACATGACATTCTGCCTTTGTTCCTATTGACAAATGCTGCCTAATCTCTGATTTTCCACTATACAGCAGATCTGAAATATTTTCACTGGCCTCTCCACAAGTCCTTGGTGGCATTTCCAAAACAGGAAGGATGAGGGGATCCTAACCTCTTTGGGAGATACAGGAAGGACACACATGGGACATGGGCTCTGTAGTGATGGAGAGGTGGCAAGTGGAAGCACTTGAGCTCCAAGAATCCCCACTCACACCAGAGACAAAATACCCATTGGTTTGTTTAGTCTGGAACTAAAGAAAAAGGCAGCGAGGACAGAATTGTTCACATGTGAATAGCTTTTATGAAAGAGGAATGAGTAACAACCCTCTGTGTTTCACAGAGATGTAAAGATATGTTGATTCTGGGCCACCAGCCCCCTGGAGCAGCAGGAAGCTGTAGTGTGCCCTTGATGGAGCTGTTAAAGAAGATGTCAGAAAGGATTTTGGAGTTGCTCAATCCCATCTCAGTGAGGAAGAAGGATTAACCCAGCTCCTGAGGCTGACCTAAAGAGGAAGCGCAGGGAAGATATGAGCCCAGCTGCTCTTTATACGAGGTGCAGCAGGAGAGATGGGGGTCTTTGCAGCCCCAGTCTGTAAACCAACACCTGGCCATGCTCCACACTGGCCCACAGGAGAATGGCATTCAGGTGTGTGTCCTTCAGCAGAGCTCTGACCACACAAGATTGACTGCTGCTGTGCTTGAGGGCACAGCTGAATGGGATGCATAAACACCAGGAAGGCACTCAGGGTGCTGGAAGAGGGAGGAAGATGATGCAGTCAACTCATTTCATCTCCCACATGGTGTTTGTGGGCATGGGCTGGACAAGGAAGTCATCTTTGTATGAAAGATTGACGAGATCTTGATTTTTTGCTTCTAATAGCTACTCTTTACTAGTAAGTCATTCTCAGATCTCCTTACCTATGACTCTTATCCTTCTTCATTTTAATCTGATGAAACATTTCTCTTTGTGTAAGGAAAAAGCATCAGGTGGAGAGCTTTGTATAGATTGAGAGGAGGGAATCATGCTTGGGGTAAGGGGTTGTGGCTCGGGGAAGCCCAGATCACTGCTACCAGAGACTGGGACGGGTCTCCTGCCTGCTCCCCACTTCAGCTCTACACTTGCAAGTCAAAGATAACAGAGTTCTTTTCTTTCAGCCATTTGTCTGGGAGGATTTGGGGTTACTACACATCCAGCAAGAGGTGGCCTAGGCCTCAGCGGAGATGCCGGCGTTTTACCATTGTACAAACAATAGCACCTCTGAGAAGCAAGCCCTTGCTTTGTATATTTACTTCGTTTCTTGTTCAAGCTTTGTTAGGGAACCAAGGCACTTAGGCTGGTTACTAAAATAAAGAAGTGCAATAAAAAGAGATCAGCTCTTGCAAGGAAATCCAGGCTGCAGAGACATGAACAAAGATCCATTGAAAGGCAGTATTAAATAAATACAAATTAATTTTGCATAGTTCCAAAGTCCTTCAGTCAATAAATGCCCATTCTCATTATTATTCAATAACATTTAGCTAATACATTTGGATTTGCAAGGCAAACATTTTCAAACATTTTTCTAAATTAGCACAAATCTTCTCCTTCGTCTTTTCTTCATCTACTGTCAGCGGAGCAAATAATCAGAGAACAAATAGTACTCCGCTTATAAATTCCTCTTGCCAAAGACTCGACCTCTAGAGACTTGACTTCACATTTGCTTTTCTGCAGAATTTAACAAAATTAGTCAAGCGCGATTTGTTGCATGTTTGTCTTTTTCAAAAGCTCAGAAATGTCTAGCTCTGGTGATTAAAGGAAGAAGGGAGATTTTACTAATAATGTTTAAGTGGAGGGATATTAGAATGCAGAAATATTTATTAACATCCACCTGTAGGTAAAAGCGTATAAAATTTCATCTTCTTTCAAAGCTGAGGTCATTCCCACTTACTGCCACAAAGTCAAAAAATAGGGAACAAATCCTAGCCTCAGATACCGCTGCATCTTCCTGGCTGGGCTGTCGGTAGGATCGGCCAAATATTAAATTTCATAACAGAATAATGTGCAAAGCACCTGCATGATATGGCCCTACCCTGAGGCACAGACAACCTGAGATTATTATGTGCTATCAAAAGCTTGTCCTTTCCCCTCTTTCTCATTAGAGCCAGAGGAACATACTCTGGCTGAACCATTTGCTGCGTTGGGTGCAAGAAGGAGGCATCTGCATTTCAATAGGGTACTTGTCAAGGTTGACAGCAACTGGAGAGCTACTTGCTATAACGCTGTGTACTCCAGTTGCCGCAGCCTACAGTATGTCTCTTTTTACTGCAAGAACACTCTCTTGTCATCTGAGGGCCTTTAAAGCACATGAGTCCCCTCATATGGGCTCAAACACCTCAGGAAGGGAGGAGCAGCAGCGGCGGTGGCCAGCTTCTTGAACATGGTCGCGCCTTCATTTCTATGAATCAGACTTTCTGGTCTTGAATGATAATAAATTGAGGGTTTGGAGATCAAAGGTAATTTGATTTCTGAAAGATAGCTCTGATCTGTGATAAACATGCTACCTGGGTTCGTTTCAAGTCAGCAACATCAGGGAAGTTTTACAGTTATTGCACTGTTGCTTCCCCTGTAAACACAAGAAAAAGTCAGAAACTGGCAGTCCTGCTGTGTTCACTTAGGAGGGGCTGTCCCAGCAATCACACACTGGCCAAAGTCAACAGAGCAATGAGGAGAACCTTCGGGAAGAGTCCTGACTGCCAACATCCAGCAAGAAGTGGCAGACCCTCACCAAGTGAAAAAGCTATTTGGTTCAATGGAACAAAAGAGATTTTTGTGTAGAAAATTCATGCCTGTTGCAGATGTGGCCTTCTATACGCTGTGTTCACAGTCCTATCAAGGACTGTGTATATCATATATATTATCCCCCAACCTGACTAGACTGACATTTGTAACCATGCCAGCTCTAATGTGCCACATCTAAACCAAACAAGATTCAGCCACTATATTGGCATTTCCAAATGAGAAGGTTACCATGGAAGCATAGTTAGCCTCTTTTTCTATCAGCCTTTGACCTGGTGCTAAAAGGAGCTCCTGCTGGAGTTCGATGACTCCCCGTATGAGTGAACCCTCTGAATTTCACTAGAACTGGAATCAGCACAATGGACAACACCAATGTTCACTGTCAGATTAGAGTCTAGGGGGATCATATTCCATTTTTCTCTATGAAACTCTAAAATGCTTCATTCAAACCAGTGTTAGCACTTGTATCGGGTGAAACCAGTGTCCGAAAAGAGTGTCCAAGCTGATATCTACAGTCTGTTGCTCTCTGCGTAATTGGAGCAGAACAGCTGATAAAATCTTCTCTGGAGACTCATCCTAGGACCAATCACTTAGTACCAGCTGCTTTACTATGCCTTTCTTCATTTCAATTTCTTCCATTTTTCCAGCTACTCCTCTCTTCTTAATTTCTTATGCCCTGCATTTCCTCTTACCCCTTGCTTTTTTGTTGCTTTTCCATCACCACCTTTCAACATTCAGCTTATTCTCTTCCAGTTCCACTCAGGGAAAAATTAAAGTTCATGAACAACATGCCTACAGGCTCCTTCAAATATGGCTTATCTCAAGTGGTCCATTTACCCCTCGGCCATTAAGCAATACCTTCAGAAGCACAGCAAGTTCATTCTCTGAAAGATATATGAGGCAAGAATAGAGATGCTGCCTTCTTAGTGCATGTGCACATTTATGGGCAGTAAACTCAACAGGGAAGGCTGCCCTATGAGTAAGTTCACCAAGGCAGGGTAAAGATGGCAATCAGCTTTGCTTTTTTCATTTTTTTCCATTCATATGCCTGACTAATGTCCTTGCACTGTATAGCTTTTCAACAAGGGTATCTACAGGTGACCATTTCACCATTCCTTCATTTGACAGCCACCCTTCTTTCTCTATGGAAGTGTTTTTACTTTCCCAAAATTTTATATAGAAACAGCCCCCCCCCTTCTCAAAACACGTGGGGAAAAGAGATTTCTTATCTTTTCACTAGGCAGTGCTGAGCTGCTGAAGGGGCAAACAGTTGGGGTCAGCATTACCCAGGTGGTAACAACCAAGCTGGCAAAAAAATGTGTCTTTTTACACTCTAACAAGACAAGCATCTTGTCTGAGCAGACTTCTGCATTTAAGAGACAAACAGTGGAAGCACCTGCTCTTGTGCTATTCAGAGATATTCAGACCTACATAATTATTGTAATCAGTTTACTAAAACAACCAATAAGTCAAAAAACATTCTTCTGAAAGAGAGAGCAAAAGACTCACTTGCACGGTGAAATAGGATAGGCCAAACATTTTATCCATGTTCTGGTGTGCTTTTTAGCCAGGAGTCAAGATAGGTTAGCTGAACTCCATTTCACACTCTTCAAACACACAATGATTGGAGCAGTGCAGCTGGGTTCCCAGGTACTACAGCTTGTGTCATTCCCATGACCAGCAGTGTCCCTGCATGCTGGCACACCCAGGAATGCTGCTGGAAGGGGAAAAACAGGTATGGGAGGTGAATGGTGGCTTCATTGATACACTATGATATTGGAAAAACTTATTAAAAAGAAGGATGAGCAACAGGGATTTTATAATCATCCAACAATCAAGTCCCTCAGTGCATACAGGGTTTTTTCAAACATATCTCGATGTCCCTGAGACACCCCTGATAGGGTCTTCTTAGTCTCTCCTTGTGGAAGTCTGGAATTCAGCAGCTGCCATGCTCTAAAACAAACTTGCACGTTGGCCTAGACCTGAATTTTGCTGGGTTAAGACCTAAATAGTTGGGTCTCCAAGCAAATCCATCAACCTCCCTCTGTGCACACTCCCACAAATGGCAGCCCTGCAAAGCACATCCCTTCTAGCCTTCCCAAATCTTCTGATGCTCAAACCATCGTGTGCTTCAATGGATGGAAACACACAACAACTCCTGGCTAAAAAGCACACCAGAACACGGACAAAATGTTCAAAAACATTTCAATGGCCTTCTGCAGCTGGAAGCCTAATTCACATCAGTACTTTCAAAAACTTCACCCTGTGTTTCAGGCAAATTCAAAAGATATTGGATCTAGTCGTAATCAAAACCAAAACTTTGAAACTAGGCCTATTTCTGCTGGCCTCAGCAGGACTTGGATCAGGCTGATGTTTATGTTTGAAATAACGTATCTGAGAGCCTGCACTAAGTGAGCCTGCGCTAAATATTACCTCAATCATGTGTTTATATGGAATTATTGTGCTCCTGTTACTTCACTGAGCATTCATATAGGACCAAAATAGCCACTGTTTTATGATTCCAGTTGTCCAACTCCTCATGGCAGCTAGAGATAATTCTCAGCCTAAGGGACAGCTGCAGATGACTCAGAAAAGATTGAACTGTTTTAAATGTTTTTCTTTCAAGGATGAAAATAATTTTTCCTAATTCTTCTAAATGCCAGTCTTTTAGTTTTGGGTAGGATTTTTTTGTTTGTAGGGTATTTTTATTGGTTTTAATGTCGTGATTGGCCTTCATTCTTATGGAAAAAAAATGATAGGAACCAAACCAAGACAAAATAGCCTGCTGCAAGCCCCATAAAGTATGAAAACTACCAGAAGATTAGTCAGCTGCTCACAAGGAGTTAAATTTGCTGGGAGTAATTACTAAGCACCTTCCAAAATAAACAAATAATCAAAACAAACCAAGAAAAACTTTGTCTTAATCTACTGTGTTATCACTGTGTTTGCCCAGAAAGCTTCTGTAATTTTAATAATGTGAAAAATAATTTCTTTGTCCTTATGGACAAAAAGCCTTTTTCAGCTCATTGTACATTGGAAAAATCTTGACTGTAAGGTGCTTTGTAATTTAGTTCTGATATACACCTTGGCTAACAGGTGTAATTAAAAACCCATTGTAATCATCCAACAAGCAAATCAGAGCAGTCCCAAGAGGAGCTGAGCTGTGAGAGCCTCTATTTATAAAATCATATTTAATGTAGTCTTATCTCTACACTGAAAAAAACATCTGTTTAACATACTGTAAACAAAAATATTAACGTTCCCTGGCCTTTTTGTCAGAAAGACTTATGACGGGATCTGCCACATATGCAATTAAGGTGTAGCAGAATGCCTAATTTCTAAGGAAACAACTACAAAAACATTGTATGTTTGCTCCTGGTTGATACTTTCAGCTCAGGAGTGAGAAAACAAGGACTGACATAGGGGGAGCTGAGGGGATTTAAGAACGGCTTGGTCAAAAATGTGCAGCCTCTTTGTTTTTATGTCTCAGCCGAGGCATAATGGAAGTGGCAACAATCTTCTTTCCTGTGATTTTGTCTTCAGATTGCAGGAAAAATACATGTTGCCTCAAGTGTTAATGAGCTCAAATTAAAAATAAACCAAAGACAAAACAAGCATAAACAAACCACCACCAGTACTATAACAGAGTAATCATATTTGCATAATCCACTCTCTCCCGTGCATTTATAGATAACCACATCTCATATCCAGAAGATGAGTTGCAGTTTATGCTACCACAAGGATAAAAATGGGAATATAAGCACTTTATGGTTTAAGAAGTTCAACTAAAATAACACAAGGAGACCAACAGAAATTGACCATCAACCATTGTCAGTGTCATTCTGGGAAAGTCAATCATGAAGTCAAATCTTTTCCTCTGTCCCTGTGAAATCATGCCTCCCACCAATATAGTGAATCTAAAACTGGTGGATAGACACTAAGCTGAGTGCCAGAATCAGGAGGGACATTGATGAGTGGTGCTGTGCTTAGATGCCGCACTCCCTGGGAGCGGGACGCCTCTAAACAACACCACAGCACGGCAAAACCTGAGGAGTTCAACTTAACAGTGGGAAACCCACCAGCATTACCAATGGTGCTGCAGAGTAAGATTTCCTGGGGACCTTCATGGACCAGCATGAGATATCACACCTGAGTTCTAGTGTGCACCAAAAACCAGAATAAGGACAAATGCTGGAGCTAGAAACGCTCTGAGCAGGTAGAGTCTGGAGCCCAGCACTGCCCATGCAGTCACAGGCAGGGGTAGCTGGAGCTCTGCTGGGGACCTGGGCACCCGGAATCCATCTGCCACCCAAACCTGGCACATGGGCCTTTCTTCCAGCCCGTGTGTACTGATTATCATCCTCTTGCTTCATTTTTGTCCCTTTGTCAGTTCACAGTCTCATTGCAACTACACTGCTAGAATGAATCAGCTTCTCTTCAGAGATAAAGCTCTATTTCCTTAGTTTATTGTGGCCAGGCTTTTATGAGGGTGGATATTAAATGCATCAATAATTATATTTTTGAGGAAACAGATAATTGCCTATAATTAAATATTGATAAAGCACATGACGCAGATGAGCAGCGTCCCAAGAACCTGAGGAAATTAGATCAGAAAAGTTTTCACAGCAAGGACAAGGAACTGGATTATCCTACACTGCCTGGTTCATTTACTTCCACTTTTCACATGGAGAAAGCATCAGGTTGTCTATATGGTTTCCACTTTCTTGAGACAGGTTTTTCTTTTTGGTGTGTTAACATGCCAATATGGAAATGGGGAATCTCATGCAAAATCCAGAAGCAAACAATCAGATGGCACTTTTGGTTCCTTCAGAAGTGCCCATGTGTGGTATATGTGTAAAGTACACAATTGATTGCCTGGGAAAAAAGGTGTCCTTGAGCTCCAGGTTTCAAAGTCATTAAATACTGTGATAAGCTACCAGAATGGGAAAGCAAAACCAACACATGCTGAGGCAGTAATGTGCACAAGTTCACTGGAAAAATGTCCGACTGTCTCATTCCCCAGAGGTGAAGGCAGTAAGTGTGCTTTGCTATCAGAGGTCTTCATAAACACACCCTTGCTACGCGCACTCCAAGCCATGGCCAACACTCTGTGGCTGCTGAAGTCAATGAATAATTTCTAACACTCAAAATGGCAACAGGATCCTGTCCTGTGTGCAAACTTGGCCCCTGTGCAGGCATGTGTGGTTAACTTCCAACATCTGCTCTTGCTGTAAACTGGTGCAGAGGGTATCTTAACTCAGACAGAAGCGATTGATAATTATTGTCTCTGAAGGTCTCATGGCTGAGCCACCTACAGCATCAGAATTACTTGCTGCGTGTTCATTTCCAAGTGGATCAGTTTATCAACTGATGGTATGTGGCTTGCTTGAGATTACATGATTACAGTTAACAGCAAAATATACCTGGTTAAGAGAAATCACAGGAAAATCCACTTTTCAAGTGCTGTTTTTCCTTTGAAAACTCTTCCAACTGAGTCCAGCTACATAGCTGAGCCATTTCTCCGCTCTTCTCAATAGCACATTTGAGTAAAAAGGGAGGGATTTCCTCTGATGTTCACTTGAGCCAAAAAACCAAAACAACCTCAGAGCTGAATTTACCACTCTTCCGTAACCACCAAGTATCAGAAGGGATGGTCTGAGATCACAACCGAGACACAAAGAAATTAATTTGGTGTTGACACTTCACGGTGCTTTGAGATTGTAAATCAGAGGCTGCTTAGCAGGTAACAAACACCACCTTCCTTAAACACAAGAACACAGCAGCTGAGGAGACCTTTCTGAGTCATCAGGCACAGTCCCCCACTATCATGGATTGCAGCAGCTAATATTCCTGTTTCCTTAATAACCTTCTTTATCACAGCAGCTAAGCATCTGGCAAAGTACACAACGCTGGCACTGTCTCCCCACAATGATCTGAGCCTGTGTGCGTGCTAAGAGGGAAGAGGTATGATTTGTACATTTTGATAGACCTGTGAACTTCTGAAAACAGACAACAGTCACTTAGAGCCCAAAGGAAACCTGGGCAGGAAAGATCTTTGAAATATTTCTCAGACAAAAACAGATATAAAGCAAATTATTCTATCCCACTATGTACCTGGAAGGATCACATTATATTTAGGCAACACATTCCTTCCATGCAAAAGTTTAGTCCCAGACATTAAAAAGAACAAATAAATCTTTCTAGTTTTAAAAAGTCTATGTACTCAGCTTAGACAGGCACACAGCAGTGTCAAGGCAAGTGTGTATTCCCTGTGATAATAAATCTCATAATGGAAATCAAAGCCAAGTTGAACTGCATGTTAGGCATTAAGTGTGTCCCAAACTGCTCATTTTGCTAAACCTTCATAATAAAATAACAGTACAGTCTATAATTATGTGGTACAATGATGCCACAGGAGTAAAGCCTGAAGAAAGGCTTAATTTTCTAGGCTTTACAACAAGTGCGAATTGGTGTGGGACTTAAAAGGCATTCACAGTCTGGACCCAAGCCTAGGTGCAAATAGGACAACCGTACGTGACGTGAACCAGGCAAATGGTGTGAGTTCATGCTCAGAGTTGCCAAGCAAGCACCAGGAAGTGAAGCTCCCAAAGCCACCTAGATTTATTGGAGCTGCCTGTTGCTCCTACGGTGCTGTTTCCGACACACCTGAAAAGAGGGACCTGGAAAAGTTTGGAGAATTTTTGCACTGTTTCTTCTGACCAACTGTGAAACAATGGCAGCTAAAACAAGGACATGAAGAAAGATGTCAAAAATGCAAATAATACTCGTAAGAGTAACCTCCATTCCTGTGGAGAAAGGTAGTCCATGCTCAACTGCTTCAGCACAAGACAAACCATCTCCTGGAAGGGCCTCTCTGTGCAGGGTCTGTGGAGGCACCCTGGAAGACCTCGGGTGAGATTCACAGCTTTCAGATCGTTAAAGTTCGGTTCAATCAGGCCTCCTGCTCAGCTTTTCCGCTACCTTCTCATGGAATTTGTAACCCATGGGATACTTCACTGTTGTGAAGTCAATAGAAAATGATGAAATATCATCCAAAAGTTCATGGAACAAATTGTTTGGAAACAAGCGCAGCCAGAAGTACTAAGATGGTAATTTCAATATCTGACTAAAAGAACATTTTGGGGATTATGAAAACATTTAATTTTTCTTCCTTCGGTGACTTGAAATATTTCATTTTGAATCAAGCCGTGCCAAAACCAAAAGAAAAATAGATCAGCGTTATACTAAGCTGAAATAAAATGACTTATTTAGACTCTGCAGAGAGAGCCAACATTTAGTGGAAAAGCAAGTTTTATTTCAATCATTTTGATTTTGCAATACCATCACCTTCCCACTAAAATTATCTTCAGAATTCTCTATCAAGCCCTATGACTGTGTGACATTTTAGAGTTTTACACAATTCTTCAGGTTTTTACTTATACTATACTCATGGATCAGAATTTAACCCTGAAGTCACACTCGAAATGAAGTACCTGTATTTTGGTAGCCCATCTCAACCTCAGCCATTTTTTGTCCTTTTTTAAGCAGTCTTGCTCAAAAAAAATCCTGTTACAAATACAGACTCAATTTTACTGAGCTAAAAATATAAAATTTTATGTGTATATATAAAAAATAGAATAGAATCTAATAATTAGCCCTTAATTACCTGGGACTTAAGAGCACAGGAACTGTGCTCTTAAAAACCTGATCTCATTTGTCATTTCTGTATGTATTCTGTACCATTTTTAACCACCAAATTTGTATTTGAGGAGCTGATGGAGAGTAAGCAACTGATCCGAAGCATGTCTGTTGCAGATCAGAGGGGACAATTTCAGCCTCCACTTCTTAGGACGATGAAAAATCCCCACAGTAAAGAGCAGAACATCAGACCTAAAAGCTGTGGGCCTGAACCCAGGCTGTGGGGTTGGAGGAGCCATTCCTGACTTTCTCTCCAGCAAAAGCAGGGCAGTATTACTCATCTGTGTCCCTTGATCTGCTCCAGAGCTGTATCAGCAGGAAGGAAGTATTAGTAATTTACACACATGTAAGGCCCATAAGGGTCACATGAATAGCAGTAGGGGAGTGAAGAGGTGCTGGTTCTCCTACAAAAACTGTATCCAGTACCAGGCACATGGCAATAGGTCAGTCATGGGGTCCCCTGAGCCATGTGGGAGCTGCATCCAGGTGTCTGCACAGCATCCTCACGAACACCAGCTAGGCTGGAGAAACTACTCATTATAACATCTCTATAAATGCTTTTATATAATAGGATGACTATGAGAAGTCTCCCTACAGACTTCCCTGATGCACTCTTCCCTTACCCACTCTTCAGATGCTTTAGGCAAACACTAGTGAAAACAGACTCTTGAGGTGTGGGGTTAATTGTTCTCCCTTTTCTGTACACATAAATATTCTGCAGACCGAGAATTGCTATTTCCAGAAATACACAGATCAAGTAAAAGTTTCATATCCCCAACTCATGGATAATTTCAGCAATTAAAACAAAGGGCGCTTTTTCTAATGCATTGTTTTCACACTAGAAAGCCCAGTCTGCCTTCAGCTGTCTTTACCAACTAGGAATTCAAGAAGAAAGAAGCTATTAAAGTTTTCTCTACCCAGTTTAAATGTGGCACAACACACATTCTTGGCCAACTTTTCAGACTAAACATCTTAGTAAATTCTTCCTGACAATAGTTAGTGACAAGCATGTCAAAACCAACAAACTCAGTCACATACAAGGCTTATCAATAATTTAGGCTTTTCCCCCCATGAGAGACTGTGTGTTTTGCAATAATGAAATATATGATTTTAAAAATAAATAATAGGCTGTTGTCAGCCCGATTGTAGCTAGAAGTTATGAATTTGATTGATTGAACATTTGAGTTCATTCTCTCTAGCAAGATCAAAGCGAAACTCTTCCATTTGCCCAAGGCCACTTGCAATTTATTTAGAGATTGTGTTCATATCCCAGCAGGTAGCAATATTGGACTGAGGTACACAGAAAATCAGCTCTTTGAGGTTTTTTCTGAGTCCAAGGGATGCAACAAATGAGATTTTTTTTAGTTCATTAAATCATTAACCACTTAATCACTAAAAGACACAACATCAGTTGCATTTTCCCTTAGCTAGGAATAACAAGGAAGAAGTCATGGTACCGAAAACCTCTGTTTTAACACTGATGCCTTTGTCAAATATGAGTGGTCTGTAGTTTTTATTTGTATGGTTATTTTTCCCCTCCCCCTTTTTGGTTTAATTATCATGGCAGAAGGTAATGACACCCAAAACGGACAGGAATATGAACAGCAACGGGAAGTCCTTTTAAAGGCAACATGGAAAATAACACACGTGCATGAAAGCACACAGAATATGTTTGCATAGCAGATATCGCAAGAACCCTAGTGCGAAAGAGCTCCAAACAAATCAGCCTAGACTAATGGGAAACCTTCAGCCACCCTGAGACACAGCCAAGATCAGATGTTCTCCCCCCTCCCCAGATAGCATTCACATGCTGACTATGGAGGTTTGCAAGGCTCTCTCGCCAAAAAAAGAATCATTCTTTAGCTGTCCTGTATTCGTCCTACATAAGATTTGGGGATTAGCAGCATTAAAAGGAACAGAATCCAAACCAAAGCGAGCAGGGTCAGCGCAGGCGGCCGAGCAGCAGCTTGTTGGCAGCGATGCACTCACATGCAAATCGGCAGGGCTGCGTCGGACCTGGCGGGGCTGCCAGCAGCACAGAGCGAGCGGCCCAGAAAGCCTGCACAGGCAGAAAGATAAGGATGAGCTGGGAGCTGGGAAGGAGGACTTCTAGGAGTCAGGTGAACCCGCCTTGGAACGCGAGAGAGGGTTTGCAGGAAGGACAGCAGGTCCAAGCCAGGCAATCAGTGGCTGGGAAGAGGACGGCCAGCACTGCGTGGTCAGGGTGACTGGTTCCAGTTTGCAAATCATTCCCTTTGTGGCCTTCACACCTTTTGCCAATGGGCAAGACCTGTATCTCCCAGTCAAGTGGATGAAAGACATCTCTTGGTCTGATGACAACTTGGATGACTTCTAGATTCAAGGCTCTGGTTAAGGGCAGCTTCAAAGGGCTTTGTCTCCACTAGTGAAAGCACAGACTGGGAGCAGACTCATCCATCCATGGGTTAATGAGCAGCAGTGGTAGGGTCTTCTCCAGAGGGCTTGGCACTATCATGCTAAAACGCAAAGGCAATGGGCATCTTGTTCTTTCTCTGCAAGAGTGCTCCTTGGATCTCTGAACCCCAGCGAACAGAAGCAGAAACCAGGAATTAGGGATCCAAGAGCTTTACCAAAAAAAAAAAAATTAAAAAAATTAAATATCTACTTGTGCAAGTTATCTCACAGTAAGAGCTGGGAACAGAACCAAGCAGACCTAATCCTCCTGTTCCCAGTTATCCTGCTCGTTAAGTAGAACAAAGTTACTCCAGTTGTGGAGAAGCACAATTAGAAGCACAATTAGACCCAGTATTACTGGTTGCGGATGTGCTGCTCTAGACTGGGGGAAAACATGGCACTGAGGGTTGTTAGGGAAAAGTGACAGCTATCATCTGCTCATGTTAGCTGAAAAAAAAAAGAGACAAGGAAAAGCTGAGCAAACACAGTGTCAGAGGAGTTTCTCACATATAGTACCTTCAATCTAAGTATGGAGTTAAAGAATAAAGAGTGAGTGTTTTGTCAAAAAAACCCAAACTTCATTGAATTTTCCCATAACAGACCAGTACCATAAGTGGCCAACAGTCCAGCATAGTAACTCTTCAAGACAGACATACAAGATCTTTATCGAAGAATACACAGGCTGTACCCAAAGTACAGCTCCTTGCAGTGATCACCAGTCACTAGAGGGCATTTATGTCCGTGAAGATGTCAGATCCAATTTTTTCACCGAAGGTATGATTAGTTAATGAGGCTTGACTGTTCCTAGAGTTCAGCTAAACAGCTGAACATGATCATGGGTAAGCAAACACATAAGCACAATTAGCAGAGTTCTTCACAGACTTTCAGAAATGTTGACAGAGAGTTACAAGATCAAGCCTGGTTCATTTTCTTTGTGGTACAGCCTGAAGGACAGAAAAAACAAAATGCTTCAGGGTCCCAAGGTAGAATTAGTGAAGATTCAGGTCCCTCAGGATGAAGGGATAAGAGCAGAGATTCAATCTGCCTACAAAAATGACCTGAAGGTGTAACCAGATTCTCATTCAGAAACAGGAACATAATGTGAAGAATGGAAATAGTATTTTGGATCTCAACAGGTACAAAATGCTCAATGTGGGCATCTCATCAGGTAGATTAATCAGGAGCTTACGTGTATGTTCCACAGTGTCATGACTTGGACATAAATGCTTCCTGTATGAATCAGATTTTATTCAATAAGAAACTAGAAAGATAAAGCTGCAGGTAAACCAAATCAAAGCTGAAGAACTGCCTTGAATAACATAAAGGAGACATGAGAGAAACATGCCAAAGATACTACTTTTTAAAATTTTATTTCTACTACATCCAACTTAAAATTTTTTTTTCTTTGATGCCAGTGCCCAGGTGATTAAGATAGGAAAAAGAAATCAAACTAGACCACTGGTACTTTCTGGAACTTATGAAGAAACTAGATCTATTTAGAATAATTGATGGAAAGCTGGATAATAATATTATTTTGCCATTAAAAACCTTTTATCTAAACACTGTCTACCCACCATTGAGATAGACCTGTTTGGTTCTAAACATTTTTCTGATTTCAGGGGCAGATTGCCAAAAAGTGTGAAACACAGGCTAACACAAAAAGTGAATTGAGTATTTTAAGTCAGAGCCTAAGACACAGAACTGCAGGGATTATTTCAGAAAGTGAGCCTTAAGGTTGTGAGCAGAGCAGGCATTATCCTTTAAAGAGAGGAAAACTATTAACTTGGCCTCACAGAAAATGATGGAGTGGCTGAGAACATTGCTATGGAAGACTCCAGCATTTTTGCCTTTTGTGCTGGAAATACAATTGTTTAGGTTAACAGAAACATTAAACAAAATGTTCTGAATATACCAACAGTCTTGAATCGATGGTTTAAATCAGCTTTCACTTTTCTCAAACTTGCTCATCTGTTATTTGTTTAATCATGACTAAATATTCCATGTAGAGAGAAAAAAATTAACTGCTGAATATTGGAGCAAATCTGAGCAAAAACCCTGTAGCTTTCAAAATCACCTGCTAGTTCATTAACAAAATAATTAGTCTTGCTAATGACAGAAGATCAACATCATTGTAGTCCTGCTAGTCTAAAAATACAAGCAAGACAAAAGCAGTAAGGAAGAAGTTACCTTATATAAAACCAAAAGTCTTTGCCTCTCCTTGTAGCCCTTGCTTATATACTTTGATAATTGTGGCTGGAGCATGGAAGGTGAAGTTCTCCATTTGTACAGGTGGCTACCAAACATGAGGTGGATTAGCACCAACATTTCAGCTTTCACCTGTTTTCTAGCTGGTTTCGTCCCGCAAACTCTGCCTCATTATTAACACAATGTGATCTTCCCCAAATGGGCATATTTGCTCCCTTTCAATCCGGCCTTCTGCACACATACCCCATGGCCAAGACAAAGGTAGGAAGGTTTGGGGTTTTTTTATTGTCTTTTGAAAAAAAAAATATCCAGTGCAGAGAAGAGAAAGTTTTACCATCACCTAAGAACAGCTGAAATTACAGAAAGGCTGATCAGCATTCAGTGCCTGAGAAGGTGCAAGCAAGTGTAAAACAGAACTTGAATCAATGAGACACAACTTCAATTCAGGAAAAAAATTGCAGGCTTAAGGCCTGGTGAAAGTTTCTGTTTCCAAAGATAATTGAATATTTTGCAACTGAGAAAAAAAGAAAGAAAAGTCACATTTCACATCAATGATGTGGAAGAAAGTTCTGGTTATCTACATTGGCAGGAGAATGGTAATTAATGAAAATCACTTACATTCTCTGGCCACTGCCAGCAATGGTTGACAAGCTAAAATTGGCACATAATGATAGGCTGAAAAATGCTGCACATATTGGCAGCTTTTCCTTTTCCTCTTGGTATCCCCCAGCTGCAGAATTTATTTTTAGTTTGTTTAGAGATTTTGGATTCCTCCACAGGTCTCTTGTTCTTGATTTGGTACTACAGCATGGTGGGGTCCTAGCATAAGTTCCCAGTCATTTAAGAAAATAAAAAATAAACCAGTTGTAGCTGTAGCTGGAGGTCTAATCCCGAGTAGCTATTTGTGTTTATCATGTGACAACAGCTGGACTTGTTTAAGCAGTCATCATAAGCATGGTGAGACAACTTGGAGCTGGCTCCAAAAAGAAAATTGAGTCCTGGACCTGCAGCTTCTAAATTCGTAACCATCTCATGAAGGCAGTAGTCCAGAGTTAAGCCTGAAGGGAACCATAACCAGCTGAAAGCATGAAACACAAAATTCAGGGCTGACATCACGAACCAGTGGCAAGTGCTAAGGAAAGATATGGGAGTCCTTTGTAATACCAGTGAGGTGCAGCAAGCATTTCAGAATACTTTACCCATGAACTACTGAAGCAGGAGCTTCTTGCCAGGCTTGTTTACCTTTCCCATCCTCAGGCTCAGTATTTTTCCTATTCTTACCCCACATATCTGTATAGTTTGCTTTCCATGTCACACAGAAACTGGAGGCTCCTCCTAAGAGCACTTGCTGATGTGATAGTATGAAATGTCATTAATTGTTTCAAATCAGAGCCACAAATACAGAATTCTTTAAGAAAGCTCTGTATGTGTAACAGAGCCAAATTTACCCCTTAACATCCATAAAATGCCCTGGAACATTCAGATATAAGGCTTTAGAGAAGTTGACAGAGTAATAATTAAAGCTGACTGCTCCTATTTCAGCTGAAGACACCCTGACCTTCAGTTCAGGCATGGAAAAGCTGATAGTCAAAGCACACCTAGATAGGTGCTGTGCTAAATGTGAAACTACAGCAGAGCCCACAGTGGAATTCCTTCCATAGGTTTTTTCCCTCTACCACACTGTACAGTGTAAAGGAAGGCCAGCCACCGTGCTTGTGCTGAAGACCTGAAAGGTCAGTGACAAATCACCACGTAGGATACGGATCCTGTCTCTCCACTTTTGTTTTGTTTTCCTGAGCACGCTGAAAAGAAATCAGTGAACCTACAAATGTGCTGCTCTGACCTCTTACATTCTTCGCTTGGGCTCAGACAGCAGCGCTGCTATGAAGCAGCTCCAAGCTGGTGTGGCATTGTGGCATTGACATGCAAATGAGCAAAGCCAATGGAATATCTTCCAGTCCTTATGAATGCTTGATTTTGGTGTGGGTGTTTTTTGTTGTTGTTGTTGTTGTTGTTTTTTGGGGTTTTTTTGTGGTTTGCTTTTTTTATAGGTTGTATTTACTTTTTGATGCTTTCATAGTCTCCCAGAATAACTTAGATGTATTCCTACTTCAACTGCTACTTTTTTTTTTCCCAGCAGACTAAGAGCTTTAGTATGTGTTTGTTTATATATACATATAGATGTGTGTAAATTCAGCTTACTTTAGGAACAGGAATATTTTAAGCATTTCAACTACAAGAAAAAGCATATGATGATTCTTTGAAATTCCTCAGTGTAAAACAACTGCAGCTGCCCCTGTCTTGCTTTAAAATCATCAGAAAATCTGAGACCTAACACCCAGCAATGATTATTCAGCTTGCATGAACTGGCAGACTGTGCAGCATCCAGGAGGGAAAAAAATAACACATTTCCCCCTTCCTCTTTTGGCTCATCAGGAACGAGCCAAAAACTCAACAAGTAAAACTTGAATGAAAATTTTGCTGCAAAAATTGTTCCAGAAGTGTACTTTTTGCATAGTTTAATTGGGTTTAGATCCCCCAGAGTCAAAAGCAACTCCCCCGACCCCTTCTAGCAGCTTTCTAGAGGAAAAACACTGAAATCTTCAGGGGGCTTAACTTGCAGTAAAGGTACAGAGAAGGCTTTACCCAGTCTTCCAAGTGCTTAATTCCTAAGCTCTGGCTGATGTCTGAGAAGACACTGAAGTTGTGTGCACAGTTTACCTTGGAGATGCACATGGGGCAGCTGCACCTTTTGTGTATGGGCTACGGGAGAATGGGAACACATTCATCTACTATGGCTGAGTCAAAAAACCTGAGCATATTTTTTCCCCCTGCATTAGACATCAGGGGACATTGTTAACAATGAAAGCAATGGCAAAGCTCTTCTGCTCAAAGAGCTCACTGGTTTCAGACACCGTGGAGATGTAGGTTGCTGTAAAAGGTGCTGAATGCTGTTGTGTGCTGTTTCAAAGAGAAATGACATTTGTACCCTCCCAGATGCTTGCTGAGTGCCATTTCTACTTTCTTCTACCTATTCCTCCCCGAACTGTAACTTTTTTACATTTGTCTCAATTATCAAAAGTGAAACTTGACAAACATGGTAATGAACCCCAGGCCAGGTTTCTCATGTGATCTACCACTTTGTGCAAAGACAAAAAAGAATTTTTAGAATTTGACCAGCAAAAGGACCTCAATACTAAGACATGTATTTTAAGGCTTCTCTGTGTGGTTTTGTTTTTGTTTTGGTGTTTTTTTTTTTTTTTTTTATGTATATAGCAATAGATATTAAAGCTCTCATAATAGATGAAAATTCTAACGTTGCTTAATAATAGCATTTATTTTAGCATACTTGGCTATATATAGGATCTTGAGGTTCACGTCCAGAGGGAGGGTTTGTTTTTTGTACCACAGAGCTGTGGTGCAGTGGTCCAGACAGTCCTAATTTTATTTAGCCTAGGAAAAAACAGGAGACAAAGTGTTTATATCTCCAAGTATCTTCAATAAACCCGTAGCTTATTGCTAATACCAGACCTCTGTGAATCTCACCCCAGGCCCAGTATTGCCATTGACTACTCTGAGGTTTTCAACAAGCTGCCAGCCCATGAATCCCCCAGAGGATGAGAACAGACAAAAATAAGTGGGTGAGGTGAAGAGGAAGGGGATGTTTCAATTCAGACGATGCTCTACTAAGCATAAATTGGCTTGAAAGAACTGGAACATAAACAACACACCACCCTTGGCAATGAGCAAGTTAGCAAACAAAAATATACCAGGACTCTTTGTAATGGTGCCTGATAGATATCAAAACAGTCCTAGATTTCATTTAAATGTTAAAACTGAATTTGGATCTGAAAACAAAGGATAAACATATTTCTTCTGACATTTAGTGATGTCTGATGACATGCAATTTCATTGCTTTTTCTTTATGATGTAATTTTCGTAAGTGATACCAGTTGTCATCAAACGTCATAAAAGCCAGACTTGCCTCAAGTCATCAGTATTTATTGTTCTCTTCCAACAGAGCCTGTTTCGAGTTTGGTGCGCATGGCTTTAATTGTTTGACGGAAGAGTTAAGCCCAGCCTTCCCTAGTATAAAACACCAGGCTGAAATGGATCTGCTGACATGATGCAATTGAGATCTTCTGGCAGCTGGTACAGCAAATGCCCTTTAAAGGAAAAAAAATTAAAAAGAGAGGAGAGATGGGGATCTATCTGGATGCTGGATTAGTAACAGGATACTGAGCTGTTTGCTTCTGGGTCAGTCATTCGAGTCGTCCCTGGACTGGAGCAGCCACCACCTCCTGCCACTGCAGGGTCACTGGGCCCCCACGGACCAGGGGCAGGTGTCCCCAGCATTCCACATGGCATTAATTAATGTCATGGTTCTCTGCAGAATCCAGGAGACAGCAGTAATAAACAAACCTGCCCTGAAGGGTGAATGTGTTGAGACAGACTGGTCTGAGCCTCTGCTATGCCTGCCTTGGTCAAGGAGACACATTCAGCAGCACCTGGAAAGAATTCTGTTCCTCCAGCCTCTATTTCGGGCCTCAAATCCTATATGTTAGGGGATCATGGGGAACAAAACCAACAAAAAAAGCCTCCAAATCCCACATCCTCTCTTCTCTACTACTTTTTCTTCCATTGTTGTCCAAACCTTATGTGTTATAGGAAGTCGTGGCACATCCCTCAGGGGCACTGTGAAGAGTGCTCATCTGGAGGGACGTTTTAACCCATAGACACTCATAGCACCAACCTCTCACAGACCCATCCTGCCAGTTCATTCTCTCCTTTCAGGAGATTTCCAAGTCTCCATGTCCCCCTTCTTTTGCCAAAGTTTAACTTCATGGCTGTTTCAGGTCTGACAGGAAGAAAAACTTTTGGCTCTGTGCAGCCACTAAAGTACAAAAATGAACAGGAACGGCTCATTTAAAAGAGCTGGGGACTGGAGCAGTGGAAGTTTGACAAGGAGAGGGACGCAACAAAGACAGAAAAGATGACATTTTTGGAAGAAGCTCGCTAAGCTTGAGCCTCTCTGGAGAGCCACATAAAATTCACTGGAGAAGCTGAAAGCAAGGAATAAAATTCACCTGACTTGTCAGGAGAACATTCTTCACAAAACTCTGATAATCTGGCTTTTAAAGCACACAGACTAACGCACATATGCAGAGGCACTTCTGATTTCTTGCCACATTTTGTTTAACTGGGTGGGGTTTATTTATTTATTTTTCTTTTTGTCCACACAGCTGGTAGAGGGAGCCTGTACAGCTTCAGTTCACATTTGTCTTTGTGAATATTTTATGCTACCACCCAGGATATCAACACTAGATCACCAAACCTCAGCCCAGCACAGGTGCTGCTCAGCTCAGATGTGCCTAGGATTAGAAAGCCTAAAAATCTCATGCTAAAAAAAGGAAGTTTAAATTTCCAGACTTGACTTACAGTTTTAATTGGCTTTCTAAGTCTCCTCACACGTGGCATGAGGCAGACTGCATTTTGCTCGCAGGCCTGCAACACAGGGAGGTTCGGTCAGGATCTATTAAAACCTGTTTTCATCATATGCTTGACTTCCTTTAGCAGCGCTCTGAGACTCCACAGTTTTCTTTATTTGTTATTTTGCATTTATCAACCCTGGGTCCTTTATGCACATTGATTAAGGAGATCTCACAGCTTGCCTGTGAAGAGGGTTGCTACTTCTGCTCATCGCATTTCGTACAGAGGAAAACCAAGCCGAGCGGCAGACTTGTGTACCTCCAAGGGGGACAACAGGACACAGTGAGGAGTCCAGCCCTTTAGAGGAGGCTTTTGGGAGAACATTCTCCTAGGTGCCACCCTCCTAACTGTGCTCAGGGTGCTGCTGTGCCAGTGGGAACGAATTAAACCATCATGTTGCTTATTGTTGCCTCTCCACCTCTCTCTGTAGCTGTAAATCCCAGTGGGGTAAAGTGGAGCAGGCTTGTGTTGACGTGACATGGAGACCACAGAGAGGCACTCCTGCCACCAGCCATCCACTGGAAAAGACATAGGGCTGAGCCAGGATACCCATGTGCTGATGGACTGCAGGGTAGGCAGTGCCTGACTCAAACAGAACCAGCCTAATGGCTTCTGCTGGTGCAGACACATGCAGACCAGCTGCTTTCATCAACACAGGCTGCTCTGTGCATGGGGAGGGAAGCCCAGAGCCCCAGAGAATGGCAGTGGGGTTGCCAGGCTGATTACTTAAAGATTCAGAGGTGGTTGCCCGTCTCTACACCTGCATTGACACTTCCTGGGGTTTTGGTAGCCAGCAGTGGTCTCTACTGCAGTCTCACAAGGGCTGCCAGCTCAGGGCAGGGAGCAACAAGGCTTTGCTCCCTTAGCAAGGCTCCTGCATGGCAGGAGCAGCAGGACAGCCAAGTCCAGCAGAAGAAAGATGAAACATGCTCTGCATTAGATCATGCACCAGCACCTAATCTGGGGAGCTCCCTTTCCTTGCCCAGTGTGAGGAAAGATCTCAGCTCAAGATCCAAGACCACCAGCTCAGGATACAACCTAGCATGTTTGCAGCAAAGTCTGCACTGGGAAATCCAAAACCTCAAGCCATTAAGTCCAAAACTTCTTATCCTTAGAAGCGATGCTCTTTGAAGCCTTCCTCCAGCAGCAGATCAGCTTCCTGCCAGGCTCTCCCAAATGTCTCCCCTGGAGCTGTACCACATCCTATATCACAACCCCTGCCTGAGGATGTCATCCTGCATCAGGAGATTGCCATGGGGAACCTGCTGGTCATCAGGGTGGTCTTTGATCATTTCCGTTTGTTTCATGCTATGTATGTTATGCTGCTGGGGAAAAATATCTCTCTCCATCCTTGTCCTGACTATATGGCAAGGGCTTGGCTCCAAGAAATTTGCAGGCAGCTGAGAACTGAGTGCAAAGGTGGTGATACTCTCACTTTTCAGGCTCTAAGATATCATACAGCTTTTGCTCATCTTGGAGCCTGGGAGCAATAAGCTTGCATTCGCTGTCAAAAACCATAAAATAGTTCTTCAATCTACTCTCATTTTCAAATTTTGATAAAGAAGTCAGTTTGGGGTTTTTCTTTTTCATTAAGAAATCCTGCTACAGAAGGTAATGTAAAATATATATTTATGTTCCTGGCACATCAGGTCTTTTTTAACAGAAAGAGAAAGGACTGAGTAAAGAACATAGCCTTTGCTAGATCACCCAGTCCAGAAGATAGTGTAGCAACACCATTCTTCTTAAATGTTAAAAACCTTAAATATAGTTCCTAGAAGAAATTACATTTTTGCTACAAATTATTTTAATTTCAGTGAATTTTTCAATTTACTATTCCATTGCCAAACAATTTCTACTCTCCTAGAGGGAGACAAAAACGACCCCTTTCTGGTGCATAAGATTTTTTGGCAAATTTTCAAACTCTAGTGCAGCTCTGTTATCTCGGAGAATGATTTTTCCATGCATTTCTGGAGGATAGCCCAAGGAGAAATTACTTTATAAATATCAAGGAAGAGAGTGGATAAAGAGTTGTAAACATGCAGGATGGCCTTAAATGTAAGTTTGAAGAAAAATATGAATTACAGGACCATGAGCATACTGCCTGCTCCTTAATGCAGTGCATGGGTCTGTCCTAATGCCACCACTCAGTCTGCTTCCTGTTCAGTATTTCCAGTGGTGAAAAGTCATTATGCAGGTTTCTGGTAGCTACTGAAGCATCATCCAGTAGAGGCAATATCTGGTGATCTCTCAATTGTTATAAAGCTCTGGGGTACTAATCTTCACAGAATAGCACATCAAATTTTGGGTGAGTGTTACGTGATGTGAAGATTAATAGTGTAGACACTGGGAAATTGTGGAGCACGCATGGAAGAAAAGTACATAGACTGCTTTTATTTGACAGTGGGAATCAATGTTTTCCTTCCTGTTAAGAAGTTGTGGCAGTGGAGGCAATGTAAGGAGATGTTTTAAATGTATCCTCCACCCCCAACAGGTGTGCTCAGCCATTTGGAGTGAGGGTGCATGGCAAATCTTTTCTTTGTAAAAAGAGAGGAAGAAAATTCACACTCTTCAACAAAACACCTTCTGGTAGGCATGAAGAAACCTGTTTTCAAATAGGTCTATCTCTTGAAGCAGTGCTAGCTGTCACCTGTTTGTGAAGAGACAGGTTGCCATGTCCATCGAGAGCTAATGAAATGTCTTGGGATAATAACTGGCCTTTATAAGAAACTTTACTCAAAAAATGATTTACCAATGTCGGTTTAACATTCCTTGCTTAAGAGTGCCTGGGTATCAACAAAGACAGTGGTGTTTAGATGGGCTAAAGAGCTGTTCAAACGTACTTGTGACTGGAGTACAGTACAACATGAGGCAGTGTGTTAAGAAGCAAACAGCCCCTCCTGCTCCACACCTGCAGTCTGGGGCTGAACGAGGGCTCGTTTGGCTCCTGATCCAGCAGCGCTTTTAAAGCTGGGTTCTGTGGGCTAATTCCCAACTGAACACTGGAAAGTTTAGTTTGTACTGGCAGATGCTGACTCCAAAAGGTAACGTGTGTGCCCTGCCTGTTTTAATAAAACAGACCTGTCTGTATGCACGTAACCCTCCCAGCTTCTTCAGGCCCTTTCAGCTCTTTGGATGACACTGGCTGAATGCCAGACCTCCACTGCCCAAACAGCACGTGGCTAAACCCACAGGAGAGGCTGGAGCACCTCATGGTGTTGATACAGCCTATTCTGCTGAAACACCCAGAATTTTATCTTTATCCAAAGCATCATTGAGCTGGGCCAAAAATACCATTAGCTATTTTCATACTTATCCCTAATGTTCCCACAATGGAAAAAAGTGATGTTAAAAAAAGTTTTGTGTGCTTTCCAGATGTGAGAAAATGATTGCTCTGGGAAAGGCTCATTCTTGTTGTCATATCTATCTTCTGTTTTGAAGACTTGATCCTGCAGTGCTCCTGGCTCCACCTCTGACTGTCAAGAATTACATAATGAAATGGAAAAAAAAATCCCATTTTTTCCTTAACCTTATAGCCATTGATAACATGCAGTTAGACATTCCCTTTGGAAAGACATGAGCTTGGGAGCTCCAGTGCTGGCCTGTGAATGTTACTCTGTTCAAGTCAGGCGGTGTGTGTGGAAGTGAGAGCTGTGTCCTGTCAAAAAGGATGCAGGACAGAGTTTATAATATGGATCCAGGAGCATGTGGTTTACCACTATTCATTAATAATCTCCTTTGTTCCTTCACACAAAGGTGTGGAGCATTCCAGCTGAATACACTTTGTGACACTATCCACCTTGGGCAAACAATGTGCAGCGTAGTGTTCCTGTAAACTCCTTGGCCAAATAATCACTGGAATTCTTGTCAGTGGTCTGAAGAGGGGCAAAAATGTCTTTCATGGAGAGAATTAGGAGCCACTGACCTTCACACAAATATTTCTTTCTTGTACTTCCTTTCTCCTCTCCTATTTTACAAAAATAAGACTGTTTTAGATGGCCAGGAAAGGAGTTTTTTGGGAATGGAGGTGCTGCATTTTGGTTTGTGGGTATTTTTTCGCTCGTTTGGTTGGTTGTTTTTTTTTTTTTTTTAAAAAGTGTATGTAATTTCACAATTAGCCTACAGCAAAAATTAGCCCTTCATGTAGATTCACACACCAGAAAATAGACTTTTTGCTGGGACTGCAGTAAACATTTTAAAACAGATGTAGCCTGGGGTGAAGCTATTCTTGTGCTTGTGTTTAGAAAGTAAAGGATAAAAAAAAAGTGAAATAGACCATTCCTGAGTGGATTAAAACTGTAAAGCCTGTTAAAAACACAGTCATATGAGCAGATGGTGCATCCTACTATATAATAATGTCTCTACCTGGAAAAAAGAAGGGCAATTTAATTGACAGACATTTTCAAATCCACAATAATATACCTCAAAATGAGTAAGAGTTTGATGCTGTAGCCCTTATTCTTGGCAGTAATCTTTGCTCGCCAGAGCAGTCTACTGGTTTCACCTTTTACCAGCACTAAACTGGGGGGAAAATAAAGAATATCCATGGATAAGTTTTTATCTTTGTTAAGATGACACATTCTCTTCAACCATTCAAGAAATATCATCCTCTCTTATCACCCTCTCAAGGTCTTCAAGTACCTACATGGGGAAGAGGTTTCTGATGGAAGAAGAGTCTTTAATCTAGCAGAAAAAGGCATAATGAGATCCAGTGATTGAAAGCTGAAGTTAGACAAATTCAAACTATCTTATCTAGGAACTTGGTAGATTCCCCATCACTTTTGAAGTCTTTAAGAAGATATCCAGTCTTGATGTAAAAGATATGCTCTAGATCAAACAGAAGTTATGGGTTTGATGCGAAAATTATTGGGTGAGGTTCTGCAGTCTGTGTTATGCAGGAGGTCAGGCAAGGGAATCATAATAGTCCCTTCTGGCTTTAAAATCTGTGAAGCCCAAACACGACTTCAATAAGGAAAAAGCAAGCCACCCCGACGACCTCTTCTGCCCACAGAACTTTAATTTTGGAAACAGAAGCTGGTTAAAGCAGTTCATCAGCCTTACCTGGACTCTGCTTAGCAGACTATTCGTAACACCTCGGGTTCTTTCAAAGAAAGAAATTTAAAAACAGTCTAGTTTCTCTTTAATAAAAGTAGTTGGAAAGCGCTGACTGGTTTCTCAACCAGCATACAGCTATTTCTTTTCAAACTATAACAAATTTATTTTAAATTTTCACAGCAAGCCTTTTATGTTGTCATAATTGTCAACATCTATTTATTTGATACTCCTTATAACATATTCCTGCAAATAAAGGAATAAAGGAATAAAACTAATTAGATAGGATTCCTACATTTAATAGCATTTATACAGCTGTTAAATAAGGAATAAATAATGTCTTATAATCACATTATTTTTATTGCTTTTCTACTATGTAGCTAAGTTATGAAACAGCTTTCAAATCAAGTCCAAACAATACCAGCTTTCACAGTTTTATCTCCTGGATAATTGTCCTTAAATTTTCAGCTCCAGGAGTCATGTGACTATATGAAAATCTTGACATTTCTTTCCAATTAAAAAAAAATCATTCACAGTAGTTGTCAGTAAAGTTTGAAAACATGATACTCACTCCTCAAAAGACTCAAGCAAAGAGCTGAGTAAATAAACACCTCCATTTCCTTTTTCATCCTGTAATTTTAAAGCAAATCTCCTGATTCTGGAATTTAAACATTTGAGGTTGGCAGTTCCCAGGTGTATTGAGACTTAACTTCTCCCATGGGGAAGGAAAATTTGACTGGGCTAGAAAGGGCCACCTGGGTTTAACTGGCCAGGCTTAAAAATACTTAATTTTCATAAATAAAAAACGTTCAAGAAAAATCAAAGACCTGAACAGAAGATGAAACCCTGGACACGCTGATGGCTTGGTCCAGATCAGGGACTTGATGTGGCTTCTCTGACAGCACCTTTCCCTCTGGTTTGGTTTGGAGGGCAGCCACTCAGTTGGCCCTTTGAGCCATGAGGACTATTTGGGTAAGGATGCAGTAACCCACACCACAGTCCTGCCCCATTCCAGGTGCCCAGGTGTGTGTGGGGCAGTGCAGGGTGCCCACAAAGTCCTGGGGGTCATCACTGGGTGGAGAGGGGTCTGTGGGAAACAGGAGAGGTTGTAGGTTGCAGGAGAGGGTGGTAGTGGGACTGTCCCCACATCAGGGCTACAGACACTATCGCGAGAGTTAGGCTATCAAACCTTTGTTTGAAGGGTCACAGCACGGATCAGCAGCAAGGTGGGCAGAAACTCAGGGCTTAAACACCTTCAGTGGCCACGTGAACCTGTTCACACTGGCAGCAGCAGGGCCCCCAAATGAGCTGTGGTGCAGAAGGCGTGTGAAAAATGGCAACAAATGTAAAAACCTCTTTAAAATCTCCAGTCCTTAAAGAGGCATGGACACCCTGCCAGCTCTCCAGCTCTTTTCTGTTGTCATCTCACTCCAAACTGTCACAAGATGTCAGTGTTTTCAGATACTCCTGCTATGGCTGAGCAAACAGCCTCTCCACACTGCCTGGCTGACTTTCAATGGCATAAAATTCATCCATAAAATTGAACCATAAGGTTCTCAGCAGAGTGGCGGTACCACAAAGAAACTTGGCGTGGGGACCACGTCAGCCTGACAGCGGGATCAAGGTGCAGTTGCAGCTTACCCTTGTCCCTGGGGTAGCTGAAAGGCACCTGGGTGCCCAAGCTGAGGTGGGTGATGCTTATTAGGATTGTTGAGGTTAATGCCACCCTGGTTTTGAACCAGACCTTTTTTTTTTCCCTCCCCTTAAAAAATTCTTTTGGAGTGTTCTGGGATGAGAAGTTTGTTTTAGCTGGTAAATTCCTTAATCCCAGGTTTCCCTGCACAACACACCATTCATCATGTCCTCTGGTGTGTAGTTCAAAATCCTGCCTATTGGCATTTTCCAAGTTCCTTTTGCATCCGAAGACCTTAATCCAGACCCCTCTCTTCACCCATATATACATAGAAGAATTTTCAGGGACCCCAGGTCATCACTCTTCCCAGAAAATATAGGATATGCAATTTCTTATCCATAGCTGACCCTGCTACACTGAGGCATGGGAGTTATAAAAAATAGTGAAGGTTTGTTTTGAGAGCCCTGGGCCTTATCCTCCCAGTGACTTGTTATTCCTACTAATGTTAAAAGTCCACTTGTAAAATTTAAGAGAAGCATCTTAACACGAAAGGCATCCACAATTACAGAGCTATCTTCAATGTCCCTATAAAACCAATGCATGGGTTATAGAATCAGAGTGGGATCCTACTTTGGAAGCTTTGAATTACCCGTTTGAGGAGCAACAGATAGACTCCACCAGCTGGATAGCACTAATGCCCCCTTGTCACACCGGACCTTCCTGGCAGTATTCACTGATCCCTGCAATGGGGACAAATGCTGCTGTATAAGTATTTTTTTCCCACCTTCTTTATGGGAGCTTTGTCTTTTTCAAGACCCAGAGTTTGTTTGTTAATTTTTTTTAAGAGACCTTTGTGGAGACTGCCTGTGAGGCCATGAAAATTAATATAATTTCAGATGGGGGTGTCTTATGGGGGAGAAAAACACCTGGTCCCATTGCATAGAAAACTCCTAGGAAAATGAATAGGTTACAATAATGTTTGCAGCTCAAACAGATCCGTCTGAGTCGAGACTTTTGTGTTAATACCGAGGTGTTTATTTCAGAGAGATGCTCTAGGTAGGCTGTCTCTGTATGAGACAGCTGATTTATGCCGTGATTGTTTGCCACCAGCAGTCCTGCTGCCTTGCAAGCCACACCCTTTGCTGCCATCCCGAGGTTTGGATTTGATTTCCCTTGAGAAAGAAGCTTGTGTTCACATTCCCATCCACCTGTGTTGCCTCAATACAGCATTGTATGTTTCCTGCTTTTTTTACCCTCCTCTCCCCACCCCTGTGAATTTGCTCTCATTGAGTGGCATGAAGAAAAATAAAAATAAAAAAAAAGCCCACCTCCTACTAAGAGGACTAAGACCTGGGGAGCCAGCGAAGAGGAGAGGCCGTTGCCTCTAAAGTTCAGAAATAAAAAAAAATGACTTGTTCTTTTGAGCTTGCTGTTCCCTGATGTGACACTGTGATCAGTATCAAATGCTTGGTGGCAAGGATTTTTGTCAGGCTTTCCCAGCTAAAATAGATTTAACCTACCAGTTGCTCTTTGTGGGTTTAACAATGTGTGTGACAATAAAGGGCTGCTGCCGCTGCATTGTTAATACATGAATAGTCCCGGTTCTCTGTATTTACTATTGTGCACTGCAGATTTCCAGGAAGGACTATTTGGCTCTGGCTATTGATACACGTCCTGTTTTGCAGAAGGAGCTGAATCAGCCCCTCGGTGATTAGCTGATGTGAAGGGGCAGTTAGGATTTAATTGAAATTAAGGAAAGCACCCGATTGCCTTTGAACTGCTCTCTGGGCTTTCTCCCCTGCTCAGAGGTGGTGTGCCTGGGTTTCACACTTTGCTGTCACTGCCTCTGCGTGTGAGGAGTTCACCCTGTGGGCAGGAAACTTGCAAAATGCCAAAATCAAGGAAGAAATCTATTCCTTGATAGCAGTTTGTAGTTTGCTCTTGGCTAGGGCTGGCCAGCAGTGCTATGGACAAGAGGAAGAGGCAATGAGAAAGAAACTGATATGCTCTGTTCCTCCAGGAAAAGCACTGTTAGTCAGGTCTGAGTGAGAGGGAAGCTGCAAGAACCCCTGTGGATGCTTCTGGTGGCTCCCGTGCATGTAGTTTGTTCTCACTTTACGTCACACAACACCACAAGCACCCAGCTGGGACTGGGCTGCCTGGATTGGAGAAGGATGGTGAGGGCAGGAGGGCTGGGTGGGATGAAACAGGATGCTGGCAGCATCCCAGAGTGTCAGTCGTGGGGGTCACTGACTCCTGCACAATGGTGGAGGTGTGTTCCCATCACTGTGCCCTTTTTCACTCACCTGAAATACCCTCCCAGCTTCCCCAGGGCAAGAGAACTGCCCGTGAACCCTGGTCAGCCCCACGAATGTCCCCCAAGGAGGAAATCTCAGCAATGCTTTTTCTCCATCCAGCCTAAGGGAGCCCTTGTGGGCAGTGCCCTCGATGGGAGCCACATCTGGCTCTCTCCTGGATGGCAAGAGCCAGATGCAGTCTCAGGTGACCCCAAGTCAACCCTGGGCAGGAAAGGAAAGTTGCACTCAGGTGCTGAGAAAAATAAAGGAAAATCCCCAAAGGGTGAAACATCTCTTCATCCTGGAAGTGATCTTTGCTGGTGTTTCTCTTGGTTTCATTTCCGTAACAATCAGCCACTTATTATTAAATCAATGCTGCTGGGGAAATGGAGTTAAATTAAGGGAGATCAGAGGCAGGAACGGAAGCAATGTCTATATAAATATCTGCCTATATTATATAGAGTACTGTAGTTAATCAATCCTGAGAACAAAGAGCTTGGCTTGAACTAAGAAACAGCCCCAGCCAAGTGAAGGAGCCCTGCTGTGGTAAGCAAGCAAACAGCTCTATTGACAAGGAAAATGTTTATAAAGACTTCTCTCCCACTGAAGGAGTTGAAAAACAAGGGTTTTCAGCCCCTGGGGCAAGCACTGGTCCCCTGGCTCTTTGGGCAAGCGCTCCTCTGAAGGTTAGCAAGCGCAGGAGCCAGACGAGGGGACAGCAGCTTCTCTTAACTGAGGCAAAAATCTTATTGATTATACGTTCAATAAAAGGTCAAAACTCCCTTTGAGGGTCACCACAGTTGCAGTAAAGCTCTTCCCAGCCCCAGCCCCTCTCCCTGTCTGCGGAGTGTTTCGTGCCAGTCTCTCCAGGTGGACACCTGGGGTAAAAGTGAGCTGCAAATGAGCTAATCATCATTAATGTGTCGGTAGAACCTGCCAGCCTGACATCCCTCCTAATGGCTGACAAATGTCAGGGTGACTTGTATGCTTTTTTTGTTAATTGAATTGGTTAATTAGGTCCCAGAGGCCTGGCTGCTAATTGTGAGCTGCAGTGGAATACGAGTTTAAAAAAAAAAATGCCACAACAACAAAAAAACAAAAACCCCCATAAAATCCGATGCAACGAAGTTAAAACAAAAGGGAGAGATTGGGGGGAAAATAGCACTCCCCACTCACTCACTCACTCACTCACTCACATGCACACACAAAACCTCTTTTGTGTTCTTTACAATCTGTACAGTTACCTTCGCTTAATTTCTGACCTGCCACATGCTACTGCCTTCTTGATGTGTTTTTAAAAGGAGGGTTAGAGAAATTCCAAATCTGCCTTTTTTGACGAGAGCATCTGCTCAGTCAGAAACACAGTCATTAATTTTCTGCCAATTAGCAAAAAGAAAAAGAGGGAGAGAGAGGGAAAAAAAAAAAAAGAAGAGGGGGAAAAAACCCCTCCAGATTTGCATCTTAATTTGTTACTTTGTAAAGATGTTGGTTTTTTTAAAAGTTAAATACTCCCTCCGGTTTGCCAGCCATAGAAAGTGAAGAGATGATAGCAACTTCCCACCAAGAAAAGGCAATTAATCATTATATTTTGCACTTCTGTAGCAGCTTTCATCCCCTGATCTCAAAGCGCTTTGTGAAATTATTGTATTAAGTCTCCTGCCAAGCCCCGGTGAGGGTGGCAGTGTACCAGCAAACTCCTTGGGGCCAAGGTGGTCTTAATCTGCGTCTGCTGAAAAGTGCCAAGGACACCAATAAACTTTATAACAAATCATTACCAGTCTACCTGTTTCAGTGAGGGTTAAGCAGAGGCTCAGGGAGCACTTGGGGGCTTCCTGAAGCAATACAACCTTGAGCTGAAGGGAACATCTTGAACCACCTTCCTCTAGTCTCAGCATTCCCACTCCTTTATTAACAGCCTCAACTGGCAGCTACAGGCAGAAAGATCTCTGGCATTGCAGGCACTAAAAGTATCAGAGCTAGACCTGTTCAGCAACCGGCTTCTCCACTGTGCAGAATACTCCTCAGACCATGAAAACTGCGTCCACTCTGTTCTGAAACAAAAAATCTTGGGAATTCAATGATTTCATTCCAGAAAAAAAGTTGAAAAACTAATGCCCAATCACTTGAAACATTTTTTCATAAATGATGCCACATTGCACCGTGTATCAGCCTTGCAAACTTCTCTGTTCATTTCCACCCTGCTAAAGGAAAATTTATTTTGTTTCAAAAATCAAAGCTATTTCTTCTTCTGAATGAAGAAGAAGTATTGTTGTTCATGGTATTTATTTTTTTTTTAATCAGATGCTTCCCTCCATAACTGGTCTGTGCAATTTTAAAGCAACATGTCAAAATCCATGTGTTTCTACAGAAAAGGAAAAAAGGTCTAATTATCACTGAATGGTGATTGCTCCTACAATAGCCTTTTCCTGAGCCAGTACTGATGTGGGAAACTTAGCTGTTTGCCTGCCTCTGTGTGTATTTTGGAATTCTGGGTATTTTTCTTCCTTCACACAACAGAGGGATCTCATTGACTCAGAAAATGGGAACCCAGGTGTTTGATCCCTGGTGCTATTCCCCGTGCAGACTTGTTGCAGCAGCACGAGTCTGTCTGCCTCAGTTTCCCCATTTCCCCCTTGGTCAGGGCTGGATGGTGCCCCCCAGGTGTCTCCTTGGCCAGCCAGGCACATGCCCTTACTCGCCTCTCTCTCCTCACCCCAGACTCCCACGGGCACATCAGGGCTCTCAGGAGGGGCAATTTGTGGATGCTGGCAATGGACTCGCAGCCCTCAGGTGAAGATAAAATACGGCGATTATCCTGCTCACTTCCCCACCCCCTTCCTGTCGGATAGCAAAGTTGCCTTACGAGTTAAAATAAATTGCCTCACGCTCCCCACTGAAAGCATTTTGACTTTGTCTTGAATCGCGTATTCCAGTAGTCATTATACTTCAGCTCCTTCTTCTTCTTCTTCTTAGCATATGACATACATAGCAGTTCAAAAGTTGCAGCGAGCTGCTGCCAGGTCACATTCAAAGGAAAGTATCTGGGAAGCTGGCAGCTAAAAGTATCTGATAAGTTGGCACTGTTACTGCTCAGCAGGAGGAGGGAGAAGTGAAGGAAGGAAGGGGAGGGGGAGCCAGGCATGGGGGAGCAGGGAAGGGGAGAGATTCAAAGGGCTTTTGTTTCTGGATCAGATTCTTCCAGACTCTGAAACTTTTGCAGAAATGTATGTGCCAGGGATTTTTTTTTCCCCCTTCTCTTCCTCCTCTCCATAGTTTAATGCATTAAAATAACCTATTAAAAGGCCTATATTTGCTTTCAAGCAGACTCTGAAAGGCGCTCAAGATGTCACTATTAAAACCGGCGCTGTGCTTTGCAGGCGAAGGTCTGTGGTGAGGAGAATAAAGCAGAATTGATTAGCTGCTCTGACTTTGCCAGCCTTACAAAGCCTGCGGTGTGCCACAAGTTGCTAGAGAACAGATCAGCAGCTTCTAACCAGCCCGCCTGTACACAAGGGTGCGTCACTTTGAAATCCAGCTTGGTTCTGCAAAGCCTGACGCTGGCCCGGCATTCCCGCCACGTCCCCACATTTCCCACTTCCTGATGTCCTATTTTCTCCCTTTTGTGAATCATTTGGGAAGAGTCCAAATTAAACCATCATGGCATGGTTTATCATCATGCACCTCTGAACCCAGGGAACAAAATACCCTCCTGGGAGGCTGTGGAGGGTGTTCGATCCGAGGAAGCCACAGGACCCCAGTGCAAACACTGTGGAGATTGCCCCAAGAGGCTTGTTGCTGGCCACTTAATCGACAATGAACATTAGAACAAACAGACTGGAAAATGTTGGAAAATGCTGCAAATGGCCAAAAGCACAAAGCCAAGGCACAAAGGTAACGAGGGGATCGGAGCCCTTGCGTTCTGCATAGAAATTATCTACTCCGCACCTTTGAAATTAGGGAATGGTGTTCATGTCATGCCGTGCATCAATCTGACAATCCACCCCTGAATAGTCGTTGTCATTATATCATGGGTCACATTTGTTACAACTCTATTAATGTGTATGAAGTTACTTCCAGTCTAACACTGGTCCAAGAAAATCAGGCTTAATTAGATTCTCCTTGTAATTAAATGCAATTTATTCTTATGCTTTGTGTTATGCTTCTGGCTTGCCTGTGCTATTGTCTGCTGATTATTAGAAATGTATTTATGAAAGGTGTAACCACTGTGTAAGAGCTGTGTTTATAGCAAACACGTAATTAGCTTTGCTTGTACCATCCCCAGCACAGCAGGGCCTTGGCCCCTGAATGCAGCTGGTGTTGGGAGTACTGCACTAATAAAGAGTAGGCACAGGCAAGCCTGATCTCATTTCCCTTGGTAGGTTAAGGTTGTATCAGATAAAATCAGGCTGAGGCTCTGTGTTCCACGTTTAGGCCTATAACTCTTTCCAAGGTAAGCTTTCACTAGCCCTGACTAGTGACTAGCTTCAGCTCTGCTTTTTCAGAGGTCTGCACATGATTAACCTGGCCTGTTAAAAACAGGGCTACTGATTTTAACAGAGATGAGAGCAACAAGATAAGCATGTGTCGGTCCCTTAAGGGTTCAGACTCTGTGCTATTCAAACCTGTGCAACTCAGCGGGAAAACACCCTTTTTTCCCTTCACCATTATGCCAACAGCTGCCCAAGGTACAAGCAGAACAGGTCCAAGAAGATACAAGGCTGCAGAAGCAGGTTCACATCATGAGCTGGTCTCTCCATGCATCCCCTCATCAAAAATTGCCAGCCATTTGGGTTTCCATTCTTTGTCTTCAGGAAAGAATTTGCTGAATGGTTCTTCCGTGCCTACTGAAGTCAATAGAGTAAGTTGAAAGTAATCCAATACCTTCAATTAAATGGATTTAATTTCCATTTAAATCAATGGTAAACTAGGTGCAGAGACCAAGCCAGGTCTCCCTTGCTGCTACTTAGAATAGTTCAATAGAGAAGAAACACCTTTGCAGGTGAGCTGGCTCAGAGAGAGTGAGAGTCCGAAGCAGATTGTGGGAACGGTTATTTTCCCCACCACCACCTATGTTCTCAAATAACCTGATTATTCTCATTAGCGCTGCATTCGGATGGCTGCAAATGAATAAAAGAAAGCAGAGGCGGGAGCGGGTAGTAAATCCTCCATATATGAATATGATGAGGCGTTTAGGCGGCTCCCTCCCACTCCTGCTAAAAAAAGTTTTAATCTTGGCCGCTCCATGCATATTGACTGGCTGCATATTGACACGCCACCTGCTGAGGCTGCTTCAGCTATTGATAACCAATGCCATCACGCCTAGAGTTCAAACACCGACCGGCGGCTTTCATGTTTGTAAACAGTATTGATCTGCATAAATCATCTTGCCATTAGACTGCCGGATTAAACAAGGACGAAGACAGAACATTTGTGAGATTAAATCCGGAAACAGTTAATTAAAAGCTGAGCAATAAACCCAAGCTGTAAACAGCAGGCAATTAATTCAGGCATCTGTAGATCTGTGTGCAGAGTTCCTGGCTGCGCCCCACACCGGTCCCCTGTCCCCCCACCTGCCACCTGTCCCCAGCAGCAGCATCCTGCCTCCTACACCCATCACCAAGGCCTATACTGGGATGCTCTCTCACCACACTGCTGCAGAAGGGGCTCTGAAAAGTAATCTTGAGATGTAGGGGCAATTTTCTTGTGAGGAGGGGGAAAGGGAAGCCCTCTAGGCTTTCGTTGTGCACAGCACGGTTGTGTTGCGGTAGAAAACCTCACATAGCTTCCTTGTGAGCAGCGATGGTCCCAGCCTGGGGAGGAGCCAGGGATTCCTCTGGTCTAAATATCTTTTCTGACACTGACCCCCACCACGTGGCCTCAGGGTCATCCGGTGTTTCCCTTCAGTTTTCCCAGCTGCAATGAAGAAGACAAGGCCTTGGCCTCTTCAATTCAGCCATGCTTTCCCGTGACAAACAACCCATTTAATGAAACAGAAATTTCTGGCATTTACATAACTACTTATTTTTGAAACAAACAATCAAAAAAACACCCCATCCCAATGATCTCAAAAAAATTACCAGCAAGGTTTGAACATTTTCAAGTTTTCGCTCTTCCCTATTGATTTTCATCCCCTTCTTTCCTCCTTTCTTTCTAATGAAAAGATGAGAAAGAGAAAAGGAGAGAATTAAGGCTGCTCAAAGCAGGAAGGAAAAGTTCACTTAACTAAAAGCAAACAAGTAAATTTGGAAAAAAAGAAATGAGAAAGGTTATTTTTATTTCTCTCTTGAAAAGTTTCCCACATTTTCTAACCAGTTCTATTAGTTACATGTCCTCAATCCACGCCTTATAGAATTACAGTTAAGTTGGTTTCATTACAGATGATTTAATGGTTATTTTATACCACATGTGGAGAACTTGTAGGCTCTAAAAACAGTGCAGTGTGACTGAGTCTACAACTATGTGAGATTTATAGGGTCATACCCCTCACAATATTCAAGAAGGATGTGCATTCTGCCACCAACTTTGCTTTCAGAAGTGGGGAATTAGGGCATAGAAATATTATGGAAAACTGGGAAACAAACTCAGACCTCCGAAAACCTTGACCAGCACCATGACCAATGAGCTATCACTAGCAGCAAGCAGTGTGAACTGTCAGCAGATCTGCACTAGCCCCAGGGGCTGTTCTGCTGGGCTTTTCCTGTCCTGATGCTTCCTACACAGTCTCATGCTGATTTTATAGAGGGGAATGGAATCCTGTTGTTTGTAGATGGACAGATGAATGTCTCTTACCGGGGCTGGCCGTACTCCTACAAATGGTCCCAGCAGATTGTAACTGACAGCAGTGGATGACAGAAACACCTTACTTCTCCACAGGTGGATTTGTGATGGCACCAAAGCCAAGGCTTCATCCAACTATGGCTCCAGGAACATGGTGTGCTCTGCTAGGTGAAATACCTGTATCTTAGAACCCCCATCCATTTTCCAGGCGTAATCTAAATCACAGCAAACTACTCCCATTGAGGTTTCCCATTTACATAATTTTCTCTCTCATGGGAAGAGAGCAAGAAAAAATACCTAATGAGCAGCCCTTGAAATTAAATGCCTTTTACTCAACTTTTTGCAGTGGTGTTCTGAGATCATGTCCTGAGTCCTCTGCTCTGGACCACAGCAAGAAAACAGTAGACAAAATATTTTTTGTGCCAGCACTTTGTAGGGATGGCAGTTGCCTATCAAGTGTATATGCAAATAACATGCAAAAGGAAGTTTGCACAGAAGGGTGGGTGAGAGTTCTTTCTTTGATACCCAGCATCAGGAATTGGTATCATCACATCAGTAGTTTTAAAATGGTGAACAGGCTTCAAGGGCACAGTGGATATTATTTTTATGATTAATGTAAGATTCTCCCAGCCTGCAGAAATCACCCCACTTCAGTAAGCAATGCCTGTGCTACCAGCATCTTGCTAGGTTTCATGAAAGAGACAAAAAACAAACCAAACCAACCTAAAATCCAGGAAAAAAAACCAAAAACCAACTAAAAAAAACCCTTCATTTTGAAAAGTTTAAAGTAGCTAACTGCAAAAACCCAGCTTGCAGCATAACACCAGGATGTTTCATTGGTGAGCTGGAGAGCTGTGAGCAGGAAGGAGAGAAATGGTGCCGTGAAAAGCACAGAGTGATTCTGGTGGGGTAACTGGCAATGACTTCAACATTTTGAATATGAGTTTTGCTACTACTGCTAGTTTGTGTGATGCCAGAGCTGCTGCCCTAAACCTCTGGATACCAGCATATATGTTCAGCATGGGCAGCAGTAACTCCAGGGGACAATGCCACAAGGTACAGCACTCTGGAGCAATTATCAAAGCCAATGGCAAATAAACAGGAAAAAACACGTGACTTTTCTTACCATTTGAACTTGGTCTTTTTAATTTCCCCATTTTCAAGAAAGTATCTGAAGTCCTCGTAAATTCTTCCCCACAGTGACTCAGAGAATCAGTGACGGGAGCGGGCTGGTCAATACAAAGGATGTGTTTGTTCTGCTCCACAGAGAGCAAAGCTCACCTGAAGAACCTGGCTGGAAGTCAGAGGTTCAGCCAGCAGTGACTCCTTCCTTCAGTCAGCCCCCTGAAGGGTGTGCCCAGGCCATGAGAGGGTGTGAGTTATTTGTTTAACGGACAGAAACCCATGTGCTGGGAAATTAACTTTTACAAGTCGATATGTTGACAAATGCAGTACAAATTGCTGTTGTCAGCAGCGACCAGTTCCTCCTGACTGGCCCTGCCCAAGGCCTTCAGCTAGAGGGAAAAGACAGGTCAAGGCTGTGTTTGAGACCTAACAGGCCTCAGCCAGTCACCGGCTTTGCTTTTCACACCCCTGACCCGAACAGCACTTGGGAAATCCAAGTATAATGCTAAATCATGAGATGATTTTAAAACAACTTCTGAAAACCCCCAAACCAGTGACAAGACCTGGCACTGCTCTGGATGGTCAGAAGGACATTATACTGGGCAGGAGGGGAAGGTGTAGGTGCTCAGCAAGGCACAGACCTTTCTGCCTCCTCAACCCATCCCCAGGTGCTGTGACCACACAGTAAGCAAGAGCCTTGTTTCTTTGACCCCTCTCCACTTCACTTAGGGTTGAAGACCATGTACAGTTCAGGATCAAGAGTAGCAGGGGGCAGCACAGCCTTTGAAGATCCTTCTGCTTGGCCTCCCTCCAAGATTTTATTACTATTTGTTACCTCATGATGTTATTACTGGTATTTAATGATATTATTTTGGCACTATAGTTTTATGTCAGACATCTGTCCCGAACCAGAATCTGACGGTATAAGATGCTGTACAAGTCCATGGGAAAAATAAATGCAGCACTTGTCCCCAAAGCTCACAGCCTAAATATAGTTCAGCATTACAGCCTTTTGCCTTCATTCAGAGCCTTGTTTTTATCCTCTGAATTCAGCTTGCAAATTCAGGTGCAAGGACTGGGTTTTTCTTATGAGAACTCGAGTACCACCAGTGATGACCAGGAATGATTTTGCTGCTATTACCAGCCTGCTGCCTGCAATGCGCGGTGGAGCTCAGCCACATTGACCCATAGCAGAGCAGGACCTCTGAAATCAATGTGTTCTTTCCTTGGTAGGGTCAGGCTCAGGATAAGACAGTTCAGGGAAATTTCAGACACCAGGTGTTGGAGGAGACAGCAGAGAGTTAAGGATGCTGCTACTCCCCAAAGGCCATGAGTGAATGAATTCCTCTCCAGCTGAAGACTCTTATAAATGGCCTTCAGTCCAAAGAACCAGATCTGTTTAAATTACAATGTACATGTCACAGTGTGTAAGAACCTGCTCAAATCATATGGAAATAACTATTCCTGGAACACCCAGATCTCCTGACATCACTTCCTTGAGAAATAGCTCCAATTAATTCCACTGAGAGACCAAAAAATGGATGGGGGGAAGGAGAAAAGGAAAAGAAAAGCTCTGTCAATAAAAGGTCAGAAATGTCTGCAGGTGGAGACCCTCTCTTTCTTTTCCTTCTTTCTTTTTTTTTTTTCTTTTTTTCCTTTTTTTTTTCTTTTCAGAATTGTTTCAGCTCTTCAGCATAGAGGAAGGAAGGATGGTCTGCTGGATAAAGGCAGAGGAACTGTTGACAGTTCAGACCTGGCCCCTGTTCCACTCTGCTGCAGACATCCTGTGCAACCCTGAACAAGCAATCACCTCCCAGTGCCCTTCCTCCTCTCCTCCAAAATGGGATAAAACCACGTTTACTTGTTTCTGGGAAGAACACATGGCTTGGGGCTTCCTCCACTCAGAGTTTGGAAGGGTCTTGCAGAGAGAGGAGGGAAAAAGCACCAGGATCCAAACTGCCAGCCAGCAAACGTTGGAGCTGCCTTGTGCCCTGAAAGGGAAGCAGATCTGAGGAGCTGATCTCTTTCTTTCAACCCCACATCCTGATGTTCAGCCTGCTCTAGGGGTGCTTGTGAGCAGAGGCAATGCAACATGACTTTGCTTTTGGTAGTTTTGTTCAGCAAGATAAAAGATGGATTAAGACAAAATACATTCAGCAAAAACTATGTGCCTGAGCAGCACTGGGGCACAAAACTTTCTGAGCAAGACAGGATTCTGTGTAAGGATTCTGTGTACCTCTCCACAAAGTAAATACTACCATATGTGCATTAAAAGGCTCCTATTATTTACAGAGTGCTGACATGAAACCCCCTGAAAGAGTTAGTATTTTGTTAGGTAAACTTTTTTCCCTCTGAGCATTTCCCTCTTCTCCCTTTCCCCTCCCCCTCACCCAATAACTTACAGATGTTAGAACAATAAATTGAATGAATAGTTTCCCACACTGGAATGCCTGCATGCTGAAGAATGCAGAAATGATTTCTGGCCAGTTTCTGACACTGATCTACAACTACACTGCATATATTCTGTTGCTCTTGTATCAAGTCTTGAGCTGCTCCCTGCCAAGAATTAAGTGCTTGTTCCATAAACCTGGTGTAGATTATCACTTAGCTGTATAGATGTATCTAATAGAATTAAATAGTTTGGCTCCTGACCAGTAACAGATGTGCTACATATAATGCAATAATAATGAGACTGAAAGCACCATGTTATGCCAAGGGAACATTGTGAGATAGCTCACATTTCTTCTGCTGCCCAGTCAAAGCTCTGTGAAAAATAAATCAAAAGTCCCATGTTTATACGAACAAAACAAGATTTGGCTTTCCTTCTTTTTTCATTTTAATCTTACAATGGGTTTGTTATCCAGCCCATGCACAAAGGCAAGCGAGGGGTCAGCTTTCGTTTCAATGGAGCAATGGATTTGCTTTACCATAGTTTTATTTTTCGCTAAAGTTCTCCTGCAACTTAAGTGGTTATAATAAAATAACGTTGAACCAAGACATAACTATCTGCCTGGGACATGTGAGCCCACATAACTTGATCCACTGGGGACAGAATGGGCTGGGTAGGAGGAAGAAGATCTCAGCTGTACGGATAAGCTGACATTTTATTTTCTAAAATAAAACTATAAAAATAATTAACAAGTCAGATCATAATCCTGGGATGAAGTGTGTATTTCCTACAAAGCACCCGAGTTCCTTCTGATTTCTACTGCAAGGGAGGCTCTGAGTACTCCAGCAATGAGGTTCTTCCTGTCTTCTGCAGGTAAGGCAGGGGAGGAAATGCCCTGGAGGCCAAGTGCCCATGTGGACAGCCTTGCTAGCAGACAGCAGAGGGGCCATGGCCACATCCACCTTCCCACACAGCCACTGCCTCGCTTCAGGTCACGGCAGAGGCTCAAAGACAAGCACTGTCACTGGTGGCAGGGACGTGACCTGCCCACCAGATGAAATGAACTTGCATTGTCCACCGCAGCTTTTGATCAGCGTCGCAGATACCTGGTGTCAGGGCTGAGGGAAGAAACTGCCCCACATGAAACCGTGACAGGGCAGGTGGAAGATATCTCTGGAAAGTGCAGAGAAGGTGCCCAAACAAGCTATTGCTGGATGCTGGTGATGGGGCCGTGTTGTTTCTGTTCTTCAAGTGTGGGCATGGTTAATGAGAAAGCTGAAGGGAAGCGAATTCCCCGAGTGCCTGACTGTTTCAGCCTTTCTTGACCCGTGTCGGTCTGGGTACAGACGGAGTAGAGCACAGAGACTGCACTGCACGGGCAGTCCAGGTTACAGACGAATATCAGGGCTCCAAGATATTATTGTTAGATCTATCAGCTGTCTTTGATGCCCTGAGGTATTGTTGAGTCGCTTTTGATCCTCGGCAAGAATAGATGGGACTGTGCTCTGCTCACTTTTCCCTTGGCTTTCAGAGAGATCTCAGAAGGTAATTTTGGATAACTGCCCCAGTTTATTGACCTTCAAGGAACACTGCCTGATGTTTCATCAGTAATGTACACAAAAACAGTGGGGGTGATTAATGAATTGATACATTTTGTAATTCTCTTGGACGGACAGAGCTATTATTAGCACTGGACAAGTACCTCTGATTATATTCTGTGACCATCCATTCAAATGCAACATGGAAAGGCCAGGCTGTCATGGCGATATTCAGACAAAACCAGTCTCTCCAGCTTCAGTGGGAAGACCACATAGGAGAGGGTTAAGAGGGCTGGTGCTGTAGCAGAGAGGAGCTGGCCCCTTGGGAGAAGAAGTTGTGTTGGCATTCACTTATTGCTGGAGCCTGCATTCAAGCCCTGGAGATGATGATCTGGATGAACAAATGTAACTGCTCTTTCTCGCTGCTTTCCCCCTTTGAAGTGAAACACTCTGGGTGACAGAAACATGGCTGTGACCACTTTTTAAAGAAACAGTTATAGAAAATTCATGCAAAACTGGATCCCCAGAGTGATGACTGACAGCAACAGTGGGGCCAGGGCCATGAGACTCCACTGCATGCCTGATTAAAGTGAAACCACCCTGCTTGATTTTTCAGGATCAAATGGCTGTAATGCATTGTACAGACCAAGAACCAATATTCTGTGATGAGAAATTCTGGACCAAGCGTCAGGCTCAAACTATGATAGTTCCAAGGGACAAGAAGCAGCAGCAGCAGCAGCTACTAAATTTGGCAAATAATTTATTCACCCAGCTCCATTAAAAGTGAAAGAAAGGGATAGAAAATAGCCATCTGGCAAGCAAAGAAAAGCGCAAGACAATTATCTTCCTCACTGTACATCATCCTTGCAATCATAGGGAGAATGTGACAATTGATTAAAATTAATTGGAGGTTAAATTAGATGATAATTAGCATTAATCAATAGCAGTGTTGGCATGCCAGTGCATCCCTCCTTTAGGCAATTCACCTCCAATCCCCAACACACCAATAAGGCTGGTGATCTGCGAGCCCAGCATGAGCTCCTGCCATCAGTAAAGAAGCAAGTCCTAGCAGCATTGACCTGGAGGGTTGGAGGGAAGAGAACATTTCCGTGAAAGGCAGCCTTGCCAGGACCAGGGATGGTGCTGCACCTGTCCCGCAGCTAATTGCAGCCAACATCAAAGGCTAGGGTACCCTCAAATGATGGAGGCTGGTAACAACAGCTCAATGCCCGCCTGCTTTCAAACAGCACATCACAAAGAGCCTTGCCTTAGCATATTATTATGTTTTTGTTAAGAATGCTCATTTCTCTTCCTCTCTCCACTTATGTTTTTTTTTTGTATTATATCATTGTGTGGCCAGTGCACAAGGAACAGCCACGACTTTACAGCCCCCAGTAAGGCAGTGCTGCCTCCTCGCAAAGGGCTGGATGAGCTGGGAGCTTGGGGAGGTTTCTCCAAGGGTGTCATGTGTAGACAGAGGAGTCAGTGAACTTTTTGCTCTGTTTTTAACGTTAAGTCACAATTTGTGGTCGTGTTTAAGGGGAGAGGAAGAGCCATTTTGTCATCTGCCCAGAACTGTGGTTCAGCTTGAATAAATAAAATGCAGGCACCTTTTATGAGCACTTGAACAATGCATGCACCCATGAGCCTATGTGCTCAATGCCCTGCACACATTCATCAGCTCTCAGGAAACCGGCTGCCAACAGATGGTAGAGACTTCCAGCCTGAGGCAGGAGGCTTTAGGACCAGCCACACATGGCCAGTGAACTTCCACCTGCCTCTTATCCGAGAGCTGCCAGTTTCCACTGCAGTGTTGAAAACAAATTCTTCTCAGGAGCCTTTGAGCAAGGATTTGTCTAAACACTGTCAACATTTTGATGCCAAATTAGATGGTTCTTGGGAGACTTTTTGGCCTCTCATGTTTCCCCAGTATCTCCAGCTCAGACCCCGGTAGCACACGGTTATGCCAAGTGGACGCTTGCAGGAAAATGAAAGAGGAAAGTGTTTTAATGCTGCTCACATCTCATGCAGTACTTTGGGGTGAGCACAGGGAAAGGAAGCACAACTGCTTCCTCTGCCTTTCCACCACTTGTCCCTGCCAGGAGCAGATCTGGAGGGCAACAGCCCATGCAGAGCCTCCAGAGAATATCTCCACTATCAGCTACCTTTGTTTTCTCACATAAGCAATGGACAAAGAACATTCATCTGAGCTCAAAAAGCTTCTTATTTCCCCATGCCCAAAGCAAGGGAACCAGGAGAATGAAAGAAAAGCTTACCTGCCTTTCGAAGTTTCATCGGCACACCTCATAGAAATGTATTTTGTACCCAGTGCAAGAAATGCCAATATCAGCATTTTTATACTAATGTTAGGGAATTTTGTTGATTTCATACTGCAAAACTTTTCTTCGGGATGTTTGCCAATCCAGATGATGCAAGGTGGGAAAAAAATCCTAATTTTAGCTGATTCCATGGTGCTGTGAGAAATCCTGATGCAGCTCAGTAATGGGACATGCTATCCTGCTGGTAAGTGTGGCTCATTCCTACACTTTTAGTCCTTGCATATCTGCCAGCTACCCAACTTTCCTGTAGACCACCAAGGTCCTGTCCTTGGGTAGTCATCCGAAAGAACTGCACACATGACTGTGCCATGGTTTTGGGGACCATCTCTAGCCCACCTGCCCCAGTTTGGGAACTGTTGGGAATGGATACTCTATGTCATCAGAAGAATGCTGTTGCTTGTAAAAAGACCATTTACCCTAGGTGGAATTGCCAGTGCAATGGTCTTAATATTAGCTTTTTGGTGCACTTAAATATGAAGACATTTATGGCTGTAGCCCTTGGCTGTAACCCTTGTCCTCTCCTTGTGTCACGTACATTGTTGCCCAGCCTCTCCCAAATGAAGGCCATAAACTTTCATTTTCTGATGTGTTGTGGAAGGAACCAGATGTTGGAATCCATCTCTAGGCAGCACACCTTGGCAAACTCTTCCCAGGGCCTGAATGCCTGGAGGAACCGATTCTGCTCCAAAAGCTGGGGATCTGCTTCATCACACAGCAATCCTTGAGTCAGTAAGTCACCTGATGAGAACAGACTTACCAGCTCCAGAAAAGTCCTGTGTTACACACTCAGCTTCCAGTTCAGAGCTGTCCTGCACCTGAGCTGCTCATAGCACACACACAGCGAGTGCAAATTTCTCTGCAAAATGCAGAGGTTGACCTACAGAGACACCCATCTCAGCTTCACTGCTCCATCAGCATGAAAAGGAAGGGGCTGTGTAGGTAACCAGATATTTAGATTGCACCGAAGATAATCGGAAGAGGACAAAGAGAAACATCTCTCCAGCCTAGAGGAAAACATGGCTTTCTTTGCAGTGGCCACACACGTTAAGCATCTTTGATCAGGGGAAAAGCAGGTGGTAAAAGACAGTATACAAAAAGCTTGGTCATGCCTAACACGTCCCTTTCCAGATCAATACATACTTGTGAAGATACAATCTCCCTGCTGTAATGCTGACAGGTTAATGACAGCATGAGTTATCCACTATCTAAATGCCTGCATCAGTACCTGAGTTAGATTAACCCCCGACAGACTTAACTGCTTGTGCATGCAACTCCATGGCCTGTCATCACAACACCCTCACCTGTGACTTTTCCTGCCTTTTACTTATTAAACCGTCATGCTGCAGGCCCTCATCTTCTCCAGCCTGTGTGTTGATGGTTGTTGAAGGTGGCCAGGGAATCCCTCCATCTCCTCCGAGCTGCAGGCTGGGCAGGTTTGTCTGCAAGATGACTGTCTCCAGCAAGGACATTGCCAGTGCAGGCACACCCCCGGGTGGGAAGGATCCTCTTTGCCACGGGGAGGAATGGAAAAGTGGAGATACCTGCTCTGTCAGTGCATCTGAGAAGTGGAATAAGAAGCTGAGGCCTGTTCCTATAATTTCCCCAGCATGTGGCTCTTGTAAATTTGAGTGGATCTTTTATTTTAAAAATTAAGACTCAAATTTCTGTCTGTGTATTTTACTGGGTTCGGGTTTCAAGAGCAATCCAGTCCTTCTCTGCTCCCCAAAAACTCCAGACAGCCTGCTGTAACATTGCAGCAGGTTGGAAAAGACATGGCTGGGCAGCATCCCCAGGATCCTGCCCTGGCTTTGGCCCGAAATTTGCAAAGTGGATTACTACAGCACATAGCTGGGGTCAGGATCCAGTAGCATTTGCAATGAGTGGTCTGCACTGTTGTTGGCTTGGGACTCAGGGGATTTAGGCTTTAATCCTTCTTCTGGTCTCGACCTCCTGGATAATGTGGGAGAGAAAGGCTGAAGGTGCAAAGATTTAACAAGGTAATTGAAATCTATTGGTTTAAATCTCATTAGAATAGCCCTGCCACACTCCCATCAGCTGCCAGAGAAATGCCACTGTTAACTTCCAAATCGCCTCATGTGCTCCATTTATAAGGCAGAGGCAAACGTAGCCAGCGCCTGGCTGCTGGAGCTCTGGACCTGAGTGTGCCCATCACACTCCTACATCCCCAAAAAGACAAAGAGGACAAGCTGGGACGAGCAGGGTGCAAACATCTGCTCTGCCCGCCTGCTGTGTTCGGGTTGGAAAGCTCTCGCACTCGTGCCTGGGAATATTGGTAGTTCAACACGTAACTGAATTAGCAGCGAGAGAAAACAAATCACATGTGACTGAGCCTTCTGACAGAAGCAGCTTTGATGTCCTTCTGGTCGGGCTCGCCTGCTTCTGAGCCCAGCCACCCCCCACCTGCACCCCACCCCACCCCGTCAATAAACTGTTTGTTTAGCCTTGCACAGATTATTCATTTCTTGGCACAGAGCTCATGGGTCCAAAGAATTAACATTTGGATTGTATTTGCTGGCTAGTAAAGTGCCAGCAATACAGCTGGGATTCGTTGCACAAACTATTTTGATGGGGGAAATCAATGACAAACTGAGAAGAGGAGGATCAAACAGTGAACCCTTTTGCAGTCCTTGTTTGAAAACATCATGTTGGTTTCTAAAAGTAGGGTGGGTGGCAAATAGAGTGTGGCAATCTTCTGCCAGGTCATCTTGCTGACTCCCACAGACAACAAACTGACCCCAGCCCGGTCCTAGAATAGAATAATCACAGGATATTTCATTTTAAACCCAAGTGCATGAGTTTTTTTCCTACAGAAGAGGAGACTCTCTGAATGTTTATTGCTGTTTTGCTGGAATTTCTTTTTTGGTCAGAGAGGGATTTGAAAACTAAATACATTTCCTGTTGGAGGCCAAGGGCTGTGAGCTGCAAGGAGAAGCATAGCCTTTGGCTTGCTTCAGCAGTAAATAATCACTTGTGTTCCAAAAAGTCATTCGCATTGGCAAGGGCTCCCAGCACCTGCAGATAGAAGTGCCCGGGGCAAGTCCAAGCACTTCATTTAGACTGTCCCTTATTACGATCAGTCAGATCCCATTCCTTGTAGCCACAGGAAATTCTAGGCTTAACACACATGCATTTTAAAATTAAAAAGGTGGAAAGATGGGCAGTTAAAGAAATAGAAAAAGATATAGCAACGGAGGGGTGGTTTTCTGTGTTTGCATGAGAAACTTTCCTTTTTTACTTCAACTGTCTATGTGAATTGTAAGCACACAAGACCTTCGTCTTATCAGTATTTTGAGCCTCAGAGGAGTCTAGTAGTTTGCCTTCATCCCCATTCTACCTGTATGTTTTTTGTGTCACCTTGTCTTCCATAATACAGGCACAGAGAGGATATTTTATATCTCCATCTTCCTACTTTTTTCGGTTAAACTTTTGATGCTGCCTGAGTTAGCCCTTTTGGCAAGTTCTCAGTACAAGTGGAGTCAGAGCCCACCAGGCAGCATGTTTGACCCTAACTTTTTGGTGAAAGGCTAACACAGCAGGACTATGCTTTTCTGGGGAAAAAATAGTTAAAAACCAAATAGTTAAAAACCAACAAACAAAACAAAACAAAAAACCCCAAACAGCTGAAGTCCTTTATATCTCAAACCTACAGCTGTACACCGGCTGACTTCTCTTCAGGATCAGGACCTGACAGCAAATCTGTGAGATGTGTGTATGTGGATTACTGCACGAGCAGGGTTGGGGGTCACATCTGGCTACACTCTGGATACTCTCCCACTTCCTCGCATCTGAACGGAATTCAGTTTCACACAATGTATTTCCTAGCCCAGGTGTCACAAAACAACAAGTGCTGCCAGCAGTCACTTTGGGCTCTGCTATAGCTCCTTCTAATTTCAAAGCTGTTGCCAGAAGAGACAGTATTTTTTGAGGCAACAGAGTGAATTGTTTGCATGAAAAGCCCTGGAGTTTTCACCACTGCAAGACTGAACTGTCTTCTCCTCCTGACCACAGTGCTGCAGAGTGCAAACTGGGTGTGGGCTGCTCTCTATCACAGATGGAGCTCTGACCAGCCCAGGAGCTTTCAGTTCTGGCTGTGCCAGGGACACTTGGTGCATGCTGGTGCTATTTTTACCAGTACTAGGAACACTGAGTTCAGGCTTGCACTGGCACCAGCCTAAGAAGAGCTGGCAAAACCTTTTGGAATGTGACTCAAAGTACCTACCTCAGCACTGTGGTGTCCTCGAGTACCGAAATAACCATGCATGTAGGAACATCCCAGGCAGAGATCGGGGGGCTGTGACTCACTGAGATCACAGTGTCAGGTTGCTTGGCTGTACAGAGACAGTTCACTGCACGATAAAGCAGCATCTGCTCCTCCCCACTCCAGAGACGCTAAAGGTCTTTAGCCCTGGGACTCCAGCCTCACTTAATCTGCTGCTGGATTTCCTGCTAATGCAAACCTGTCACCGCAAGTGCCCAGTTGTGCATGCCCTGCATCACAGCTGAAGTTCACTTCAGCAGGCCGCTGCAGGCAATTAGTCTGGAGCAAAGCTCAGCCTCCGTCTGAATGCAATGAAAACACTGCAAAGGCAGTGCTGAGTCTCACTTGGGCAGACTCCACAGGTTCTTCTTTAACCAAAGCCAGGTAAGTGGAGGCTGCCACCACCCCTGCTGCTCCGTGGGTGTCGGGGGCACTGTCCATCAAAGCAACACCTGAAGAACAGCCCTGTGTCAGCGCCAGCTGCCAGGACAAGGAAAACTCTCGTCCGCTGCTCAACAATACAAAGGGCTTCTTTCCTCCTCCTCCACTAAGTAAACTGTTAAAGACCGTGACCCCTGGAAAACATAACAAGAGCAGAGGAATTTACAGTTGCATGTTACAGGTCAAGGCATTGAGCATTTCACAACCTTGTGATTCCAGCTAAAAGCTCCTCCATCTGTCTGCTCTGTGCAGAGGCAGCTCCCATCCCCACCGACACAGACGCATGGATCCACGTGTTAAAAAGGGTAAATGAAGACCCAGTTTTTCATTTTTGACCTTCCTGCCATAAAAAAAACATGGCAAAGACATGAACAGCAGGGCAACTTCTTCCCAGAGACCTGAAAAACATCCAGTGGGCATTTGCAACCATGAACATATGTGTCCCATCATATAGAAAGATGAGGTATTTACAGTACTTTGAGAGCAAAACAGTGAATTGCAAATCTCTCCTTGAGTAAATAAAACCTTGTTATCTTTCTACACAGTGATGAAAAGAAAAATACTTAATGTATTAATTATAAAAAAAATATATATAAAGTAAGTCATACTCACTGATCTTCTAGGGTTCTTCTAGAGTGCTGCTGTATGATCTTGTGAAACCATTGTGGAAATCTTGTACTGAAATTGAATACTTAAGACGTGGTTATGTCTGGATTTCAGGCTAAGAACTGGACTCAGGTACATCTAGGTGAGCAGAGATATATTTAAAATATATTTATATTTATATTTATATTTATATTTATATTTATATTTATATTTATATTTATATTTATATTTATATTTATATTTATTTGTATTTATATTTGTTATAGGACTGTGCAGATGACTAAACATAAGATTTGATGTATAGGCCCAAGGATGCACGAACCAGGATCAACAGATTCTTAAATCCAAATTAGCCAACTCCCTTTGCTCAGGCCTCTCACAACAAACAAACGGAGGTTGGCAGCAGGAACCCATGTTTTCATCCTTCTTACATCTCCAACTTCTCCATCCAACAATTACCAGTAATAACAATTCTAGCTGCAGCCAAACAAGAGGCCATTGCTGGCATAAAGCAAAGAGGAAGCAGAGCCTGTTCTCACAGTACAGTCTGCAGCAACACTTGCCAAAGTCCTCACAGGAAATGAGCTGGCAGCACCTCAAGGGCAGAAAACACCTCCATGCTGTACCTGCTTCCCACCTTTCCCTGCAGGCACTTTCACACACACACAGAGCTGGAAGGAAAGAGGCAGATTTAAAAGGCACTGACAACCTTCCATTTTTTTAACAGCTCTGTGTGACTCCCCAGCGCCTCGGAATATCTTTGGATACCTTCTACTTTGGGATCCCAGAATTCAATGAGGAATGCACCACCTGAAAAATCACTAGTGCAAACTCAGCATTATATCCCAGCTATAAGACCAAACTCCCTCCTCAGTATTTGTTAAAGTTTGCCTCCAGATTGAATTTTCCTCTAATTTCACCCACTCCTTGCCCCAAACCTTTTAACATGAGATGTAACCCAAAACACAACAGAAGAAGAGAGAGCCAGAAGCAACCTTCTGGATGGTGAGAGGTGTCATGTTTGATTTTTCCAGCTAACAGGAAAGTGAAATATTTAACACTCCCTTTCGGATCCTTTTGTCAGTTTCTCTGCCTTTATAAAACACTGGTGCATGGGGAAGAGGCCAAAATAAGAAAATCAATTGTCTTTCTCAGTGCAGAGACCTTTTCAAAAATGGTGCCCTGTTCTGCAGGAGCCCGAATGTTTTTTCAAATGCTTCTGGCAGAAGAGCACAGAAACCTTCCAGGACTGCGCTTCGTCTGGTGAGATGGCTGTCTGTGGGGTTGGGGAAGGGAAGGCTGCTGTTAAAGTTTCTTCTTTTCTTTCCTTTTCTGTGACTTTTCTACAAGAGGAATAGCTGCAGGGAAAAAAAAGAAAGAAACAAAATACTGCTCCAAAACAAAAAGCAAGAGCATGCTGTGATGCAATCATGGGGCTCCTGCTCTAAAACTTTCTGGAGGTCCTCCTCTTCTAGGCCACTCTGGACTGCAGTTGGAAGTGCCTCTATAAATCTTCAAAGAGTTTTGGCACAACAGGGTTTTTTCCTCCCTGTAGAAAAGAAATAACTTGTCTCTTCATTAAATTGTCTAAGCAACAATTAAAAAAAAATTCTGAGAAGGATGTGTCTGGCAATATATTACAAGCAAAGTCTGTCACAGGCTCTTGGTCTCCCAGTGGTAGTTCTGTCATAATAAATAACACAGGTTTCTGTTTCTATTGTTAGGTATTTTCAAGGCCATTCAGGTGACTTGATTTTACTCTCAGCACAGACTACAGCTGCAGCCTTAGGATCGATTTTAGGTCAATCCAGGGCAGTCTACCACTAAAAGAGGCAATCCTGCCCTTGCTCCTGTTGTTTTCCTCAAGAATGATCTGATGCTAGTAAATAAAAACCAATTCTCCATGAGAAATTACTGTTTTCAGATGGATCACAAGCTGCAGGACAGTGTTGTGTTTTCCCCCATGCAGTTGTGCATATGGAACTGCTGCAGGTGGGTGGCCCTGAGGCCATGGCCTGCCAGGGGACCTGTCACCTGCTGTGGGATGACATGGCAGAGAACCACACCTTGGACATCTACACTGCAGATTGTGTCTGCGAGCACCGAGATTTGCAGCTTAAATTGCTGGCGTGTCTTTAAACATCCTTTTGTCAGCCTGAGAGATTTTATTTGTTGGTGGTCTTCATTTATAGGGCAGGCTAGCAGTGGTGTGGGACTTGAGTGTGGAGAGAAAAGAAGTGCAAGGGGAAGCTCTTCCAACTCCAAAAGATTCTCCTCTTTGGTTTAGGGTGAACAGAGGCCAACGTGAGTCTTTCTCTGGATTTCAGGGAGCTTTGGATCAAGCCCAAGGTGCCTCATTATCCCATGACAGAATAAAGACACATACTCATTTTTATGAGTGAAAACTATTCTTTCTCTCCAGTGAATGGCTGAGATCTGAACACAGCTGCTATTTAGCTCTGTGCACTGAATCACTTCTGATTCTTAAGTATTGAAACAGTGACATGCATTCCCCCCGCCTAACATGGGACCTTTCTCCATTATTGTACCATGAGAAGAATATAGTAATTCATGCTGACTTTATTTTTTAGCTTTATTATTGCTGGGACTCCTTTCACTTCAGGCTGAAAAAGCAGGCAACTAGGGCAGAGAGGAATGCTGATGTTATGGCAAAATATAAAATTCCTGAGAATGGGAGATCTCCAAAAGTACTAGAGTATTCAAGCATCTCTTCATCAGCACTTATGCAGGAAATGCAGGAGTGGTTTCATGTGAACTAATGTGGAGATATGGCAAAAAACCATCCACTTTCTATTAATTGTGGTAGGTTTTGGTCTAAGGATAAGTTTGGGTGTTTTTCTGGCAGAAGGGGCTGTGCAGAGGAGCCTTCATCCTCTTCCTCACTCTGGCACGGGCCAGGGATTTGACAGCATCTACCTGTTAATTCTTAACATCACACTGCAAGAAAGGAGTGTGGCAACTGTAAAGCATTTAGGAGAGATAAACAGGAGTGATCAGAGACCTGGGCAACAGAAGAGGAGGAGAGGCAGAAAGAATGAAGCTTTTTCCATCTAGAGAAGAGGAAGCGTACAGGACACAACGACAGAAGAATAAGGCTAAGGGGGATCTTTGGAGGTCATCCAATCTATTCCTCTCCCTGAAACAATCTCAGCAATATCTAAATCACTGCTGATAGACATTGCTTTGACCTGTTCATAGAGATCTCCAGTGGTGCACAGCCTACAAGCTCCCAAGACAGCCTGGTTTACTGCTTCATGAGTGACACTACTGAAGTATTTTCTTATCAGCTCATTCTGAATCATTCTTTCTTCAGTTTAAGACCTATCATTTTATCAGCTATTGTCAATTCCTAAACAAAATCAAACTTTCATTTCTGTTCATGGCTCCTGTGTAAAAGGAAATAAGATTACACGATTTTTTCTTGACAAAACCACAGTGACTGTTATTCTTCTTCTTTTCCCAGATGCGTCCAAACAACTAAATTGCTTGATATTTGCTGGAGCTGAAAATATAGATGAGCTGGTCTGTAATTCCCATGTTCCTCTGTTTTCCCTTCCTCTGTATGAAGAGAGGTTTGCCCTTTTCCAGTTTTCTGGTATCTTACTTAGCTTTTCCTGGCTTCTCAAAGATAACCACAGGTATCTAAGATCTTTTCAGTCCACTTTCAGAATATTCTAGGATGAAGATCATCAGGTTCAGCCAATTATAAAACATGAAGCTTATCTAATTTTCTCACTTCTTTCATTGTTCTGTGCTGAACTCCCATCTTTTTTCAATTCATTTTCCAATCCCTTTAGCCTCCTGCTCTCAACTGATCTTTTAAATGAACACTGATACAAAAAAAGGCTTTAAACACTTCACCCCCTTGGTATCATCCGGCAATACCTTTCTCTTTTCATCTTATGATAAATGTATTTGTAGAACAATTTCTTGGTACTCACTCTTCATGTATGTAAAAGAGCTCTGCAAAGAGAAAAGGAACATGCTATTCCTCACAGCCACCAAGGGCAGGACAAGAAATAATGATCTTCAAGGGAAGATTAGACATTAGGAAAAGTATTTTACCTGTTAAAAGGGAAAAGGCCAGGAATGCATTATCTTGGGAGCTTGCTAAATTTCGTATCATAGTCTATCTTTAAGCACAGGTTACACAATTAATTTGTAGCCTTTTGCAGTCTGTGAACTCCTAACTTTGTACCTCACAGGGCTTCACATACAGCTGGTACGGTCCAGTGCTATGGGATTTCTCATGTTTGGATTTACCTGAGACACACCCACACACACCTCCTCCTATAAATGCTCGAGAGAAAAGCAACAGTCTGTGGGTTGTGCTTTAGGAATCCATGGATTAGATAAACTTTTATCGAGAACTGGGACAGGGATTCCTGCCCATTTGCTTTTCTACAGTTCAGCAATCCCAAAAATCCCAGGTACTATAACTGCATAATTTGCGATGTTTCAGAAGTGAAACAAATGTTTGCAGTTTCATTGGTTTCCTTCACTGAACAGAAGCTCTGAAATGGACTGTACTTTTTAAAAAATTTGATAATAGTTGTTTTAGTTTTGTTTTAATTTCCTTATAGATGAGTTAATTGGTGACTATCAATGTCCAGCCTATTACATCCACTTTATAGTGCTGCAGGTCACGGAATGATGCTGTAGCAGAGCAGAGACAGATCTGAACTGCCTCCTCATCCTCCAATCTCCAGATCATTTTCTTTAAATCTCATCCTTTTTTATAACTGAACTGATGTTTGGATAATTTGCATATGTAAATCTGAACTAAAGAGAAACCCTCACAGCTACTGCAAAGAGGTGCCTGTTAAATGCTGTAAATTGAAATGCTTTCCTCCCCAAGCTAAAATAAAAAGTGCCCTGGAGGGTAAATTTCTGAAGGGTTTGTGACTAACCTGATTAGTCACTCTAAATTGTGATAGATGGAAGGAAAAAGCAGTTGTTAAACAAGGAGGAAATTCCAATAGAAGAGTAAATTTAAGGATGACAGTGATGATAAATTCTTACAAGCCTTAGAAAAGATCAGCCTTTTGTGTAGCACTCATAAGGACCACTGAGTGCTCACTATATAATGGGCTGCTGTTTGGACAACTGTGGGAATGTGGTGGTGACTGGTTTTAAAAAGAAAAAGAACACCTCAAATCCAGGCTAATCTGCATGTATTTTGAGGTAGCTGTAACTAAATTTTTAAGAACTCTTCTTCCATGCTTCTCCTGCAAGTGAGCTTGAGACTGCTAGGCCAGGGGATGTCTGCAAGAAAGGATAATGCTCAGGGTTAAATAATTTCAGATTAAAGACAGGTATACATTTTTATCTATCAGTTTTGGGAAAACTCAGCAAAGTTTCTGCTTCATTTTTGTCACTAGTAACTTCTAAACATAAGTCAGATTTTTCTAGTGACTGTGTTTTATTTGCAATGGGAACTGGATCTGTGAAGAACAGAGAAGATTGAACAGTGAGCTCTTCTGGGTTGATTATTACTACATGCTTTCTTCCTTATTGAAAGAAATAAAAAATTATCTTCTTAAGACCAATATAAGAAGACAACCAGTTTTCTGTTCCACTCGGAACAAAATCTATCCTCTGGATCTAGTTTACCAGGACATGGAAGAAAGGAAAACAAAATATTTCCCCTCTTCTGCCCAGAAATGCCTAGCAATTTTTTAGCTGCCTGAAAACTAAGGGGTAAACACCAGTAAATTTCATTGGCTTTTTTTCCACATTTCAATTTTTTAAATATTGCTAAAACTTAACAATTCCAGCCATTTCTCAGATCAATATCACATGATGAATATAAGGGTCTGATATTGCTAGAGTTGATAGCAATCAATTAGTTTGGGACATATATACAGAAAAATTGCAGGGAGAATGAATCCTTTCTGTTTTCCAATTAATTTAGTTGCTTCAGCATTTAAATTTTTACTAGTGTATGCACATTATTAGCACTCAGGAGCTTCAGTCATGGGACAGAACAGAGTTGTGCTAAGATTACACACTACAAAAAGGCAGCCCATGAGCCTGCCTGACTGTCACTCAGCTTGGCACCAACCCTTAATGGGTATGGCTAGTTCCTGGCCATGAATTACGTGAAGTTACAGCCATAGAAAGCCTGAAATTTTCTTCAGTCACGAGTCTGTCCCTCAACAGTTGAGCTCTATATCTCTAGCAACATGGTCATTTCCAGTCAGTGAGGTCAGAAGTAGTGACTTCTCCCACCCATGACAATGAGTTTTATTTTGAGCAAGCCATGGTTTTGGGGGATGTAAAGATTTCAAACTGTAGAAGTGAAACTGTAGCAAGAATGTAAATGAATGATGCTGTTCCAAGGCTTGGAGCTTGTGTTCCCAGCACCCGAACACCTCACCCACCTGCTGTTCCCTCAATCGCTTTTTTTCCCTGTTTTGGGAAAAAAAAGTATCATTCTATACTATAAAACTGCTACAGTGTGCTCAACATACAAAAGTGGTGGACACTTCTCATAATGGGTAAAATACTTTGGGCACCTCTTTGGAGATCAGGAACACCACTACAGCCCAAACACAAGGGTTCTCTATCATCTTGCTGACTTAGTCTGAAGCAGGAAGCAGATCAAATCTCACAGGAAAAGCCTGGTTTTGTGAGATTTCAAGCAAAAAAAATGCATTTTTGAGAGGTGTATGTGCACTCAGTTCCACTTTGTGTTACGCTCACCACGATTTCAACCATTGGCTGGATAAACTGACAACTCTAAAGGGTTCTTTCAGCTAAGCCTGGCTCTTGGTTAGATGAGAGAAGTGCTCTATTCCTGCTACTACATTTATATTTTTGAACAGAGAATTAAAACAGCAGGAATTTCACTCCATCCAAGATTTGGCAAAATCCCGCCAGAACAGTAGGCTAAATCAGGATTTCCCAGACTTCCGGCTAGATGCATCCTTCTCTAATAAAAGCTTTTTCTATTTGTTTATTGCTTTAGCTCGTTTCCACGAAGAAAATGCTGCTTTTGCCTAACCATAAATCTTTCAGGACTGTAGTCTGAGGATCCTATCTATACACTGATAGACTATAGGAGAGAGTTTTCTCACATTTTCCGTGGTAGCATTAAACACGAACTATAAAACAGAATCCATGGGATTTCCTCTAACTTTCAAGAACTTACTGTATGTGTCTTTTCCCAAGAATAATTCCCACTGAAGCAAAAAAATTTATCAAGAAAACAAATGAAAGCCAATGGCATCTTGGTTTATGTGGGAACTGTGATATCAGATACAGGGGTGGCCATCCTGGGTAAAAGTTCAGTGCAGATGTTGTCTGTAGAAATGTATATAGATCTCACCATCAGCATGTGCTTTTTGTTGTTTCTGAACTGAATGGCCAGGAAAAATTCCTAGTGATGTCTACTCCTTTAGAAGGAGGAAAAATCAACAAAGTTTGAAGAAACATTTAAAATCCCAGTCATCTAAACAGAAGGGGTATTAACAGAACAAATGGTAGCTCATGAATTCAAAAGCAAGCCCTTTCCTTCAGCATCTGACATGAAAACTGATACTTGTGTTGTGAGTAGGTGAAGCTATTGGCACTGCTGGGTTTCTTTCTGTTTCTTGTTCTCCAATGCAGACATGGTCCTCTCCACTAAAGAGTTGTCAGTGAAGTTTTCACCCCCCTGATTGAAATACCTGTGCAGCAGCAAAAAAATCCTGCATTTTGGCTGAATTCTTGTTGTTTCCACTGGTCCACAAGTGACTTCAGCTTTGTAAGTGGCGTGGTGGTGGTTGCATTCTGCAGAAAACGTTCTGAGGTGTGACCCATCTAGTGACAAAATCAATTATTTCCTCATATAGGTAGACTTCCTGTTACTCCAAGGGCATGACAAAGTTTGTCATGTAGTCACGTAAAGTCACGTGGAGTTTCACTACTGATGAATGCAATGCCAGGCACAGTGGGAGGCATCATTCCAGCTCCTCATGTACATGGCTGGTTTCTAAATTAACTGTGACCACTTTGGAAGATGACCAGGGCATCATTGCACAAAGTTAAATGGAAACTTCTGCTCCCTGTACAGGAGAGAGAAGAAAATATATTCTTTACAAATGCAAGCCATGAATTTTTAACGTGTAAACACACGACAAAATTGTCAACAGGACAATTCAGGTGTTTCAGGCTTGCTGGATTAGCAACCATGTTTTTTTAATCATGAAATACCCCTCTAAACTTTCATGCATCTTTTCTAAGCTATGAAACATCCTCCTCCCACAAGAGTAGAGCATGGCTTGAACATGATGGCAGATGAAATAGCAGCAATTGTGAAATAGCAGCAGTAAGTGCCCAGAATACTCTCATCTGTTCTCAAAAGTCAGAATCTTGCTTTTGCTAAATGCCTTGATTCCAACATGTTTGTAAGCCATTCCCTGGAAGATAATTGGGCATGGAGAGGGAGTATTGCTGCATGTGCTGACCACAGGGGTTCCCTCAGTCAGACCTAAGACCTCTGGATAGACCTTTGACAAAAAAATCATCCTCCTTACTGAGCGTGCAGGAGAGATGATACATCCTTGAACAGCACTTTGTTACAACAACATGTCACAGGAGCTAATATTGCCTTTAGCAGTGCATGCATCAGAAGTATGATAGTTGATATGCTAAGTGATTTTTTTAATAGACCTTGTTAAACATGTTAGCTTCAGAGACCTCAAGCTATCTATCACTAGAGAGAGTCTTTTTTTTTTTCTTCTTTCTAGGGCTTAGCAAAGTGAACGAAGTTTTTCCTGTAGATTTTCCCTATACATTTATTTTCAATAATACCAGGCCCTCCGAGAGGATGTCCTCTCCACAGCCCTCCTCTGTGTGGCAGTGGGAACTCCCAAACACACCACTTGCAGTTGTAACTGCAGCCATGAAGGGAGATGGGGCAATGGATGGAATGTGCCAGCTTAATTAGGGAAACTAAACCTAGGAAAGGACAAGAACAATTCAGAGAGGTAGGAGTTTGCAAGCAGCTGGAACAGTTGAAAGACTGAGGAAAATGCAGTCTGCTTTCTGTCTTGTGGATGAATGCCACCTCCTCCTTCCCCACTCGCATCTTGGTTTAAAGACTCCTTTAGTGTCTCTTAAGAGCACACCCCTCTACCAAGGCTGTAGCTCACCCCTATAAGGATCAGCACAGGCTGGGAATATGCCTGTCCTCTCCACTTCCAAAGCTGGCAGTATTGCTGGAAGCATGGTGGGGTGAGTGAAATGGCATTTACACTGAGGTTTACAGCTAAACTCAGCATCGAATTCCAGTGTGGACAAGCTCTGAAACAATAGAAGAGTCTTCATAAGCGGAGGAGGTAGCCAGGAAATTCAGGATACTTCTTCTCAAGGGGCAGCTGCATTGGTGGTGTCTAGAGCAAATCAGCCCCTAAGGTAAAGGATTTCTGGCTTTTCTAGCAATAAGCCAAAGCAAAGGGTTTAGTAACAGAAGCGGGAACTGTCTTTAAACCAAACAAATAGCCTGGATCCCAGTACAAAGGGTGGGGAAAGAGGGTTTACTTCTGGTCCCTGGAACTGACAAAATACTCTGAAACTATATAATGAAATGAGAGGAAAAGATACAGTTTCCCCGCTACTGCTGACACACAATTAATATAAAATAAGGAGGCTGTTTGTTGTTGGTTCGCAATGATCCATCCCCACCGACACGACGAGGGCTAATGAACTAAATCTGAAAACATCAGCATAAGATTTTGACAAATGCGTTGTTTGCCTATTGAGAGGGTAGGAAATTATTATAAATGACAAGCTGGGCTTGTTTTCAGGCATGGACACTCCAGGAGCAGTGGCATTATGGCCTCAGTTGGCTGTTCTCTGTGTAAATGATTTCACACTTCTCCTACTGAATCAATTGGGTGTTTCTCCATTTAAGAATTGCCAAAATAAAATATCTCCTGCTCCACAGTCAAGGCATGTTCTTGGCTCCCAGGGAGGAAGAAGGGTTTAAACATAACTGGATTTTTTATTTAAAAATGAAGTGTTGGTCACAATGTAGTGCACTCTCACTGCTCAAGATTCATGAGGATATTGAAAATTTGAAGCAATTATTAACAAACATGGTGGAAACAGAATATTGTACTCTAAAGTTGAATAAAAAGTCATATTTCATGTCTTTTTGTTCTGGAAGAAAAAGAGAAGACGCATACTTAAATATTTTAGCTACAAAAAGTCCAGACACCAAACTAAGGTGAAGGTTCTGGTACAAACTACAGGTAATATAATAGTGAAATGTAATTTAAATTCTGAAATGTCTTATTCCAGCATTTCTCTGAAAGAAGATAATGACCTACATAGATATCTCACAACCTAACTTTGTCTCTTGTTTCTCTGGTCTGCCAGCTCTTGGGCAGAAACTCTGTAACAGCTAAAATTCCCCAATGGGCTAGAAAATGTTATAGAAAGAGCAGGAATGAGAAGAGTTTTGGCTGATTTACTGCTCCCCATTGCTCAGTTCTGCACACATCTGTGCCATTATAAACATAATGAATAATAAATCCAAGCTCATTTTTAGGGCTGCATCCATTGCAAGTATAAATACACAAAGGCAAAGGATTTCTCCTTGGAAAGTCAGCGAGAGGGAGTTTTATGTAATTCTTATGAGACTTAATGAAACCCTGAAGATGAAACAATTTCCATTTTGCCTTCATGGGAGCAGACTTAAGTGAAAAGGTACCTTTCATTCCTCTTTACAGAAGGAGGTTCAGAGCATCAGCAGGTGGGCAGGTTTAAATCAGCAAAGTGCAAACCTCGCAAAGACGGGTGTCTGGGCTCAGTGCAGGGAGCCACAAGAAGTTTGGATGTTCTGAACCCCCTATCATGAAGCAAGGAGGTGTCCTACATGCTTGTCCAACTTTCAGATTCCCAGGGACCAGATTCCAGTCTGGGGACTCCTCTGGGTTGTGTTGACTCAGCGAAGCCAACCTACAGCTCTAACCCCAGGGAAGAGGTTGTTGTATGTGCGGTCTCATTAAGGTTATCAGCATTATTCTTCATGCAAGGGAGCAGAGCAAATTTCCAAGAAGTAGAGATCCACTTTTCCCGCACCCCAGTCCTGATTTCTGCTCAATTCTTCCACCCATGGATTTCCCATCGCTGGCAACTCTTGTCATCCACTTATCAAGGAGATATGTCATCTGCAGCTACTCCTCCCTAATTTCCCACCAGAGAATGCATTTCCAAAACCTCTGTACCTGTTTGCTCAGGGTTAGGTTAACAGAAACAGGCAAGGCTTTACTGTCTGTTGTAGGGGAGGAGGAGGGTCTTTGGAAGTCCATGTGATGTTGAAGGGATCCAATGCTGACTACCACATACTCGTTCACACTTGTAGAAATCTCTCAAAAAAACCCTTCCTAACTAGTCACGCACTCTGCAAGTCACAGGTGAAGCAGGCCTGGAGAAGAGGTGTCCTGATCCTTCCTCCAGCAGTCACTCTGAATCAGGATGCTGAGGTGCATAAGGACCATCCTTCTCCACACTTCTACTTGGCACTCTGTGTTTCTGGCAAGCCCAGTTTGTTTCCCTGAACCAGCACACAGTAATACCCAACATGCAAACTAAAAAATACTGGCTTTGCTTAGCTTTAGGTAGTGCAAATCCAAACAAAGTTACTAATATGTCATTTGTGGAAGAATTAGGAGAATAACCTACTAAAACTGTTTGTCAGGACATTTGCACATTCCAGGAATCCAGTGAGGTTGAAATGCGTTTTCCTCCTCCCCGCAGTGTGTTCTCGAAGCAATGGTGTCACCCAGAAGAGCAGAGGTGGAAACCTCTTGCCTTGACCCTCAGGCATAATCCTACAGTCCCCAGGCCAAACTCTATCCTGACAAAGATAAAATAGAGGAAAGAATTTTTTCCTACAAACTTCAGGCTCTTTCCGACCGTTGTCTATTGTCTCAGGTTCTGACACAGAGTCCATTTTCTTACCCCCTCTTTCAGCCATGCAAATCAGGCAAAGCAGAGAGCACAATGGAACTTTAGCATCTTTTCAGATCAGTGGTTCTGAGCCCCCTTGAGAAATCCATAAAGGCCCTCCCTGGAGTATTTAGGAGATAATGCTCCCTCTTTCCGCCTGCAGTGTTTTGAAAAATGTAGCCCATAAAATGTGTCTGACATTATACAGCAAGCCCAGCTTCCCTGCGAATGCCGTGGCCTCCTCGGGACGAACACGGTTCCCATTGTTAGCCCTGACTTGCTGAATGCAGCGAGGCCAGAGGAGATTTCTATGCCTTGCACAGCAATAGCACATGACTTGGAAGGGAACTTCTCAAGGAAAGTATATTTGATCAGTCATAAAAACCTTCCCGGAGACGCATGCTGAACTCTGTGTATTATAGCTGGCACTGTTAACAACACCTATTGCTAAGCTTGCATGAGATTTTTTTCCCACACAAGACCTGGTTTGGTTGCTTGTAACCTACTTGATCAGGCTTTAACAGTTTGGACTGATTTTCTTTCCATGCAGAATAGTTGCTTCAGGAAGACTATATATTGGAAATTTCTGCCAAGATAGGCTGGTCTTTTTTTCAGAGTGAGTTTACAGGAAAATGCATTATTTTTGCCCCTGTTAAACCTTACAAAGATTTTATTGAAAAAAATCTTTTTTTACCTCATTGCTTTGGTATTTGTAGGGAAGGTTTCTGTTCTAGAGATATTATTGTTAACCCTCTCTTCCTCCCTGTCATACTTGGGTCAAACTGGGAGCTTACTAAAAAAGAGCAATCTCTTCAGATATGCTGGAGATTGGCAAAGAGTATGTCAGAGGTTGGACAGGATTTTTCCTATAAATATATCTCCTGAGGTGTTCCTGCACACTAAAACAGAGAGTTGGGAAGCACAAAGTTCCTCTTTCTGCTGCCCAGGCAAGGACAGTGCCCAAAGAAGAGCTGGAGAGGGGTTTTGGGAAGAAACTGCAGCTTTCACTCGAAGAAATGCTCCTCTGAGATGGAGTATATCCACCTCCAGACACACTTCTCCTCGCCCATCCCCAATTCTCAAACAGAACACGCAGGAGCATAAGATGAGCTCAGGAGGGTCAGGGATACCCTTCCTTTCACCTCCCACCCATTACTTCGCCTCCCCCATATCTCAAGTCCATAACTTTTATCAGCAATGGAACGAATCGCATGAGAACGTGCAGGGGGTGGCAGGAACATCTGGGCCACATACTGCACATGCCACTGCAAGTTAACCTCTCACACGCTGTCGGATGCTGTGTGAAAGTATGTCAGGGACACAGCTGTGCTTCACACGCACAGCACAGCAGGCAGGACCCACCTCAGGGTGGAAAGGAGAAGAGGAAAGAGAGATAAAATGAAGAAAAAGATGGGGATGGGAGATGGAAGATGGGAAGAAGGCAAGGCAAGGCAAGTCATGATGAATCTTTTTGGCTAAGGGCTGGTGCCTCACAGCCAAGCAATGCAACAAATCCTTGGAGAAACACCCCTTGCACACCCTGCAAGTGTAGTGCACCAGCAATGCTCTGCATGAGCCAAATTTGGTTTAAATGGGGTCAAAAGGGGCAAGATGCAGTGGAAAACGGGAAGGAGGGATGGGAAGGTGCAAAGAGAAGGAGACTCTCAGAGCACTGAGTTTTTGCAGGCTCTCCTCGACCCAGATAATCAGCAGAGCTCAAGCTGACAGCAGGGGATTTAAACACTTATAGGGGGAGCTCAGCTGGATGTCTCAAGGGAAAAAGGGTTGGGAAATACAGTTCTGTAGAAAAGACAGAGAGAGAGAAAAGAGCTGTTAAGCAGTGAGAGAGACATCTGCAGCATAGCTGTTCATTCTGGTTACTCTCTGCTCTGAGCTGGCAATGGGAATGCATGAGAAAACACCTTCAGCATCCTGATTCTTCTGAGAAGAGACAAAGAAAAGGGCCTGGGCAGAAAGCCAAATTGGACAGGCATCAGCAGCCCAAGTCCTGGGCTGATCTTAAGTACCAGATACGCCACCTTGCAGGAAGAGACCTCCCAAGCTCTGCAAACTGATCAAAGATGCTGCCCACAGGCCGTTGTCCTTGCTCTAGTCTTCCATACCTATATGGGCCAACATGCAAGGCCAGGAGGGATACAGAGGGGTAAAATCCAGGGCACAGTGTATTAGGAGGAACTCTAAAACAAACCACTTGTGAAATCAGTTCATCACTAGGATGAAAAATGATCCCTCTTCCAGCCACCATCTGATGAGAGGCCTTTCAGTGGCAGAGCTCCATAATATAAGTCATGAAAATTTGGACAGTTAAATGGTTGTTTGCTTAGAGATGGGATTAATGTCCTAATTGATTAATAGGCATACAGACATGTTTTGAGCAAATGGTCATGTCTGCAAGGAAGAGAAAATACTTGCAGAGCCTCTGAAGGCTGTTTACCCCCTGAAACTGCACCCTGGGTGAAAGGAAATTCTCTCTTCTCTTAGTGGCAATGGCAACGAGGGATTTTCATCCTGTTCCCGCCCTGCCCTCTACCATTTATGTACTATTGAGTATCCTCTGATGTCTTCTGGAATCACTTATTTTGCAAAAATCAGTGAGGTTGAAGAACAGGTTAAAAATGGAGACACCAATCCTAGGATATTTTTTCAAACAACTAACTTTGTATTTCAAAAAGACTTTGGGTTTTAGGGACCCTCAGTCTTTTAAAACCGTGTATCACTTAGAGCATATTAAAAGATTTTTAGGTATTTTATTACCTCTTTGAGCATGTCTTAAAAAGCATATGCTTTCAGAAGAATACAGGTTCATATATGGCATTCAGGATACACTATGCAAGTGGATCATGATACAGGATTTTTCTCACATTTCTCTGCTGTAACAATAATATACAACTCACATATGCTCTAAAGACAAACTTTGCAGAAGCACTAGACAAAGACAGCACCAGAAGAATTTACACACACACATGCACAGTTAATTTTCTGCTTGTAAAACAAATGAATGCTTTATTACTTGTCCTTTCTCTAGGTCAAATTACCCCACAATGCTCATTAAAACTGACTTTTTCTACCTAGGGTGTTTTAAGGAAGCAAAATGAAAGGGTGTAGAGACCACAGTCTGTTAAGGATTACAGAAGCATTTGGAAACAGCAGCTGAGATTTGCAGTAGGGTTACAGTGCACACACGGGCTAGGGCACCCCAAACTCTTTCCAGTCCTGCCACAGGGACAGGATTGGGGCCTGCAGTAGGTGGTAGGTTCCTCTCTGTCCCTGCAGCCTGCTTCCTCTGAAAGGTGTGTGGCTCACCCTCAGGGCTTGTGGAACACCCTGTAAATGTGACCTACAGTGCTATTCTTTAAAGACCCATTTATAAAGTACAAATTTGCCTAAATGCTTCTGCAAACAAGACTTCCACCTGCCCAAAGTACCATGGATCAGGCCCCACTCTCGTCCCAACACCAGCTGTGACCTAGCCCAGCCTTTGCGGGCTACCTGTTGGGCTCAGTCACTCACTACCACTGTAAATGTGTTCTGCCTGTCAGTGGGGTCAGCCAGTTTTCCTGCCACCAGAAGGGAAGTAATCCATTTAACAAAAGCAACACATTTTTATGGCTTCTGGAAACACTTCTGTTGCAAAAACAATAAGGTGAAGGAGCAGGAGGGGGCAGTCCTAAGACATTTTTCAAACAATGGGCCTTTTCTTTTAATAGGCGTTTACAGAACCCCAATCTTTCAACACTGTGTATCCCAAAATATATTAAAATGCATTGCATTGCAGCTATTTAAGATTTATATTTTCTACTTGCTTAAGTTATTTACACTGGTGCCTATTGATACAATGTGAATGCATCAGGTGCAGACTCCATTCCCCACCCCCAAAAGGCCTTGGCACTGCTCTTCCCTGCCCAGTTCCTTTTCAAGGACTAGGTTAGGTTGGGGTAATATTATGCAGATTACCTCCTAGGCTTAAGAATTATTTTGCAATGATTGAGGCAATATCTCCCTTGGCTCCTGGTGTCCATCTAAGTTTTCTCCTGGCTTAACCCCACATGGGAATGACAGCATCGAAACAAGGAATAAGAGACAAAAGTGTATTATACCAAAGTGTTTAAACCAGATCAAACACCTATTGCCCAATCTTACAATAAAGGATTACCACTATTCCTCTTACCACTGACTTTAAAACCCTTTACTCTAAAACTGCACTATCTAGGGTAGGAGATTTGGAACAACACACTCTTCTTTTGGGATATAAGAGCACACACACAGGGAATTAATTCACCAGTAGTTAATCTGGAATGATGTCATGTGTAGACAACTCCCATTTCCAAGACTGTGACAAACATGGGGGAGAGGGGAGAAGAGACTGTGAAGTATCTTTAATTCCTTCTTCTCCTACTCCCTGTATCCTGCAGCAGCTCTATCCCATCCTTCCTGCAAGTGAAAGAGAGCTTTAACAACAGTTGTTTCCTCCAGCGCCCAGTGTGCTCTGCAAAAAGGACAAACCACATTGCATGGCAGTCTGGGGGAGGAGGAGGGTTAACGTGGGGCTCTTGCAGGAAAAGCCTGCAGTGAGTGAGGAAGTTGAAGGGCAGCCTTTGCAAGAGGCTTGCTCAGGGGCCACTTTCCACTGCTGGAGTGCTCCAGGGAGGGCTTCAGAGTAACCAAGAGCTGCCTCTGACTCTCCAGGCAAGTAGTGGTTGGGGGCACATCCCTTGAAATGTCCACCAAAGCCAGGAACAAGCCAGTTGTTACAGGGAGAGCTTTTTCCGTTGTCTGAAGCATGCTGGGTTCATCTGCTCCTGGGCAGTGGTGGTCGGGTGACTGGTTTTATCCCTCCCCTGCCCTGTGTGCTTTGGAAGAGGCCCAGAAAGAAACAAAACTGCTGGTGTGGAGGCAGCCGGCTCTATCTCTGTTTACAAGTGGAGGGGGACTTTTGTGCACAGCTACCTACCTCCCTGCAAGGGAAGGCTGCTCGCACAATGGGGACCTAACAGACTGCATCTGTTTTGTCTTAGTCTAAAGCATTCCTTTCTGGTGCTAACTGGGAACAATTTATCTGGAATTTCCAACTGAAACAAGCTTCTTAACTTCTATATTGACAATTTAAGTTCTTCTCAGGCAGGGGATCTGCCGTGTATTTTACAAATAGGCCAAACCAAATCTTGGTATTTTTACAAGGTTTTACTCAGACCAAATCTATTTTTCTAAAGTACTGTTCTTTTACTCAAACATGGATTTCAGTGCACTGCCACTGAGGGTACCCAGTAACAACCCGTGCTGTGGGATTTTAGATTTCAATCAACTTGAAGAGATTGAGGAGGCAGGTAAAGGAATAATCCTGGAAAATCCTTCTTGAGGAATTTTTTTAGATGCATCTGTAGTTATATGCAACATAGCCTACACAAACACAGAATTTTACTTTCATTTGTATAAGAACAACCAGACTAAAGGTCCAGCAGTGTGTCTAGCAGGGAGTCTCATGCCCTGGGAAAGCATGCAAGTAACAGGGCAAGATTTCTCCTATCATTTCTCCTATCCTTCCTCTGTAGTCTTTTCCAGCAGTCACTGGTTGTGAGATGTTGGTGCATTGGATCCTTCTCCTAAAATGTCTTAATCTCATCCCCTTTTCCAACCCATCTCACCTCACCACACCCTGCAACAGATGCTTGTGTACCCCACAGTATTGCCCACCACCCAAAGACCTTTCCATCCCAAATCCCAGGGACTCTCAGGGCTGCATTGCAGGGATCTAACTGGGGTGGAGGAGAGGGAAAACCCCTCTGAATATTGCCTATTCCTATCATCTCAGGAGAGACACAAACACTGCAGAACACCACATCTTCTTAGAGCCTCTCTGCAGAATCAGTGAGAGAACACAGGCCTTGGAGATGAATTGAGGCAAAATAATGTGTTGAAAATTATAGACACTGACTGAACTTTGCTTATGGATGTAAGTTCAATAGACTTCTTTAAAATAAGCCAAGCCAGTAAGCCTTGGCAGATGAGTGGCTAAGAGCCCATTTGTGACAAAAAAGGAGTGGACACAGCAAAAGGAAGCCATGCTGGTGGCTAGGGCACAGCCAAGCTAGAATTTAACCCAGATCTCCTAAACTCCATCACAGGTTTAAAATGATCTGTGATGCTTCAGTCTGGGTAAAAAAGGGATGTAGCAATCTTGTAAGAATAAATATGTCAAAGAAATAGAGGTGCTTGGGGACAGGTGACTTAGAAAAATAATACAAGCATAGAAGAAAAGATAAAAGCTCCTGTGCAGTAGAGGAATAAAAGGAGAAAATTGACTACAGAGACAGGAATAAAGAAGAAGGGAGGTCTTCCATTAACTGATTCATAAAACTTTGGAGGTCCCTCATAACATGGAGCCTGCAGGTGCAAATCTAGTCTTCCTCCTGGAGCAGGATCTGATGACACTCTAAAAAGTCTTTGCTTGTTCATTAAGGATCCCTTTGTCCAGGACTTGGTAAAGCTATTCCTCAAAAACAGAACCCAAATGTCTTGAACTGCTTCCTTCCCCCTGCTCTACAGCGTTCATCTGTTCATGTGAACACCTATCTTCACTGATGACCTGGATGAGGGGATTGAGTGCTCCCTCAGCAAGCTCGAAGACAACACCCAGCTGGGTGGGAGCGTTGATCTGTTGAAGGACAGGAAAGGTCTGCAGAGGGATCTGGACAGGCTGGATTGTTGGGAGGAGGCCACTTGTATGGGGTTCAACACGGCCAGGTGCTGGGTCCTGCACTTGGGACACAACAATGAAGCGCTACAGGCTGGGGCCAGAGTGGCTGGAAAGTAGCTCACCAGAAAAAGGCCTGGGTTGACAGTGGCTGAAGATGAGCTAGGTATGAAGAGGTGGGCAAGAAGGTCAATGGTCCCTGGCCCATATCAGGAACCTTGTGGCCAGCAGAACCAGGACAGTGACTCTCTGCCCACACTTGGCCCTAAGCAGGCCACACCTCGAACCATGTGTAGTTTTGGGTCCCTCACTACAGGAAAGTCATTAAGGTGGTGGAGCATGTCTGGAGAAGGGCAATGGAGCTGGGGAAGGGTCTGGAGCACAAGCCTTATGAGGGGTGGCTTAAGCGAACTGGGGGTGTTTAGCCTGGAGAAAAGGCTCAGGGGGACCTTATTGCTCTCTACAACTCCCTGAAAGGAGCTTCTATCTAGATGGGAGTTTAATTGGATATTGGGAACCATTTCCTCACTGAAAGGGTTGTCACACATTGGAATGGGCTGCCCCAGAAAGTGATGGAGTCACCACCCTGGTAGTGTTCAAAAGGCATGTGGATGTGGCACTTAGGGACATGATTTGGCAGTGCTGGGTTAATGGTTGGACTCAACTGTATTAAAGATCCTTCGCCACCTAAAGATTCTATGATTCTCTGAGCCTTACAATTCTCTCCTCCCTGTTTTCAGACTGGCTTTGCCACACGAGGAACACGGCTGCTGCTCTGCCACTGCCTGCCCTGCCTTCAGTGCAGATTGTTTGCAGTTGGGATCTCTGCTTAAAACCAGTGGGCCCGAAGGGTCATGTTCCCCTCAAGACTTTGCACTGGGACCTCACTCCAATGAATTCTACAGCTGTGTCAGAGTCCCAGGCTCCTGCCTAATTCACTACCCACATGTGCAGGGAGAAAAAAAGAACTACTACCCCTTGCCAAAAAAATTAAATAAGTCATAGGCATCAATCACTCCCTAACGTGCACATTTTTATTCTCAAACAGCTTCATTTAGAGTGTTTTAATATAGAACAGCCTGACAGAAACAATGCCTCCTAAATAGCTGTATGGGACTCTTTAGTCAATAGTACATAGAGTAAATATTTATTATAACGTAACACAGGTTCTGTTTGTTTCTGCTTGTTTTTGCTTTTTATACTTTGCATTTGATGTGAGTGGGAGACACACCAAATATTGTAAATATTTATAAAGTATTCAGATTTGATATTATTTGCTCAGGTACAAATGGCTCCAGTTACTAGACTGTCACAAATGAGAAAACCACAAATACAGAGCAACACTGAATGAAAACACAGTGGAAACATGACATAACCACATCTACGGACTGCAGTAAACATTCCTCGCAAGAAGGAACTAAATAAAGGTGCAAATATCTTTTTAAAGAGCTGTTTTGGCAGATATTTTAGAGATACCAGCTTAGTGACAGGGGTTTTGTTCCCCACCTTCTAAGTGTCACTAAAATATCTTAAGTCTAAACTTACATGCAATTAGCTTTTGGCTATTTTGTTTTTAAAGAAAACCTCACCCTGGACAGTGTAGATAGATGGATGAGGTGGGGCTCTTTTTTTAAGACATTCAGTCTTGCTTTGCAAAGTAAACATCCCTTTAGATAAGTTGCCTGAGGAGCCTTGAAATTTATTTTTTTGTATAAGAGAGATGATCTGGAGGGTCACGGACCTGCTGTCATTCCCGATTCAGTTGTGGGGACACTACTATACACGTCCTATTAGTCAACATGTTATGGTTACTTTAGCGACTTAGTCCATCTCTGATGCCTGTAAATCTTCTACCATTTCAGCTGAAACCTCTTTAGTTTGGGGATGAATCAGAGGACCTGGCACTAAGCTGTCTTGCACAACGGCAGCTTGGCCATGCTGGGAGAGATCCCTCTCCAATGTCCTTGGAGCCAGCCCAGCATTGTTGCCTCCTGGCCTTCCCCAGCTTCCCAGCTCTGGGCTCCAAGCACGTTGACCCCAGCAAAGATGAGGCCCATGTCCCTCCCCATGCGACAGGACACAGCAGGTTCCACAGGACACAGCAGGTTCACGCGGGCGTTTCGCCACTCTGCTCTGGCTGGGGGGATTCCCACTGTTGGGGTCTTGGTTTCCCAATCCATCACAATTATTTGTGTCTACAGTTTTTATCAACCGTGATTCAGAAGGATTTTTCTAAGGCTGATTGGTTTGAGTCATAACCAAGGATCTGAACTGCAGACAAAATTTCTGGCTGGTTTGTGTTTTATCCTGAGCTATTTCCCCAGTGCTAGTTTGTCTTTTATACTTGCACAATCAATAATTTTCCTCACTGATCATACTTGGTATATAATTTATTTCCATTGAATAACCCCTCTGGATAAAGCATGATGAAGTAAATACCGGAGACAAACACGGAAAACATCTGGAATATGTTTTCCTCTCCAGCCAATTCATCATTTCAAAATGTACTGTAGGCTGAACTGGTAGCTCAAACAAGACTAGGTATGGATAATAGTTTTCTGCCTTTTTTTTATTATTCTTTATTATCGTAAAGTTCTGGTTTTGTCTCCACTGGAAACTCTTGCTTTACAGTTTTTCCCATGGTATAGTAGCAGAAATGTGTTATTGGCATGGCCTGTAGTTCCAGGTCTTTGACATTTCTTTTTTCAAATGTATCCCTTACAAGGGCCAAAAAGAAGTTAATAAAAGCATTAAAACCACCTGTGAATGGTCATTTAAATGCCACATTTAAATTAACGATAAGTAATCTACACCTTCAAAAAATCCTGACTGACATGTAGGTTTGCTTTCTCCCCTTCCAAAGTATGGGCTAAGTACTGAAAATGAAGTGAAATAGCACTCAGGTGCTAAACAGATTATGACTCACAGCTGGAGGCAAAGAAATTGCAACTCTATCCCAATTACGCTAATTTAATTGGGTGTTAAAAAAATCTTGGGTTCCCAACAGTAGTAGCCAAGGCAAGGTTGTAGACATCTAACAGGTAAGGGAGACATCTCTAATTGTTATGTTTTGTTTTGTTTTAAAAGGTTCTTCTGGTGCTGGTAGAAAGGCAGGAATTTTTTCATGTGAAATTAGTATATAACAATAATGTTTGTGGAAGCAGCAGAGCAATACCTCCACGTGGGAGGTGAACTCGCAGCCATCTGACACTGCCACTGCTATGGGCAGAGGCTCTGTGCTAGAAGAGAAGTGGGCAGGATACCCCCAGTTTATCCCCTTCACCCCCCAGGTCTCCGATGCTGAAACCAACCCCTGGTGTGAAGAACAAGGGCTTTGTGCCAGGCTTTGCCACCTTTGGGCACAGGGACATTGACGCTTCCTTTCCCTGCTCAGAAAATGAGGATGATGACACTGGGCAGGATCCCAGCACTCAAAGCAGGCATGTACTCATCCCCAGCCCATCCCATAGAGTCTGCAGTGGGTGATGAGCCTTGTCAAAGCCCCAAAGGGGCTGTGAGGACCTTTAAACCCACCCCGCATGGAGGCACTCTGTGGTGGTATGGGCAGAACCAGCAGCACATAACCCTGCTGGCCTGGGAAGCCAGGGAGCAGAGAGCTGAAGGCAGGATGCGATCTCCTGCTGAGAGGAAGAAAAGGGAATTACTTCCTCCCTGGGAATACCCTCCTGAGGCTTTTTCCTTCCCCTTTGGTAAAGATGAAAGAAACACGGTCCACCTCCTGTGCTGAAGAGTTCCCATTCCTCCCCAGCCTTCCTCTCCTTCTCCTTACGCTCAGCCTCCCGAAAGCAAAGAGCCACTGGCAAGAGAAGTCAATAAGTAAACAGCAAAGGCTGTGGAGAGGGGGACTGTGTTTTTGCTGAGCACCTGGAGCGAGGCTGTCGGAGAGATCAGCCAGGAGCCACCATAGCAGCCCACAAGGAACCACCTCCCAGTCCAGCACCCCTCCTTGCTGAGCACCTCCCCATCACGAGACATCACCTGGGGAGCCCCCACAAGCGTCACCTGCCTTGGACTTGAGCGGGGAGTGTGTTTAAGGGATTTCCTCTCAAAATATAATAAGCAAAGGTTGCTCTGGCCACGCAGATAATGAGTTTGGCACCAGGGGAGTGTGTTTCTCTTTGCCTTTGGTTCCCGCAGACTGAGGCTCCTCATCACCCGCAAGAGCATGGCTGTGCCTGTGCCTCGTAGCCACAGTGTCCTTTTAAATAGTCTCCTCTCTGTGATCTGCACATCCAAGGGGAGCCTTCTCTCACCAGTTGAAGTTGCAGCCTTGTGTTGTGACAATTTCCATTGTGCCAGATGCTTCTCCTTCAGCTTGGGATTGGGCTGCACTGAAAGCGAACAGCCCAAAACACATTAATTCTTGCAGAATATAAATAGCAGCAATCATATTTTCTGTATCGTTGTCTAAGGGGAATAAATAGCTTCAGGGACAAATGTTTTTAAAACCCTGAAAATAAGAATTACTTTAAAATGATAATAACAATAATAATAATTAAAAACCCACAAAAAAACTCAAAAAGATCCCCAAAACCCGTGACACAGCTAATGCAGAGATTCTGCTAACAAATTGTATATAAAGGACCTGTCAGTACAGAAGCAGAATTATGGAAATGAAAGCTCACGAAGACCTCTGAATCCATCGGTGCCCGAGCCGGCGGGAGCGGCGGGGCCGGGGCGGCGGCGGCCGGGGCCGGGGGACGGAAGGTGGCAGTGCAGCATAACGAGAGCCGAGTGTGTCTGTGTATAAAGCACCGCACTTACCATTTGTTTATCGTTCCCGAGGTACAGGGCTAACAAGTTTACCCATAAAAAAAAAAAAAAAAAACAACCTCTTTGGGTTTGGGTTTTTTGGTTTTTTTTGGGCTTTTTTTGTTTTTTGTTGGGGTTTTTTTTGTTGTGGTTTTTTTTTTTGTTTTTTTTTTTTTCTTAAATGTGCCGATCAAGCTAAAATTAAGGGGAAAGCAGGAGAATCATTTAAGAAAACAAGAGCCAGAAATACAAATAGAGATGTGGTCTAGTTTATGCACTCACACAAAACCTAAACAAACATGAAAGCTTTCATTGAGACGAGCAGAAAATCTAAGAATTACAGCGTATTGTCACAGTCACTCACATATCTCTATGCATACAGTATTTTTTCTGAACAACTATCATAAAAAGTTGTTTTAAAAATAAGAGTAAAGATTTCCCATAGGCTACATTCATATTGATATATTCCTTTCAGGCTCGTCTTTATTTTCAAACCTTTTTCTACATTTTCCACCAAATACTTTGTTACAGCATCCTTATCTTTTCTTTCACAAAAAAGGGACAGTAGACATTCATGGTAATGAAGAAAAACACTCTTGACTCCGTTTAGTTCCCACTGAGAGCCAATTGAATACACGACCCACCAGAAAAGAACAATTTTTCATTAGTTTTCAACTACCTAAAACAGAAATAACTCCAGCGTTCAAAAAAATCCTTACCCTTCACCAAAACCAGAACAAATGTAGTCTGGCTTTTGCTTTATGTTTGGTTTACAGCATTCAATATTCATAAAAATAGCTTTAAAAAAAACCCTGAGGGACATTAACTTTCTAAACTTAAAAACATATATCTATTTTATAATTATTTTCCCACATTTTCCATTGTTTGATGTATGAGATATCATGAGGATAATAATTTAGGGCCTGATCCCATTAGTCTTTCCTCAGAGAAATACTATTCTTCAGCATATTTTAATTTTTTTTCTGGGTCTGAAGTATTTACCAGGTGGAGTATTTCAGAGACAGGGTAGCTGGGGTCAGAGCCAGCATCCCTTGAGCACTGAGGCCACTGAATTGAGGGTCCCTGAGCCCAGCTGAGCATTACAAGGTGGGTTCTGCACTCCCTGCTCAGACAAGGCTCCATCAGAGATGTTGTGGTCTCCTTTGCAGCATCTGTGGCCTGGGAAAAGGGGACAGGCTCTGACTTAGGACCACTGCTGCCACAGGGGCCAATGCTGGAGTGAACATTCCCAGCTTCCCTGACCTGCCTCAGGAACCTCCACACTGAGTCACCCAGGAGCTGGATCCCAGTTTCTGAAAAATACACGGCACAGCTTAGAATTAAACATACCCTCCAGAACATTTAAAAATAAAAAAGGAAGGCATTAAACATAGCTTTTTGAGGGAAATTATAAGCTTACATAAAAATGCTTCACACAGTGGAGGGAAAAAAAAAAGAGAAAGGTCTTAACTGTGGATGTTTCTCCAAAGCTTAAAATAAGTTGATACTGTAGAAATTGCACCCTTTTGGCTGAGGATGTTATTTGTTTTAGGCTTTTTTACGGTTTCGTGGAAATATACAGGCTGCAGAAGGGAGGAGGAAACATCAAGAAATGTGTGTGCGGTAGAGGGGGGGGAAGGGAAGACTGACAATAAAATAGATCTCCCGCTAAATGCATATTCTTCTATTTATGTATTTGATAATGAGACAGAAATGCCCTTGGCACTCCGTAAACAACAGCTCCATAACCAGGAGGGAAGGGCAGAATAATGCATAGCTACGTTTCAGATCATAAACTATTTCAAGCGCTATTAACATGCCAGCCTGTTAGATTATTGGGGATTTTCATTTTATTTTAAGCTAATGTTTACCATTCTTAAGCAATTTTGCTGTCTTACCTGATTGCTGTTTTTGCAGATCTACAGCACATCGTTACTTGTGAAGCTCCTCTCCCACAAGAAGTTCCTGAGAAGAGATAGTTAATTTAACTCTGATACACATAAGAGCATTTTTAGCTTTGTATCAATACAGCAAAATGTTTATATAAATGTTTTTTATAATATAAGGCTAAATTTAGGGGTTATTCACCACAATGAGTTGGCAATGCAATTCAGAGCTCCATAACTTTCAGAGGAGGAGATAGGAGAAGTTTACATTCACAATAAAAATAGATTTTTTTTCCCTTTGCTTTCAAAGATGCTTTTTGCACATTCAAACAACATTCCCTCATGATAACGAAACGTGTTTGTGTGTAATGTTTGCAGTGTCAGATGGTATAACTATCGCATGATTTAAAATTAAACAATATAATTACCATTTGGCAACTAATATTTAAAGCTGTAGCAACTATTTCTTCAGACATTATTTAGACTCTATTTAAAACTACAAAAGAAAGCTATATTTTTCCTGTACATTCATTTCAAAACCTTGGAGCTGGAGTGCTTCTTTCTTCCCTTTTTCTTTTTTTTTTTTTCCTCAAAAACCACCAAACTGTTTCTGTTTAAGAAAATTTGGTTTGTGATATCTTGAATAACAAGCTTTTCTACAGCTGTTCGAGAATCCTGCTGCACTGAGACAGTGAGTGGAGAGCTGCAGGAGAATGTGGAATATCCTCAATTGGATTTTATTATTGAGTTTGTTCCTATGTTCTGATCACTGGAGATGGAGATGGGAGCTGGTGACGGCTGGTAACCATTTGGAACAAACATTTCTTCAGTCATCCAATTCAGGGTGTTTAACAGTTTCTAAAATTAACACCAACAATGATAAAAAACCACTCATTTGTATTACAAAATGCATATAAGCATCTGGTTTCTTTGAAAGTGGCTCATTACCAGAATTTACCACAGCTTTATCTTGGTCCTGTGTTTATTCCAATAATTAACCAAGTCATCATTATCTGTTAGTTATAATCAATTTTTCCAGGATTATGGATATGTTGAATTTTACATATTTGTTTTTAGAAGCCCATCACATCTATTGGAGAGAGATAAGTAGGATTCGGAATTTCTCCTTGTAGCTGCAATTCTTTTCTGAAGCTCAGGCGACAGAAAACAAAGGCATTATATTTCCACGAATCTACTACAGCCAAACTAGGAATCAGAAAGGTATTTTACTTCAAAATATCTGCATAAATTTTGAAAGTGATTTTCATCTGGATATGTAGAAATGACCATTCTTCTATTTTCTTGGTAAGTATTATGTTTATTTAACTCATCGGGTTTTTTTTTTTCTCTCTTTAATAAAATATCATTATTCTCATTCATTTCTGAGCAGTTTAATTTCGTTAAAATAAAAGAATACAAATCCTCCACTGCGGTGAGAGGCAGAACTTTTCCTCCCTGTATTTCTGGAGCCATTTCAATCTATAAAGTGTATCAATAAGCAGAGCAAAAGCCAGCAGAGATGGTCCCCGGCAGCAAAGGCAGCGCTCCGACCCTGCCTCGCTTCCCAGTGCGCGCGCAGGCTCCAGCCGCAGCACAACTCCCCGAGCTAAAACCACATTTCTTCCAATGCCCGTCTCACATGGTAATTTGGGATAGAAAAACACTGCTAAAAATGTCTCATTAAGGGCCGAGAGGGAAACAATTTTTATAAGGGGTACAAAAAAAGACAATAAAAGGGACATTCTTGCAATTCTTCTAGATGCTTGAAGACAGAGACATTTTTGTTTTATTTTGTTAAGCTTTTCTCCAATGTTCAGAATTTTCCAGCCCAAGCAAATAATTTTATTTCTATTTTATATTTTTACTGCCTCATTGTGCCTGTAAATGTTGACTTTCAGGGATTTCATAATAATAAAAATATCAGCCAGAGACATCAGCACTGTGGAAGTTTTGCAAATAGTGGATTAAAATCTTCTGATGCAGACATTAAAGTCAAGCAAGTTAAATTACATCAAGCAATGTCACTTGCATGCTAACTTACCTAATGGGAAAGACTCAGTGCACTCGCACTGTAAAGATCTCGGCTCAAGAACTTCTCTTGCTAAGTGCAGTGAGAAATAACCAACCCTGAGCAATTTATATGACCAATATCTCTTCTCTCTACTAATAGTTAGCCACATGTATGCCAAGGTGGCATGAAGCATTGTTATCTTATGAAGCACCACGGAGCTATCAGCTTTTCAGGGAGTGTGTGAATCTTAGGGCTGTCTTAGCATGAATGCATTTAATTGTGTGAAGAGGGTATTTCCCAGCATTTGCTTAAACCTCCGAAAAACAGCTTTGCTTGTCAATTGTCACTCAAGTTCGTACTGGGAACAAACAGGGAGCAGAAGCACAAGAGAGGAGTGTTGTGGGAAAGGGTCTAGGGGTAGGTTCAACTGTAAAACTCCAGAAAAATGCTGGGAGTGTTTTCTTGTGGTTTAATTTCTCATTCCCCAAAGCTCTCTACTCGTTTTAAGTTGTTGGTCTCAGGCTGGAGGCTGAACAAGCCTTTGAGCCATGGGTGGAAAGAAGGAGGTCCTCCTGGTCACCAGCACGACATTGCAGCCTGCCTGGGCTGTGGGGCCCGTGTGCTCTGCTGGGACAAAAAGAGGTGGACTTTTGTGTCAATGAACCCCGCTGGGTCACTATAGGGTGTCCATGGCACACAGCCCAACAAGGTGGGCACCTACAGCCAGCTTTGCTTGGGGGGCTCTCACAGCTCACCCAGCGTTCAGGACCCCTCGCTCCTCTTCTCACCCTCAGAGCTATCACAAGGACAACACACGGTCCCCATGTCACCCCCAGCAGGACTTGTCCCTCCAGAGGGACACTGCTGATGGGTCAGGACACAGCAAAGCCCATGCCAGAGTGCATCCTTGCTGCCCCTGATCCAGGCAGCGGCTGTATGTTGAGCCAGGAGGAGAAACGTGGGCTCCCTGCAGCCGCTGCCTCGCGTGCGCCAAATGAAAGATGCTTTTCCCCTTTTCATTACACAGGTTTCTTAATAAAAACTGAAAGAGCTTTTTTTCAGAAAATGAACCCCAGGGGCCCAATCAGTGAAATACATTAACCTTTCAACTGTCAGCCCCCCTCCCTTGAAATTAAGCAATACCAGCCCTTGAAATGGCTAAATTACCTTCTTATTTTTTAATTGTGTAATGATGGTCCAACAAAAAAGGAGCAACTCAGGACTAGTAAATATTCAGTGAAGAAATTTATTGTAGTTCTTGTAAAGGGAATACCCACAGCTTTCTTCACATGGACTTAAATCAGGCAGAAACTGGAGCGATAGGCATAAAATGAAATAACGGATGCACTATTTCTAGTGGGATTTACATCACCATTTGGTCTAATTATTCCTGATATTTCACCCATCATATTAGAAGCTTCTTCAGGGAAAGAAATAACAGTTTGTCTCCTTGAGAACAAAGAACAAAGTGTCTCTTTGCTCTCAAGAAACTCAGCTATCATTATGAAGAGAAAGAATCTGTCCATTATCAAGAAATCCCACTAGAAATCTTGAATATCTTACCAAATAATTCCTGAGCACACTAAAAATACCAGCAAATGGAAGAAGGAGAAACTATGGGACCTTGGAAAATAAATAAATAAAGGCGGCATCATGGATGCTCCACAACCCACTCATTTTTTTTCTCACAGAATGATATTAATCCAATAACCAAACTGTGCCTGGCATGTACAGTTAATCTAAGCAAGACAGCCACCACCCCTTTATATCCCTTGTTCAGCAAGGCACACTTTCAGCTCTATCTGTGGTCCTGGATTAAGTGGTAGGAATGCATTTGCATACATTTGCACGGTGAGTAATTCACCATGAGTGATTAAGTATGGGACCCACTTCCAGAATGCGTGAACTTTTTGAGATTGGATTTCATGAGGACTGGATGGTAAACTTTAGGAGAAATTTAATACAGATCTAGGACCATGCACAGCTTTCAGAAAAGTAATTTCTTAGGACACACGTAAGAGTTCTTTGTTCTGGGTCTTGTATTTAATACTGCAGTATCTAGTAAAAAAGCATTTTAAATGAGCACATGGAGCCATGGGGTTCAGGTGCACTAATTTGACAACTTCCTAAACAGGATCTTGCTGGGTCAACTTGTGAACTGGGAATATCCCCAGGTCTGCGAGAAAGAGCAAGCATTTCCCAGCATCCTGCCGTGATCCTGCACCTCTATAGGCAGTTGCACTTTGAAAAATGAAAGAAAATAAAACCTCAGCATGCAGAGATAAGAGGGCTGAAAATATCAGCTTCGTGAGGAAAATATTTTGCCTTTTTCCTAAAATACAGGAACTTCTTCAAGTCTTTCCAAAGATCTTTTCCAGTCCCTAAACACAGACAAATGCTGCTCAGTCACTGCCAAAGGGGATATTAAATGTATTTGACCTTGTATGTAGATGTTGTTTAAATACATTCAGCTTTACTGCTTGTGAAAATCATTGGTCCTTGAAAATACAGTTTTCAAGTTTAGCAGCAGTGGCACAATTTATACTGGTACATGGTGCTGAACATCTGGGAAACTCTACCAGTTAATCAGAGGTGAAGTGTGCAATTGCAGATCTCTGGTTCAGCTTGTGGGAGTGGGGTTCTGCCCCAGTAAGGAGTTTCATGGCAGCATGCTGTTATGATGTTATGTTATGTTATATGTTATATGTTATGTTATGTTATGTTATGTTATGTTATGTTATGTTATGTTATGTTATGTAGAACTAAATATTCCCTCAGATAGTTTGCACAGTTCTTGTTGAAATCAGTAACAAATCTGCTCCGAACTGTGAGAGAAAATAGCATGGAGTTTGGATGTGGACTTTGTGTGGTTACTGTGGTCCTATAAAGCATCTGTAAAGGATTGAGTATCTCAAGGCACTATCTGCCTTTGCCTTCTATTGAAAACAATTGCAAGTGGGATGTGTGCCCTAAACTGTGATGTTAGTGAAAGCTGAGCATAGTCCCAGATTGCTAAATCAGGCCAGAATGATGAAAACATTTGTATATGTGCTACCCTTTTATTTTCTTTGGCATGCTCTAAGTAACCTCTGACCTTTTCTTTCCCCATGTAAAGCTGGTCTTTGTTTGAATGGAAACAGAATGTGAAAATGATGACAAAAGGATTTTTGAAACAAATACAATAGCAAAAAAACAAAGGCAAATGAACTTTCACTGAAATCTAGTACCCCATCAAACTCTTATAAGAGTATGAAAAGAGCAAGTTTCAGAACTATGAGATAATTTTATACAAGAAAAATGATAGGCTGAGAAATATAACTGCACTTTCACGGGGTGTAAAGGAGCTGTGCCAGTCTGTTGTGGGCACACAGAGGCCCCGCCTGTTTTGTTCAGGAGGTGACAGAGCACCCCCAGGCCGAGCTGTGTCTCTGGGAAGTGGTGTCATTGCCACCAAGAAACTCTTCTTGGACTGATAAATGTGAATGTAAATTATCAACAGGCCAAAGGAGCTGCTTTATTAAGAAGTTATTGTGGTTTAACTCCATGCAGCAACCCAGCCCCATGCAACCTCTCACTCCTCTCCAAGTGGGATGTGGGAGAGAAAGAGAAAAGTAAAAGTTAGAAAACTTGTGGGTTGAGATAAAGAAGTTTAATAGAGAAAGCAAAAGCCACATACACAAATGAAGCATAACAAGGAATTTGTTTCCTATTTCCCGTGGTCAGGCATTCAGCCATGCTCAGGAAAGCAGGGCTCCATCACACTGAAAGATTATTTGGGAAGACAAACATCACTACTCCCAGCATCCCTCCTTCCTTCTTCTTTCCCCAACTTTACTTGCTGAGCATGACACTGCATGGTCTGGACTATCCCTGTGGTCAGTTGGGGTCAGCTCTCCTGTCTGTGTCCCCTCCAGCTCCTTGTTCACCCTCAGGCACATTGGTGGAGTGGGGTGAGGAGCAGAAAAGGCCTTGGCTCTGTGTAGGCACTGCTCAGCTGTAACAACACCATCTCTCTGTTATCAACACTGTTTCTAGGACAAATCCAGGACACAGACCCATACCAGCTGCTATGAAGAAAATTAGCTCCAACCCAGTTAAACCCATTGTTTCCTGGGATGTCTCCCAAGCTCTACCTGCAATACACACAAGAAACAAAATTCCTCCCAACTTAGTTAAGACAGCTTTAGAAGAAGGAGAGTTGAAGTGTGCACAGCCAGTTTGAGGTACAGGACATCATCCTATGGGAAGCCAGAGATTGGTGGCATTTTCCCATGGGAAATGCACAGAGGAGCACTTCCTCCAGTGTTGAGTATGGAGAAAGCCATGGGATTTCCCCTATGGGGTACACTGCTCCACTAGCAGTCACAGTTCACCAGCTGTCAAGAAGAAACTCAACACCTGTAGGCATGAAACATCTTACCAGGCCATCAAGGTGATGATTCCTCCCCTTTCCACACAAGGAAATGTAATACCATGATTCTTCAGTTTATAGTTTCTGCTCCAAAGCCAACTTCCCCTGGCTCTGTCTCTACCCCCTCTCTCCCTCCCCTTGCACCCTCCCCTCCCCAGTCCACCTCTTTTTAAGGGAGCAGACACAATAACTTTGCTTTCTCATTCCTCTTCTAGGAAGATTCCCTTGCCAAAAAGTGTTTTTGAAAATCACCTTGATCAACAGGATCCTTTTAGCTCATACTCTTCTCTTGAGCATAAAATGTGTTTAGCCAGACTCATTGAAGTATTATGAACTCCCTTGCTTGGTGATACAGCTTTTTGCAGACAAGGCACAGGACATGTTAAAGTCCTTGTCAGCTGATGGCTGGGGGGTTTCTGCACTTGGTGAATGTTATCAGAGTTCATTGATGTGTGTCTGAATAACCATCAGTCTGAGAAGCCTCCATGTTCTGTTTCAAATGCCTTAGGTGCTAGATGAGCCTATCTTATAGTAAATATCCCAAAATCAAGGGGTCAGAATCTCCTCACCTCAGTTATTCTGATGTATTTTTTTCCATGAGATGGGTTGCTGGGTGAGTCTTGCCTGTCTCATATTTCACTCATTTAAGAAATTTTACTTTCTTGCTTCCAGGACCTGTTAGAAAAAAAATCAGGAGACGATATTCCACAGATCAATGTGGACTACTGCCAAAATTCTACCTCCAAACACATGCATTGTTGTTCTTAAAAAGATTTTGTGCAAGAAGTGTACAGTGTCTTTTAAATGTGTTTATTGAAAATTGAATTACTGTGTGCAACACATTTACTAAGAAGTTTTAATTATGTTGGTGGAGAGAGGTCACATATGCATATCTGTGTCAGCACTGACTCTCGCTTCCTCTGTTCTAAAAAATATTTGAGAGTGAATAAGGAATCTAATTCTATAGTTTTATATTCAATATACACTTAAAAAAATCTATCCCAAGTTCCAGATGCTCTGGGAAATTTTAAAAATACAGTGTTTAAAAAAAACTCTTCAGTGGTCAAGCCCCCAAAAGGTAGAACAAAAATAGCCAGTTGCTTGGACCCAATTACTTTTTGTGAACCACAGAGAGTCAGGATTAAAGGCATGAGATGTGGAGGAGTCTTTTTTAAACTAGAGGTGACTGTCATACTCAGAATGAGCAGTGTGTAGGTCAGCAACAAATGTTACTGCAAAGTTATTGACAATCACTAAGTTAGGGCATGTGTGAACCAACTCTTTAGGAAAGAAAAGAGGAAAACATTAACGTAAGTATATTATCTCCAGCCAAGAAAGGGAGGTGCGGACTAGATGCGGACTGATTCCTTTAAGTAACATGCTTCTGTTTCTTAGATTTAAAAAGCCAGGAAAGCGTGGTAAAACCTGAAAGATTTCCTTCAGTAGGAAGTTTGTTGCTTTCAAGACAGGGTGAAGGAATCTGGAATTCAAATCAACAGTGCTGAGAGCTCCCAGTGCTTCAGGAACTAGGGATTTTGTTTGGGCATCCTGAGAATTAGATACAAATGTTAAAGGTATTTAATACAGATGCAAAAATGTAGGCTGACTTTCCAGGAAAACTGGCTGTACTGGGTAGGTTGATATCTGCAATACACTGTGGAAAGCTGAGCATTTTGGGTAGTTTTCCATCACATATCACAGACAACCCTGCGATCTTCCTGTAATTGGGTGAGCTCATCACAGCATGGACTGAAGAGCCACATGAGAAAGTGTCCTTTCCATAGAGCCCTGGAATCTGACAGTGCCATGCCTGGAAGCAAGGCTGGTGTGATGCTCCAACAGTTGCAGCAGCCACTCCCCATTGCTGCCCCTCTCATGGTGGTAAAACAGGAAATCATAGCAGAAAGCTGAGACATGTAAGGCCTCATATCTCCACTGTTTGTAAAAACAGTGTAACTAAGAAATGATTGATATTTTTTGAGAATGCCATGCTTAACCAACGTGGTACCATGAGCTTAAAATACAGCCTTTCTTGAAATACAGAGAGTTGACACAGTGCCATATGCACAGGTACCCTTTCCAGAAGAACCCCTAAAATAAACATTTCACTTTGGAAGAGGGAAGTCAGAGGACATTCAAATTCAAATACAGCTGCCAACACACAGACGAGTAGAAATTACTGCACAGGTGCTCATGACTACTTTGCAAGAAGATTAAGCCACGAACTTTCCCTTCGATTGCAACCCTATTTTTTTATTATACAAGCTACATGACTGCTGCTGGCAGAGGGCACATCGAAATGTGGTGCACCACTGCCCATCTTTCAGGCTTTTCATTTGCCAGTGTCTCAATTAAGCAGATTTGAGAGATAACCCTCCTCAAAGGGCTGCAAACTTCGTGGTACCCCAGTCCCAACAACTACCTCTCTTTATACACAGGAGCCACAGGGCCCCCCCCTACAGCTGTATCCAGCCAAGCTGTGACTAATTACCTCATTTTCATAGTTAATACATCTAGGGAGGAAAGAGCAGTGAAGACTTTGAAGGAGAGTTCCTGATGGCTAGACTTTGATTTCTCCACTCAGAACAGAGCAGGGAGCCTGGGAGTGTGTCTACTTCGAAAATAGTTATTTTAGGGGAAAGTGGGTAGGCAGAAGAGTGTTTCCCCTGACAGTGCTGTGCTACCTGGGGTGCTGGAGGTCCCAGAGGGAGGTCGCTGGAGCAGAGATTGCTCCTTAGCACATATCCCTGTGTCCTGTGAGTTTTCCCAGTTTCAGGTACTCAACCACCCTTTTCCACTCCTGTGTCACTGCAGGCAGTGGCAGAGGGACACCCAGCAGATGATGCAAACTTAAACGTAATTTTGGAATGCTTGATACTACTATTTAATGTGTCTGCAGCTACTTGTGCACCCAAGTGTCATACAATAAATACCTAAAAAGGTCCATGGAAGGAGTGATCAATTGAATCCCATCTGAGTTGTCTCTTGGTCTCTCTGTTTCCCCGGTTCCTTTGTTACGCTTGTTGCATTTGTATACAGACAACTCAGAAACTTTCCTAGGTGACCTTTGAATCTCTGCTTTTCTTCCTTTGTTCCATTTCCTGAGTTTTTCACTTAATGTTCTCTCTGCACTTTTTTCCTTTTCTGTGGGTCTTGTGCTATCTGTATCATCACTTAAGAGTTTTTTCTCTGGTGTTCAGGTATTTACTTCAGCAGCCTCTTCTCGTGGTCTCTGTCCTTGCTGTAATCCTGACCTCACCCTTTAGCCCATTTCTTTAAATGCTTCAGTTGCTGTAAGGGGCTGTCTTGAGCTTTCTTTCTGTTCAAATTAATTCCATCCTACCTCTTACTGATATGTTCCAAAATAAGCCCTAAATGTCCAATAAAAGTAAAAACCTCCTACGTTAGGTCCTGCTCCAAACGTGATGAAGTCAATGGAAAGGCTCCATCAGCTTCCAAAGACTGGGTCTGATTTGCTCAACTTTCTGATTCTCTCAACTTTCTGATTCCCTCTTGTGCACATGGGCACTGTTGCTATTTATAAACCATGGTTTTCATATTGAAAAATTATTGTGACTCTGCTCTCACAACCTTGGAGAATTATGAGAAGGAAAAAAAAAAAAAGGGAGGAGAATCTTTTAGGATCAAAATTAAAATTGGAGCTAAAAATAGAACGGGATTGTTAGCCAAGAATTTAACCTCGGATGCAAGTATTTTTGTCCTGGAAAACAGACTAGGTTTGAAATGTTTCTGCCATTGGGTATTTTCTCCTCCACATTTAATGGCATCATGCATTTATTTTTCACATTCCTAACATGTTTGGAAGCATCCCTAGGGACTTCTGAAAGGTGTAAGATTTCTGCAAAGGCTGAGCACTCTCAACATATGCTGAATGAATACCTTCATGCCCTAAACTGGAAGGACCCAAATCACTAACTGGTTTTGAATCTTTACACCAATGCATTTTGTTCTTTAGTTCAAAATTAATGAAGATGTAAAGAAAGTAAAAAATATTCTCATGATTAAAGTTTCCAAAACAGCTTCAGAAACATTTGAGAAAGTCCAAAAATTTCAGTCTGGAGTGACAAAGTCACTTGACATCTCCTCGCAGCCCAGCAGTTCTGGTAACCCCTTGGAGAGGCTTTGATTCAGACTCAGCATTTTGGTCTTTGCAGAAAGTAGAAGTCAAAAATTGACGAAACATAGAAGTTAAAGAACATGAAGCTTTCCTAAGATAGCCAGAGAAAATTTTAACTGCCCAATAGAGGCAGTGAGTTTTGTCATAGTAGTAGTGAAATATTCTTAAAATCAAAAAAAGAAAAAAGAATGTGGCATCTGAGTTACTGTGGAAATTTTACTTGCAAAGCAGAAGTCTAGAGAGTCAAAGGAAATGTCATATTCTTGCAGTGTGGCCTTTCTGCCACCATCTATTCCGTTAAGTACTTTGTTAGTGACACCTGTATCATTACCTGATAAGAGCTGAATCCTTCACCTTTAATGAAGGCACCGGAATAAATTCCCATTTGGAGAGAAAGGGTGTTTCAGCATAAGATATCTTAACCTCCTCAAGCTCTTAGGTAAAGCTTCTTCAAGATTAGGATGTGGTACACCTCACAGAGATTTCTGTATTTTGTTCTTCTAAAGTGTAGAACTAAATAGCAAAAAAAGGGTTTCTATTTCTTGACAAAGACCAAATTCCTTCTTTTATAACAATCTGAGAACATTTTAGTATCTGATTCTAGCCAAGGTGGAAGTTGAATCAAGTCTATGTGGTTATATTGATTTTAAGGTTTGATTAACAAGGTACTTCAATGTGGGTTTAATTTTAAGTCTGTGAACCGTCACTGGACTGAGCAGGAAAACTCATGGCCACAATCTGATGTGTGTTCATGGGCATTTTTTAAGGGCAAAGTAAAGGGCGAACACCTCAACTTATTTTGGAACGTAGGCTCAGGCACAGTAGGCAGTATTGCTGTTGCACTAAATAAGAACAGGCTTTCCACTGGTACAGCGCTGAACAGGTTCACTGAAGTCAAAGATAACAGGTTTATGAGATTTGCACACCTGCCCTGTTGCTGTCACAAAGTTACTAGGAGTAGCTGGACAAAAAATGTAAAAAAAAATTTCAACCTCCAAAATCTGTTGGCACTGTTCTTATTCCTTAGAGCTTGACTTGGAAGAAAAATGTTAGCTAACCAAAAGCCCTGTTTTGTCATATTTTGTTTCAGAGTTGAAAAGATGACTCGCAGAGGTCCCTTCCAACCTCAACCATTCAGTCATTCTGTTTTCTTCCTCTTAACACTTTTTGAATTTTTAAAAGAGATTTCTCTGCCAGGTAAACACCAGAAAAAAAAATTCAAAGGAAAATGGGACATGATGGGGAGATTATAACCACTACCACAGGAATGATAGTATAAATCTATACTAGCTGGTAGTAAGCAAAAAAGAAAACATAAGAAAAGTGGCAAAAATCAAAATCTCAGATGTTTGAAATGTTCTGACTCTCAAGAAACAAAAGCAGCATTATTTCTGTTGCTTTTCACTTGCAACAGTTTTTTGAGGAAAAAAATGAAAAATAAAAGATTAGAAATATTTAAAACTTCATTTTTAAAAAATGTTTTTTTAAAGAACCCAGTTTTTGTCAGGAAAATTGTGAAGTATTCTCTGACATATCTAATGTCAGTATCTGTGTTTTCTCTCATTTTTCTAGTCAGGATCAGAAACAAAACCAAACAAAACAGAACAAATGTTAAAATCTGTAATCTTTCTGACAACCTCTGACAGCTTGAAAGAAAAATGTGATAACCCTCCCACAACTGCATACCTCATTTTGGTAAGGGAGCTTAAAACTGAGCTTGAGGATCCTCATCTTGTGAACGTGGTTCAGCATCATCCCTATAGAATGATGCCTATAGAAATCACACTCAGGCGCCAGCTAACAAAATGTGCAGGCAACTGAGCCAATGATAGAGAAAGGAAGGAGATTGAAAAAGGGAGTGGAAGAAAGGGGAATATTTTGTTGCGTCTCCCTCTCCTCCTTCCTTTGTCTGCTTTGTCCCTCAAGGTTCAGCTACGTGGGCCTCATTGTGTGAACTCGTCTTTGATATCAATGGGGACATCTACTTAAAAATTGATGCAATGATATGGCCCCAGGTATTTAAATTAACGAGATGTTAAATACTCTGTAGTTTTATCTGTAATTAGATGACATCAATGCAACTTGATCCCAAGAGTGATTTGTAATATTCCGGATTGTCCACTTAAGGCTTGGGGCCTGATCCACAGTCTGCTGACATCTAAGTCTTTCCTTTGTCATTTTTGGAAGCAAGGCTCCTGGATCACTCACACACAGTTCTCATTTATTTTTCTATCTGTTTATCAATGTCTATATGCAGATGTCTGATCTCTCCTTTCCCCTATCTCCAAACATTTGGGTTTTACATCAGTGAATGTCCTTAATTTGGGGGTAATTTCAATTAATTTTTAACTGCTTTTTCCTTTGTAGCTATATTTTGCCTTTTCATTCCTGGCTAATTGTCAGTTTTTGTTCAATATTTACAAGTTCTGCATTGAGTCATGTTTCTTATGCTAATCCTCTTCATCTAATATGCTCACTAGAGATGGCTGAAAAAACTTGGAATTTTTTTTAGAGAAAAAAAATCAGTAACACTCAAAGTCCTTTCAGGCAATTTTTTACTCCAAATCTTCCATTGTTATCTTTCTTCTGCCCAGCATATGACAATTTCAGTCTCAGGATATATCCTAAGATTACCCTCATGACTGCAAATATTTAAACACATCCTGGTCAGCGCTGCCTATGCCTGGCACCATCCTTGGCAGCACTTTGAGGGATGCAGTTCCAGGAGAACTCGTGGCATGGTCTTGTCTATTGGTCAAACAAAAGTCAGTGTTGGAGTCAAGCATGGGAAGAAGAGAAACTCCATCCCTGCTTGAACGAGATCCTCTGGGGGACACAAAAAGGCAGAAAAGTCAGTTAGTGATGTTTTCATCACCCCATGCTGAACTTCTTCACATTTGTCTCAGGCTGCTACCATCTCTCCCATGGCACTGAGAGCAGAATTAATGGGGCTTCGCGGGTGAGAGTTCCCTGGCTGGGTGTAAAGGTCCTTCAGAGCACATAAAAGGCATTTGAATTTTAGTGTTAAGAAGCTTCAAATTATGTGAATACTCTGAGTAAACAAGCAAAAAGCCAACTAAGAGGGAGAGAGAAACAAAAGGCAGGAGTGTGAATGACTTGCTGATGCATCCAGGGCTTTGCCAGGATTTCTCTCTCCGGGAATTTCAACATGTTCAGCTCAGCTCCACTTAAACACCCCGAACAGAGGACTTTCTGCAGCTTCTTTGAGGAGGCTGTTCCAGGGCCCACTGCTCTTTCACAGCCAAACCCAAAAGCTCCTGAGGTTCCACTTGTGTCTCCCTTCTGCTCTGTATTACCCCATTTCTCCACAGCAGAATCCCTCGGGCTTCCTGGAAAGGACTCTCCTCCCTCCGATGCGTGGGGATCTGGGCTGCCCCGTCACTTGCCCTGTCTATACATATCTCAGTCTTTTAATCTTTCTCCTCCAGCCAGTCCTAGTGGCCCCTTCATTGTGCTCTCAGCCATCCCTGGCTCCTCCAATTTGCCTGTGATAATGAGGTGCCCAGCGCCGAGCACCGTGCTCCAGGTCCCGCCTACACGTGCTCCGCATGAGGGGACCACGGTCCTGCTGACACATCCCGTCTTTTCTGTTCACTTTTTTTTTTCCCTTCAGTGATCATCATTCAAAATTAAAATAACATGGAAAGGCAAAGCAACTGAAATCAAAATCTAATGCATAATTAGATACAGCATGAGACAACAAACACGTCTTTGCTATCTGCCTCTGTATTGTAAACAATGATTACTTTACATGTTCAGTGTGCCATGAAAGAAGAAAGAGCCTCTTGTGATGTTTTGTGAGAGCTTTGACTACATTTGCCCACTTTTCAAACAACAAAAAAATAAACTCACACTAACAAGGTGTATGTTTTCAGTCCTAAAATATGGGGTCACTCTCTGTTAAGGGGTCCATTCAATGATGAAATGAGATCAAAATGGTTGAGGCCACTGAAAGAAAGCAAGAAGGATTTGTCTGAAGTTCTGGTATACTGGCTATTATTTCAACCAAATAAGGATGCCTGGCTTTATTCTTCATGCTCCCTTGCCCCTTTTGAAAAACTGAAAAGAGAAAGGAAATGGCTAAGTTGTATCATGTATTACCTTGATGAGTGCTTATAACTCTTCATTCAGAGTTAATCATTAACCCAGGTTTTTGTGGTGATTGTCTTAGCTATGAAGTTTCTACATGAAATTTGTGCAGCACATCACCGTGAAAAAGAAAAAGCCAAACTGCAAAAATCAAATAAAGTGATTAGAGAGGGTGGATGTGCATGTGTGTATAGATCTATATATCCCACTGGTTTTATTTTAGTACCCACGTGAATATTTGTACATCTCTGTCAAAACTGCTGACCCTTATATTGGAAGTGCTTTCTTGCTCAAAACCAGATTCCTTTGATCTATTATTTTTAATGTATTTATTCATTTATTCTGTCCAGCCTCTGATATTCCTACTTAGCCTGAGCAGTACTCTCAAGTTGGGCAAAATACTGTTCTCCTAATCTCTTGTGTATTTTAAAAAATACATTTTTTCTCATTTTGACAAACAATGAAAAGCCTGAAAACTTTGTAAAGTGAAAAAATTATAGCACTTCAGGACTGTAGAAACCTGTTTGTGTTTTGATCATTCTGAGACATTTCATTTTAGTACTGGGATTGTTATTTTTGTATGCTAATTAACGTACATTTCAAACAATCTTGTTTGGAACTGAAAATCTGGAATTTTTTTGTTTTGAAACTTATGTTCCAACAATTAAAAAAACTTATTTAATTAAAAATGCAAAAACATAAACATTTTCCATAGAAAGCCTTGATGCCAAGAAATCAGCATTTTCTGACGAAAGGCTTGTTCTGTGTTTTTTTTTTAGAAAAAGTCATGACTATCCCTAACAATAAAAATGTGATGTGGAAAAGGGGTGATCTTTATCTATTCCTGATGTAGCATAACCTAATCTGTCACCCACTAAAACACAACAAAATTTCATTCAAGGCTAAACTATGATTAAATGCTAGAGTATTCCAGTCTGACCCTTGGAGTACACTAAAATATACACTTGAAAAATACACTTTATATAAATGTATGTGAATGAGTGTGGGCACGTGTGTTTGTCTGTGTGCACCTCGTATATTAATTATCTTTCAACCCATCCATCCATTCATCCACTCACACATGATCTTTACTCAAGCACAAATGGTTCAACTTCCTTTTGGAAAGATCTGCTCATCGTATTTGTTTAAGGAAATAATGAACTGTTTGTTGACTTGTTTGTACTTCATCCATGCACACAGCTATTAATTTATTAATTAATCCTCTTCAAAGTCTTCTTTCTATATTAGTTGTCCTCATTTTCTATTATTTGACATCAATCCCATTAAACCATCACATCTTGTTTTACTGACTCAGATCCTGAATCAAACAGATATTTCTTTAGGGTTTTCCAGCAAGTATATTTCATCTGTGCACTAAACTCTTGTGGTTAGATTTAGGTCTTGAATGATTATTATACAGAAACAGCAAACTATTCAGCTTGAAACAAGAGCATGACTTTTTCTAGGTTTATTAAAATTGCATTAAGAGTTTTGTATTTTTTCTAAAGCCAGTACTTAGAATGGCCGGAATTGTAATGTTTTTATATAAACTCTGTTTCTGCAACCATTGACCTGGGTAATAAATAATTTATTCAGTATTTCTTTAAATACTATTTTGTTTGGTTTAAACCCAAGGTTAAGCATATATATTTGCAAGTATTGTCTTCCTCTGCCTTTTTATATATATACAATAAACATTTAAAAGGTCATTATGGTAAAGATAGATGAAAAAAATCTTGACTTTTTATCTCTGCCAGCTCATATGCTGTGGCCATTCTGGTGGCTCCAAAAATCTATATTATGCTGTAGATTTTTCATAGGAAATTAAAAATTAATAGCTTAATAGATCATTATACTTATTTTATGCATCTCCTTTCACAAAGTAAACAAATGGATTTAAACAAACGCAGAAATCAGCTGAGTGCAACATGCCCGCTGTGAATAAAACACAGGGAGAAGTTGTAATGGCTTTAGTTTGTTTATTTCTGTTAAATGTGAGGTGAAGCCACTGGCATGGGACCGGGCAGAGCAGTAGGAGAGGGTGGGGTAGGAACCAGTCTTGGGCCACCCACGTGCCTGACAGAGGCTCTCTGGTACCTGCACATCCATGGCACGGTCACTGCAAGGGCATTTTCTGCAAGAATACCATAGCTTTTTTAAAAAACCCCAATTTCTTCAGAGACCAATCCTTCTCCTGGACTGTGGGCTTTCTTCCTCCTCCTTGCACAAGCATGCGGATGCACACACTCACTCTTGCCACCCTGCCCTAACCCCTCGGCACTCTCTGCTTCCTTTCAACTACCTCTGCTATCCTCTGCCCCCATCTGAATAGCACAGTCGATTAAGAGGAATAGATGGATCAAGGCAAAATGCCCAGCAGCTATAATTTTTCCATCCCACCCCAGGCAAAATTCTTCCTACGTGAATGAAGCTGGGAAAAAAGGAGAAAAGAAAAAAAAAAAAGGATTTTGACAACAGGCCCCAAAGATAACTCGAAGAAGCTGGTACACCCATTTGATTAAACCTCACAGACAGCACCAGCTCCAGGGTTTTCCTACTTCTGAATCCCCTAGTACTTCCAATTGGATTTAAAGCCCCCATCCCTCAACATCTCTTTGCACTGAGTGCAAGAGCAGCGAGAACAAGAAACAACCAAGCCATCCCTTGAAACAGTTTCTAATCCCTCTTGCTTCTTTCTGCCTGTGTCCGAGGAGATGCTCTTTCCCCATGGGGCCTGGAGGTTTGGTTTGGCCCCAGCCAGGGGAGACAGTGCTCTGGGTGGGCGAGGGGACAGGGCTGCCCCCGCTGCTGCAGCCCCGCCGGCAGTCCCGCTCCTGCCGCGCCGAGCGGCAGAACGGCTCTCTCCCGCTGCTTTCACATGTCACAAACAATTGCTCTCATCGCTCATCATATTGAAGTTGTCAGGGCTCTCTGACGCCGATAATTTGTGCGAGTTGATCATACTTTGGTAAATCAATAGGTCACGACCCCTGACCCATCAGCCTGGTGGCTGGCGGAGAGCCACCTACAAATCTTCTGACGGGCACAACAGAGAGGCTGTGAACTGCTCAAGCGCTCGTGTCTATCAGCTGCCACCAGAGAAGCCGGTCCCCTCTGCCCTGCGCCGCTGGAGATGTGCTTTACTGTGAGCACAACCTCCCCTGCAAATCCATCTTAATTTCTTCCCATCTGTTTGGGTATGTACGTGTGTGAGTGCACGTGAGCATTTTTTTAAAATTTTTGTTTTCACTGCAGTCACTCGTAACGAACTTTAGCCTCCCCCATATGTTTTAAATAGAGGATCCCAGCATGGGAGATAAGAGGAACACTACTCAAGGTCCTACTCCAGCACCAATGAATTGCTCTCACCCTAGATGCATGCAGTGGTTAAGTTTCCATGGCAGCTTTATGGGCTTTTATAAAACTTTATTGACTCACATGTTCTCAAGTGGTGGCTCCGACTCTTTCTTTTCCTTTAGTTACAGTGTGTATGTTCAAGATGCCTTTGGTTCTTTGCTTCCCTATTTTTTTAACATATAGGATTCCTGACCGAAGCCTTGAAATACAGACCATGCAAGGGAGGGTAACACAGGCGTCTTTCATTACCCGTGGTCTTCAATAACTCAGCAGCTAAACCAGCCAGAGGAGAAGAGAGACCTCTGAACTCGAGCACGAAGGATACCGTGCGGATCAGCTGGAGGGAAGTCAGGAATGAAGTGGGTTCAACTTCCAAACTGCAAAGTTGTTGAAAGTTGCATGCCCTGCAGAAAAGACACAGACAGAATTCTGTAGCAAATGGGAGTTGCAGGCACAGCTGGCTTAAAAACTATCGCTTCTTATAGGAAAAGGCAAGGAGAGTTTCTTTTTTTAGCAGATAGCCCAAACATTGTCTTTGGCTACTGCTTCTCAAGCATATGCACCCAGAGCTAACTCCTCTGCTTTCATGAGTGGTGTGAGTATGGTAGAGAGAGGACGGATGGTGTGAATTTGTAATTCCAATTACAAAGGCAACAGCTGGCTCTCCCTGCTTTGCTTGCCAGGTGTTCATCTGATGCCACATGTTCATTTCTGGGCCTTTTATAAATATGCTGAACAAATGAAAGTGCCCATACTCCCATCTCCCGCACTTGAATTTAAATGCAGTGATGTGAAAAATAAAAAGTATAAACTTAGCTTTGTGGGGAGCCAGCAGAAAGCCCAGATGATTAGTCATGCAAATAAAGGAATTGAGAGGTTTCCACTGCCCTACACATTTTCCACAGAACTTTGCTTTTCTTCCCACACTTGAGTTCTCCTGCTTCACTGTTGACTACTCTCCTGCTGTGGAGCAGGCAGAGCCCTGGCACACAATATGCTCCAACCTTGGGCCTGGATTCCAGGTTCAGCGATCCTCCAAAATAAGCAGAGGTGGCAATGGCAAAATCCAAGTTTCCCTCAGTCATCACCAGAGATGCTGTGGGCACAGAAGCCATTGAGAAATGGTTTCCCACCTGAAAATGTCCATTTTTCTTTGCTACATTGCACAGGTTTTTGTCTCTTTAGAACAAATTTTGGACTAACCAGAAGCATCTGTTTTTTCATCGTTTTTATAATACTGCCTAGAGATCCCCAGGTGCCCTGTGGATCCAGAGTGTGAGCCGTGTGAGAGAGCAGCTTGCTGCTGCACCAGAGGACTAAGCTTTTCCCCACGGCAGAAGGAGGAGGACCATAGCAAGAATGTGAAGGAAGAGAAGATAATCGGACAGTGAAATTCATCTGCCCTGCTCTGCAGCTGTTGTGATCCAGCTGTGCTCGTGCTCAGGAGCCACTTCACTCTGGCAAGCCCTAGCAGTGCACAGGAGAGAACATAAGCAGTCCCCTTGTGCAGTCCTTTGGGTGCACATGGCTGTGAAGAAGACCTTCCAGCCTGTGTTTTCCCAGTTACACCCATGGCAGAAATCCAGGATATGCTAAATTTCCAATTCCCAGGTCATTGCTACATAGCCAGGTCTCCACCATATCAAGCATATCTGTCTGTGCATCCTGCAGGCTTACTGCTGTCCCAAACTTTCCCCGTATTCTCCTAAAAATGCAAAGCGCTGTGTTCTCACCGCCTATCCTGAAATGTCTACACCTGTGAGTTCCTTGCCAGTGCTTGTGAGACTGGACTAAACTCATGGCCTCCAGGATGGGGTGATGTCTTCAGCTGCTGCATCCCAACATCTGAACTTCTGCCTGAACAGGAGTGCCCATCTTCATCAGAGAATGGCTACAGCAGGTCCAGCAGGATCTATCCAAGCCCAGCCCCAAAAACCAGAGACTGGTTGCAGAGAAAGACATCAGTGACATCCTAAACTGCAGCAAGGCTCCTGTCCTCCACCCTGGGTGAATGGGAAGTGTTCCAGAGGGCAGAACAGGCTGGGGTGATGAAATGCACCCTTACAATGTCACATTAAAATCACAGTGAAAGGAAAAGCCTGACCTGCTGCCGTCCATACAGAGATTATTTTACACCCAAAATAGCAGCTGAACACAATTGTTGTTCAGCTTGATAAAAACCAAACAGAGGTAGGAGAAAGGCAGAGTAATCCTGCATGTTAACTGGCACAGCCACTGGAAAAACATAGAGAGTGCAGACTGTCTCCTCTCAGGCAGAAATGAAACGTAATTGGCTCTGCCACACTATAACAAATGCTCAAAAAACTATTCACAGAATAAATATATGTGTGTATGTATAGGTGTACACTTGTGCACAGAAAACTGTGTTTATAACCCAAAGTTCTTTCTCCTGCCCTGTGAAAACTTCAAGTTTTTGACCAAAATTATGGTTTGAGGCTGGAACCATTTGTATTAAAAGCTCAGGTTTTTTAATGCTAAACTAACAAAAACATTACATATTTGACCTTCCCCTTTAGCTTTTCTTAATTATTGTGAAGCTCAGATTGAAACTTTTTTTTTAATTGCTTGAAAAAAAGGACTTTTTCAGCAGTATTTTCCACTTTTTTACCAGTATATTTTCATTGTTCGTTATTGACAAGGCAAAGTGGCTGAGCAGTTGTACCAAATGAAAATGTGTAACGGTTATTTGATAGCAGAAATGAACAGAGTTATCAATAAAACAAAACCAATTTCATCCTGTGAACAGAGGAAATTTTCTCTCTGTCAAGCCAAATATTAAAACCACAACAAAATTAGATTCAAGTAGAAGAAATGCAAGATCTGAGAGAAAAAATATTCCAGTGCTAGTAATATTTAATGGAAAGATGAAGCCAAGAGAGATAAAAGAAGTCTAGGAGTGATAATATGCAGAAAACTAGGAATTGTTGCCACAAAACATGGCACTGAATAAAAAATTGGCAAATAGACATTGGAAAGATAAATGCAAAGAAATCATTTCACTGTGAAGAAGTTCTAATCCATCACTAGCCTGATCACAACCACATTACACATTCATTTTACGGTGTCATGTTGGCAGGGAGAGCCTACAGACCTACTGGAAATAAGATGAAAAGCAATGACAATGGCAACTTCAGTTTTCCATAGCGGTGGAAACCCATTTTCTAAATGAAGTGTAAGGGATTACCGTTTGTGTTTCTCTTGGCTAAAAGGAGGTGGGTTACAGATACTGAAGGAAATTCTCTTCCCTCCCTGCCTACCCCAATATTCACATCAATTTCAGCAGAGCATGCTGGGGGTATACAAGAAAGGAGAGACTAGAATTAAGATCCTCTTCTTTCTGCAGAGTAGACTCTTGTGGAGTCATAGGAAATGAGAAAAGGCAAGTTTTAAGCCTGACTCATTAGGAGCTTGACTGGACCAGAACCAGCAAGTCTGCTCCAGGCTATGTGCAGCATTCTCAGGAAGCTGGGAGAGATGTTTGTGTCACAGAGAACAAGCTGGAGCTTTTCAAAAGAAAACCTCTTACCTGTTCTGTTGGGGTTTTTTTCAGAAAGAGAACTTTTTCCTTTTTTGATCCTTTCCCCCTGTTTTAGTAGCTTCCACACACCTATATTTTCTTGGCACGTTCTCTTTTTCCAGCTGGTTATTGTATCTGGCCATAATTTGAGCGTTTTGGGCTTCTGCCTGACTTCTGGGAGCCATCAGACCCAGCTGGAACAATGGCTTCTGAGGTAGGTGGAATCCTCTAAACTGACATTTTGCAGCAGGAGTTTTCTCCTTCTCTGCCTCTCTCTCTCTCTGGGTTCAATTATGAGTTCTTAGTACAACTGCTAATACGGTAATTCCCTTTAACAAAAATATAATGTGAAACCTTAGCAATGAGGATAGTGTGGACCACCATGGGTGCCAGCATGAATCGAGTGTTGCCCCTTGTATAAATCCTGATCAAGAGACACAGGGTCTGCCCCAGCCACCTCAGCTTTGCATTATCCATGTCTAACCCACCTGAGTCTCTTCTTGCTGCCTTGCTTAAGGTTTTGCAAAGTCAGAGCTAAAATGGCCTTCCCATCACAAGTCAAAGGCAAGAGCCCTGGGGAACCTAGGAGGGTGGATTCCCAGAGTCCTGCCTCAGCCATTAGCCAACACAGCCTCTCTCCTGATAAGAACAAACAGAATTTTTCTGCCCTTAAACCAAGACCATAAAGTCTGTTGTGGGTAATGTTCAGTGGTTTTGAGAAGATAGAGTCAGCTTTTTCTTGTTTGCTTAATCAAATATGTGTGAACTTTATGCAATTTGTAGTGAACAAGGGAAATATTCTGTTTGTATTAACTCCTGTTAGCTTGGAGGAAAATAGCCATTAATTTTTTTACGAGTTATTTTGAAAAGTTGGGAATCCAGTTGCAAGTGGAATGGCACCAAGTGGAATTTCAGTATGAGTGAACTGTGAATCCTAGTGCTGATTTTGTACTACATGAGAGGGAAAACTGAGAACTCTGAGGAAATGTAGTCTTTGTTATTGAGCTATACAATTATTTAAGAACAAGACATGCATAATAGTTTATTCTTTTATCAGTGATTCTCTAGAGTGTCTTGGTATAACATTGTTTCTTTTTTTTCTGTAGTCTGGGCTGCAAATCCCCAATTAGGTTATACTTTCTGTCTTCACCCCTCCTTGTGTCCTTTACTGCTTTTAGGAAAGTAAGAGCTTTCTGTGTTTTATTTTTTGGTAAGATGTTACATACTGTTCTCTGCACTCCACAGTGACTTCCCAGACATCAGCCTGGGTCAGGACGAGCAAGAGAGGAGCTCCAGGACTGCACAGCTGAGATCAGTGAAGGGCCACCCTCAAAAGCAAGGTGGATGAACCAGGTCATCTCAGTCTCTGTCCACCTCCTGCTTCTCCCTGACCGGTTAGAAAATAACATGGATTTAATCTCACTTTCTTCCTGTCTTCACTCCTCCTTCAAACAAAAGCAGGAGTTCTTCCTGACAGCTGATGAAACAAAGACTGCTTCATCCCAAGTGAGCTATTTTTTCCCCTCTTGAAATTTCTCCCTGTATTGAGAGCTGACCTGGGAGGGTTTTTGATGTTCACTGGGTGGGCTGGGTAAACCAATTAGCAGGGGTAGGAGGAAGGACAGGCTTTATGTGGCTACAGGTCAAGGTTGGGATTTGAGACTGAGATTTGGTTCTCAGCCCTCTGGCAGACTTCACTCACCTTGGTGAGCGTATTTATAGCCTTTCCACTTCACGCCAGCAAAGGAAGAGGATCACACTCCCCTTGTACTCCTTCTTCCTTTCTCTGTTGGAGCAGAGATCATCTCTTGCTGTGCTTACATTCTCTAGCACCATAAACTGGCCCGATTTGTCTTGAGAGCTGTAAATGCTAAAATTTATGAGATGCTTATTCACAACTAAGCGAATCAGACGCCCAAACATTCTGATGTGTCTATGGTCAGACACTGGTGCCTGGGGAACATCTGAGCTGATTGTTACCTGCTGCCTTCCCAACATCACAGAACAATGAGGTGGCTGCCTGGCCTAGCAAAAAATGGTACCAATCCTCACTAATTTTCCTGATCCATATTTCCTAACTAAAACCCTTGACAGATGATTTAACTGCTCTGTTTTCCTAAGCTTATCTCAATACGGGAGGAAAATAATAAACTTATATTCATTGTATTATTATTACTCTTATAATGACAATTGCCCCAAATGGTAAACTCTACAAAGATGGAAGAGCACAAAGTCCCAAGTCTTTCAGAAAAATCAGGATATCTAATACTGTAGATAGATTAGGATACCTAATACTGTATCTAATACTGTACTGTATCTAATGTGATAGTCTGAACATATCAGGTACATTTCACTGTCACTCTGAAAAACTTCTAAAAATGCAGCCTGACAGTAAAATTAGAGGTTAAGAAAGAAGCAAATTCTTCACTTCTAGAGAGATAAAGAATTTTTGCCTTGAATCCCTAACCCCTCTGAAGTTTCCCTAGAAGGTTTAATTTGACTAGCAAATACAACTTTAGACCATAATATTATTAACCTTTGGCTCTTTTCAAGGAAACAGACTTTTCTTTACGCGTTCTGTGAATCTTGCACAAATGATGCCAGCTTTATGAATCATTAGTTTCCCCACATGTAAAATGGCGTGAACCAAAGAATCAGGAAGCAAAATCCTAACATACCAAATGGCAATTGGTGCCTAAATCCTGTCAATGAGACACTCTGCATTCATAAGGAACTTCTCATGAAGTATTTATACTAATGATAACAAAAGTCAAACAATGGGAAAGGTGGTCCTTCTTGCTGTAGGGACTGTTCCTGGGAAGCAATGTAACTCAAAAGCTTTACAGACTGAATTAGGTGTAATCCTTACGGGATCACTAGCAGCTCATAAATAACTTTTAATGAGATTTCCAGCAAGTAAAATTGCACATGGGAGGGGAAAAACAGAGAAAGCGAGGGAAAGAGAGGGGAAAAAAATGCAAGAGACAATCTCAATAAAAAATTAAAATGTTCATGCTATCCCCCTGTTGTTTCATATGTGTACACAAAAAGAAAGCAGGGATGGTTTCAGTAAGGCATTATTAGTATCCAAAATATTTAATTAACTGGTCCAAAAAGGGAAATACTTGCTAAAGGTCACTGCAAATTCAATGACACTGGCCACTAATCTATTGAAACTTACAGAGCTAAATCTAAGGCATGTTCCAGAGTTAAGCAGGGAAATAAATCAAGGTTTGCAAATGTCATTTAAGTTTTCACCTGTCCCAAGATTCAAAATTATTGGCTTCACAATGAAAAGCATATGTTGCGCCCCTTGCCTAGGGAATAGTAATGAAGTGAGGCAGACACTCTCCAGTTCTACACTACCATCTCTCCCCTCTTTATTTCCCATCGAGTAAAAATAATTACTGTATACTTGAGGGAGCATTTCTCTCAGTCTGCCGATAACTGCTGCCATGTTGGCTCTTCATGAGCTGCTCTTCTTCCTTGTGGGACTACGATTTGATTTATGAGAAAATAGTTGGCAAATTGCGATGTCCATCTTGATGGATGACATCATTTGGGCCATTTTGCTGATCATGTATGACTAACTTTTTTTTCTAGTGCTTTTGCAATTGATCAAGTGCTGCAGCACAGCTGAGTTAAGGAAAGCAGCAGGATGGGGGGGATGAGGGGAGAGGGGAGGAAAGAGGTGACAATTGCCTGTACTCTATAAGAACTGGAATGGCATTCGCAGAGCAGAATCCCCTCTTTTTTGGTTCAGCTGTAATCTAATTGAAGAGGAATATAAATTTTATAGACTGAAAATAATGCAGTGTATATGCAACAAGGGGATTAAATACAAATGCCCCAGCCCACCACATTAAAATTAAAGGGAAAAAAAATATAAATAATAAACCCTGAGGATCGTGTTTTATACTGAACCCTCTATGTCTAATCCCTTTGGCACTTGAGTTATATTATCACTCATTACAGTTAACTGCTACCGTATATTATGTAGGAAGGGAGGTGGATGCATGTCCTCTAGGCCAGATTTGACATCTACAGGATTACATGGTTTACAAATGCCTGCTTCAAACTTAAGGAGATTTTGATCATGGTAGGTCCCTGTTTCTTAAGTTGAGATCTCTGCAATCCTGAGACTAATAAGTGGTCCCTGAAAGATGACCAGGAAGCCAACCCCACTCCAGTGAGCTGATCAGAAAGCCCTCCCCAGCACCCTCAGGGCAGTCAGCAAGGGCTGGCAACTGTGGCTACTTTAGACAGAACCAGCCAGGCACCTCTGCAGGGACTCTTGCAGAATATGCAATGTCCTTTTCAACTGTGGATAGATCCATAGGAACCTGGCTGGTGCACGGCAGTGGACACTCCAGCTTGACCACAAAAGGATCTGTGTGGGAAGCAGAAGGAAAAACTTGCTGCACTTTTGGGAAGGACAGGTTTGCTTTAATGCATTTGCAGAGGTTCTCAGTAGACTTTGATTAGTTTTTCAGGTATCCCAACCATGTACATATGTGTGAAATCAATCCACATCCTTCAGTACCCAAAAGGCTGATATTGATAAGACAAAATCAGAGATCCAGAGACCTTACAGTAGTAAGAGCCACTGCAGGATGACAGGAGGCAACTGATATTATTTGAAAGGAGAAATTTTTTACCATGAAGACAATCAAACTGTGGGATGTCCAGAGAGACAGAGCTGTCTCCATTCTTGGAAGTTTTGGGAGTACAACTGGATAAAGCCACAATCAACCTACTCCGACCTCATTGCTGAACACTCTTTGAGCAGAAGGTTGGGCTAGAGTCATGCTGACGCTGTTTCAACCTGAGTTATCCTGTGATCCTACAGGGTGGCTTTACAGAGCAGGGATTATTTGAAGGCACTCTGCATGGCCAGCAAAACAGGGAGTCAGGCAGCCAGTCTGCAGTTCTCTCATGCCAATGTCTACTTGATCCAAGACAACTGCTCCTCAGAGATGAATGTGCTTTAATATCTGGGAGATCTTGGTAGCAAGGTGCAGACACTTAGTTTGGCCTCGCATGTTTCAGATCATTTCAACCAGTCAAGATTTTAAGGACATTACAGGCATCAGTGCTCAAGCCAGAGCCTGAAGTTGGATCCTCTACCAAGCACACTGGAGAGCAGCCAGCCTCAGGGAGGCTCTTGCCTGGAGAAAGGAGGGATGGCTACTTGAAACCAGCTACTGTCCTCTGGAAGTTCATCAGTCAAAGAGACTGCTCCTTTATGTATAAAGAGTGTCAATGGTGCTAATGATTAGGAGAAAAAAAATTTTTAAAAGGAAATATTTGATAGATTTTGAAAGAGCTTCATATCCTGCAAAATTATCTCTCAGACCAATAGATTCATAAGCTGGAATGTATTAGCATTGCCTCCGCACAACACATGTGCTTTTAAGTCAATTTATCCAACAGTTGCCTTAGTTTTAAAAGCACTCTCTTGTCTATCCTGAAGGCATATTTGTAGATTGGATTTTCCAGTATGGTACCTTCCAGGGGAATTTTTTTAAAATTATGAACAAGATATGAAAATCTAAGATCCTAGATGTTTTTCTCTTCCAGAGACTGCTCTGGATTTCTGGTTGACTCTAGGGCAATCATTTACCTGTAGACTTCAATAGACACTTGATAAAACTGTCTTTGTCATGTCTGGGTGTCCTTCTGAGGATGTACCTATAGAACATATCCATTATTCAATATTTCCAGCAGATTGGGCTTGCCAGAAGGAGCTGGAAAAAAAAATCTGGTTTATAACTGGGGAATAAAAACTATGTTCAGGAGAATTAAAAATGAGTATTTTTCTATGTCTCAGTATTTCTGTTCTCAATATGTCAATAGTGGCTCTTTTCTAAATTGTTTTTTTGTTTCTCTTTTGACTAGGTCATCTAATTCTTTTATAGACATAATGGGTTTGGTTTGGTTTTGGGATTTTTTTGGGGGGGTGTTTTGGATTTTTTTTGTTTTCTTTTAACCTGCAATATTTTGCTGCAAGGGGCAATACATAAAATTTTACAAGGTTTAAGATTTCTTTACATTTCCTAAATGCATGGATCTGCTTTTCTCATTAGCTAACTGCTGCTCACTGATGAACTCTCTGCACTTTTAATTCGTGGTAAAACACTTTCTGCACATTTCAATGTTTCACTGTTTTATTGAATGGTCATAGCCTTTTACCAAGGCTGATTTTTATCTGTTGCTGCACTTCTTCAGCCAACTTTATCATGTTGAAATTATAATTTTCAAAGGAATTTCCTTTCTCCCCCTTCTCTCTCCTAGCTGTAATCTAAAGTGCTTAACTTTATTGCTATATGAATCCTGCCAAAAGCACACTTTTATGGTACCAGTTAGCCAGAATGTCCTGTAGAATTGTGGGACACAGAGAGAATAGAGTGTTTCATATAAACTGCTTTCCCATTAACTATAACAATAATCATCTTGAAATTTCGTGTTTCATCTGAAGATATCTCACTCCCTCAGAAAGCCTCCAAGTTGGTAAATTAAATCTGAGAATCTTCTGGCCTGTGGGAATGGGCAGGTTGGCTCAGGCTAGCCCTGAGGTCACCTTGACATATTTATGGAAAAAAATGGGAAAAGGGTTGGAAAGGATCAGCCTTCAGCCCCACCATTGCTCCAACATTGAAATGGTTCAAAGCGTTTATTGGCAGACCATGCCAGTGCCATGGCACTGGACACAGCTTCCACAGACAGAGACAGAGGCCCAAGCCCTGACATAACTTGTTTCAGAAAAAAGGACAAAGAATAACATTATTAAGTCTGTTACAACTCCATAGGTTCTGGAACTCACTGAGACACCTGAGGCTACCAGCCTGTGGCTACCAAGGGACCACCTCGGGGATGGGAAATGCTGCAGCCCTACTTCTACCGGTCTTTCCTGGTTCTGCATCTGTGGAACACTGGGGACTTCTCCATGATTTATCTAATTGCTGCTGAGTGTCCTGCTGTTTGGAGCCCAAGAGAAGGATGAAAATGTTAGGTCAGCATGGTGAGACACAGACATCCTTCTTGGTGAGTGAGGAACAATCTTGACATGAAAAAACCATCTTGAAAAACCAAGGCCGTGGAGGAAGAGCTGACCTTCCTCTCTCCATCCTATGGACTATGCCCCGGTGTCCACCACCCACCCCAGCTGGAAGGCATGACATCCACATGCTCTGCAGGTTTCTGGCCATGCTGAGTCCCTCCAGAAGTGCCTCACTGGAACAACCCAGCCCAGCTCTCAGGAGCACGGGTCAGTCAGCCTGAACCCAGCCCAGAAATCATCTGTCCAATCCCCTCACCCCTTACCCTGTGGGACACACTGCAAGGAGCCCTCCTACCTGCTTAGTCCCAAGGGCTGCTTTCTTTCCCAAAAGCCCGAACTGGAAATCAGACTATCTGGACTAGAGCCAGACATCTGTCAAGTCCAAAAGCAGAGTCTTTGCTCCGCAATGAATTTTAACTTTCATGGATTTTTCTTCTTTAAACATGGACTAGGAGCTCTCCATGTAAATACCCTAGGAAAAAGAAAAGAAAAGAAAAGAAAAGAAAAGAAAAGAAAAGAAAAGAAAAGAAAAGAAAAGAAAAGAAAAGAAAACCCCAAAACAACCAAAAGCCATACATGTCAACATTGCCTGCACAGAGAAGAGAATCCCAGCCTGCAAGATGTGAAGGACAGCAGGATTTACCAAAACGCCTGAGCAACAAGCTTGGTTTTCAGAAGTACTCTGCCTCTGGGCAGTCGCCCACCAGCCCATGTAGATTTTTCATTCATTTGCATCAGCAGTAATTTGTCTCCGGGTTTCTCATCTTTCTTTAAAAGGTCTTACTGATTTCTCAAACCTGCTGATTGTGCTGGACAAATTCCCAGGTAACCAGTGTTCTCACAGGCATGCCAAGATTCACTCCTGAGCTCACTCGGGCCATAGCAGCTCTTTTTTTTCTTCTTATTGTCATGTGTCCTGCTATCCTCTGTCTATATTAGAGCCTGTTGCTTGCACCATTAAAATATTTTCTAAGGGCCAGTGGTTTCTAGGAGCACTCAGGGCACAAGCAGTCCTTGATCTGGGCAGGGTTTTGCCTCTGAGGCTGATCCTATCATGTGTGTGCCTCTTAAATGCCAATCCAGTCACACCATAATGACATTTCATTCCTGGGTATCACTTTTCTCCAGTAGACACCTAAGCCCTGTACAAATAAAAACATAAGCACAAGCAGAGCAAAACCATCCTCATGGGACCTGCACATGAACAAGGGCAGGAATCAATAAGGAGAAATCATTTCTGTGCCAATACAAGGCCTGGGAAGGAGGGCAACCAGGGATGCTCTGGCTTCCTTGTTCCCAGCCCACCCTCCCACCTCTGTGCACTCTTTGTTCCTCCCAGAGATGGTCTACACTGCTGTCTGATTGCCAGCACAGGGGGTCCCATGATGCAGGAGTCTGCAAGATCACAGTGCTGCTCCTAGGAGGCAGCAGGGATGGCGTCTGATTTTCCATAGAGAAAATTCAAAGCAGAGGGAGAGGGGGAGGGATAAAATGACCCCGTGGTTCTCATATTGTAATGGTTATTTATTTTGTTTAGGGAGCACACATCCCAATGCATCTGGTTAAAAAAGAAACTTCCTCAATTATGCATAGGGCTTTGACTCCCAAAAGATATGTTATGTAAAAAAAAAGAAAAAAGAAACCCAAGAAACAATCTACTGTTTGTTTGGATGCTCGATACATTCAATTGCAAAAGAACTGTTCCTCTCCAAGCCATCATTACCTATGTCTGTGCATTTTTATTTGAGTCTCAGCTTACTGAGGAACCCTTTTGCTTTGATTCTCAGCCTCTGTACCTTTCCTTCTCAGACTATGGTTTTCAGGGGGGCTGCTCTGTAGAGAAAATCAAGTGCTACACAGAAACTGCCTGATTTCCCCAGGAATTTTTATGTGGAATCAATGTATGATTTGGGAAAAAGCAGAATAAATCAAATCAAATAACGCTCGCACTAAGCATATTGATGAGGGCATGGATCAAGCAGGACAGACATACAGTTATGTAAATGATAGCGTGGAGAACACAGCTTTGTTAAAACAAGTCAGGACGGCTCCCAGGGGCAGACCTTAAGTCAGAGTAACCCAGGATTTCCCCTTTGAATAAAGGTACATCAGTGTAAATGAGAGCAGATCCGTGTATTACAAACCCAGCATGTTTTCCCCATTGGTAGAAGTGACAGCAAAACCAACAAAGACTCTTCAAGTTTCTCCTGGTTTTGGTGAATTTTTCATTAATGTCACTGGGGCCCACAGTGGCTGAAGCTGCACTCCAAAGACTGGTGGTTGGATCATTTTGGCAAGAGGCACCTACATGCATGTTTCCTCCCACCCCAAAAAAATAATGAGCACCTGATGACCTATGGAGATACCCTGCTCCCCTGTGGCCACGACAGCCTCAAACTTGTTGTGGTGTGCTCAGTTTGAAAACACCCAAACATCTCCAGTGGTGGGACATGGCCAAAGGCCAGACACCCCAAGATCATGGTGAGAGCCCAAGAGTCCTTGCATGAACATGCAGATTTGTCCCCAAACATTGCCTCCTGCCCTCTCCTCTCTTCTTCCCCCGTTTATGGATATGTTCTAGAAAGTTCTTTGTTCTTTGATGCTCCATTGGCTCCTGGTTATCCTTCCCCGCCTACCTTGTACTCCATTGGTTTATTGTGCATCTCGCCGCCTCTGTACCGCCCCTTTGTCCTATGTTGATTGGTTCGTTGTCTGTTGACGCCGCCCACTATGTAGGGGTATAAAACCCCATGTCAAGCCTTTAGTTTTTGCTCTTTGCACTCTTATTTCTCTGTCTTCTGGACTCTGGTACCCCAATAAATTCATCCTGTTTACCTGCAAAGAGCCCCTCCTGCTCTCTTCGCCTCCTCCTGCGCCTTCAACATCGGTGGGCTGGGCGAGCCCTTTTGCCGACCTCACCAACCCTCCCACTACGCGAACAGGCTCCACCAGCTTCTCCCGTGTGGAGAGAAGGACCGGCTGCCGACCACCGGAGCTGGCCGTGAGGTGGTCGCCAAGGTGTGCCATGTCACAAACTCTCTGTGAATCCAACACTTGGTGTGGTGGAAAGGCAGAAACAGAGCAGCACATTGCCCTTTCTTTACTGTGTGGGTGACTGAACACTGGCGCAGGTTGCCCAGAGAGGTTATGGAGTCTCCTTCCCTGGAGAGGATTGTACTCAGGAATCATCTGGACACAATCCTGTGCCATGTGCTCAAGGGTGACCCTGCTTGAGCAGGAGATTGTAACAGATGACCCCTGCTATCCCTTCCAACCTGACCATTCCGTGATTCAGTGACTGGCCAGGAAAACCTGCTGGCAATCAACACCTTTTGGGGAGGGCAGGGACAGTCCTGTCTTAGAACTTGCTTCCCCAACACAACTTGAGTGTTTATTACCCATGTGACAGCACCTTACATCTGTCTTTCCACCACAGGATCTGTGGTGCTTTTTAATTTTCAAACTCTAACTTTTTAGGAATATGGACCATATCACGTTTAAAGAACTGGAGCCACACTTCCAACTTTGTTGGCCAATGGCTTTATAAGCCATTAAGATAAATCCTCTTGGTGCAACAGCAAATTCCATTTTTCCTGGCTGCTTTTACAAAATTATCCAGATATATTATTCCTTCTGAGGTTTTTTCCCCTGCCAGAGATACTTAGAAAATAAAAAACAAGCCAAACCAACACACCTGAAAAATCTTTGGCAAGTGTACTTATCCTTTATTTGTTTCAAAATAAGTTATTTTTGTAGTGTTTGCCTGGTTATTTTATCAAGCAAGTGAAGTCTGTGTTTGAAGCAAAGATGATATTTGCAGAAACAAGGAATAGTTTCTCATCCCTTAAAATGAAAAGGGAATGAATCAAAATAAAAATGGTTTTGATTATAAAATGAAGGCTTACAGTGAGCAAGCCGTATGTGGTTTTTGGCAACACTATTTGAGTGAGTAAGAGCTGGAGCAAATCCTGCAAGATGAGTAGGTCTGAAGATAATGTATACTATAAAGAAATATTTCTGTTCCCTGCTTCAAATTCCATATGTTATTTGACTTATTTGCACCTCTGAACAGCTCTGAATTTAACATTCTCTCTTAATTGTTTCTGAGCTGGTTTTTTTGTGGGTTTATGGGCTAATTTGCAGTGTCAATGTCAGCAGTTCTGGTTTGGAGCATGTAAAGGCATCTAAACAAAGGGATTTTTAGTCTGAAATAACGTATGGGGTTGGTATGTGTGGAGAAGTAGTGCACAGAATATTACAGGAATACTGAGAAGATAGAGCACAGAATATTACAGGTCATTGTGTGAGGAAAACGTCTCTTTCCTACCACTATTTTTAAGTTTTAAAAGCATTTAAAAACCTCAGAGACATTAAAGTAGGTTTTATTTGAAAAAAGTGGGAATAGGACAGAAAAACACTGTAGTCCATTAGATGGCATAAGTGTAACAATGGAAATTCAGGGAAATAAATTAGAAAATAATCTTTTGTCTTGTGGATTTACTATTTTCCATAGCTTGTGGTTTCGAAAGTGAAGGGGGAGGGGGAAAGAGGAAGAGAGAGAAAAAAAAGACAATTGTAATTTTCCAACATTTTAAAATGAAAATCTAAGGGAAAACTAACTCAAAATTCCAGCTACAAACAACATTTGTCATTATGAATATTTGGTTGTTACTCATGGATATGTATTAATAAAATACACTGATTTCAGCCAACGCCCCTAGTCCAACTTTAGAAGTGTTTAAAGGTCAGGCCTGGATTCATATTGCAGCAAATGAACCTTATCTCTGCACTGTGCCAAAAAAAAAAAAGCCACCTGAGTCTGAACAGCCCTGAACTTTAAGCTGTTTAAAACCTTTAGCCAGGCATGACTCTGGTGAAGTTTAGTCATTTCTAACCCTACACTTTCATCATTTGTAGAGCCTACAGCATTAACCCTTTTGCTTGCTTGATCTTTAAATGGGTGAAGAAAGAAAAATACTCTCGAGTGACTATTCTATGTCTGGGAGAATAGGAGACCATGGACTTGGTCATAGGTCTTGCTGTCTTGTGAATAAAAATAATCTACATTAAACCAAAAAGAAAATTACCCATTAGGATTATGTAAAAAAGCATTACATCTCGTTAAGCATTAAGTTACCAAGATACGTTTTTGCAAAAGAAAAAAAGTCAGTTACAACTATTAAACTTGTATATTGTTTTATACTAAGCCCTTCCAATGGCCTCTCTGAGGGACTGTTTAGTTTGTATTAAACTCTAATAAACTCCAGGTGTGGAGGACAAACTGAATAATAAGAACCCGATGGACCAGAGTAGTTAAAAATAATGTGGTACATTCCTAGTTCTCTGCATTTAATTTATTGTTAATCATTGTTATTACTTACATTTATTGGGTAGTTTTTTGAGATTTATTAGGCACTACATTTAACAGTGTTATCGCTTGTAACTGACTATCAGTGGAATAGAAAACATATTTTCTTAAAGAGTCTTACCCTAATTAGTAAGTTGTTTCCCTATTGAAATAAAACAGACCCTAGGAGAGTCAAGTTGACTGACTTTTTTTTTTTTTTTTTTTTAAAGTCAGACTAAAAGTTCAGCTAGGAAACCTGTGTTTTCAAGACCACCTGTCGGAGCAGACAAGCAGAAGTATCCACATACCCTACACAGAGCTCTGCTAGCTGAAATATTTGGCTGAGAACTAGCAAGTCAAAAGCTTGAAGGTTTTCAGCTTCAAGGCTGAGCTAATCGATGGATTCTATTCCTGACCAGTGTGACGTGTAGGGGAGGGCCATTAAAAAGATGAACAAAAGCCAGTTTGAGCTATTAACTCGGCAATCCCATACTGTACAGCCAAACCAGTGGGGCACATGCCAGGGTGGAGGATGCTTCAGGGGTGGAAGATGACCCCGAAGGCAGGCGATGGCAGGACTCCCAGAGAGTGTTGCAGAGCAGTCAGGTCCAGGAGCAGCTGCTTCACTTCTGAAAGTGCTCATCCCCTGGGCAGCAGAGCCCCTTGCAGGTCATCTGCGACAGCCTCGGGTGGGAGCCAGGCAAGCCCTGCACGAAGATCAAGCCCTGCAGCTGGGCCACCCCTGCCCCACCCAAACCTCGGGCAGCAGTGTGAACTGGCTGCCAGCTGGCCATCGGCATCACCTCATTAGAATAAAAGGGCATGATCAACACATGTAGCTCTGTGGTTATCTGCCTGGATGGACAAATCAAAACTGCTCCTTTGGTGGCAAGATCATTATTCATCACTGTTGGGAAAAGCTGCGATCTCCTTCCAAATGCCCAGGGCTTGTCTTAGGAACAGGAGGTGCAGTCTGAGCTTGCCTGTGTTCTATTCAGGAGGACACATTCAATTAAGAGCAAGCTGATATTCTTCAGTACGTTCTGTTTGGAGATCTCGAATGATTTTTCACACAGCACAGATCAGTTAGGAAGCTCAGCATAAGAGATACCTTGGTGTGATCTGTGTTGAAGGTAAAGGCAAAGTCTGGATGAAAATCCGTTCCCAAGCTCTGCATTCAACTGCTGTAGCCAGAGTTAAAGGGATTGTTTTTAGAACTTTACACCACTGTAGACACCATTATATTTTAGCAGTGCCTTGGGCACTCACCCACACCATGAGTTCCTGGCTATAACAGACTAGGGGAGCCTCCTGGTGACAATCATGGCTTTACTTCCCATCATCACAACTATCCAAAACATCAAAACCCTCAAGAGCCAGGGTGGGAGTGAGAACAGGGAGGCAGGCTGGGGTTTTTTGGGCATCCATTGCAGCTGCTCTTTCAAGCCATGAGCTCAGCTTCAGGTCCCTGGTGGCTATGGTGTCAAAGGCTGAAGCCTCCCCAGACGCTTCTCTTCCTGTGGAACCAAATATAAATCAGTGCTGGAGGAAGTGCTGCTTGCAGAGAGAGAGACGGAGAGGGAGAGGGGAAGCAAGAGCCAACAGATGATTTGCTGCTCTGCTCATCCTAAATCCCTGGTATTTAACTCACAGGAAAGCAGTAGGAAATTTTACTAGTTTGAAGGAAAAAGGGATGAACAATAGTAGGTCAGATGAATCCTGATGACAGCTCCTCTATACTGCCAAAATGGGAAAGTAGAGATCGCCAGAGCGGTTCCTCCACTAAAAGTGCTTAAGTCTTTGTTGCTGGAGACACCAAATCTAAGGGAAGCCATTCTCAGGTCTACAGGGAGCAGATGGCCCCTTCTAATTTACAGAAGCCAGGACATGTGGCCATAGGAGGAAGTCAAATGCTGCTCAGCCCCTTGGCTGTCTCTGTCTGAGATCTAGTACCACAAGGTTTGCAATGCCACCTTCTGCAGCTGGAATGTCTGCTGGCAGCTGGAAATCCCCATGAGAAGCACATGGCTTGTCTGAGTGCTCCAGCTTCCCATGGTCCAACAGCAGTGTGGGTAGCACTTGCACTCAGGTGATGCAGAAGCCAGGTTAGCCCAGAGTCGCTTTACCCTGGTATTGCCCTTTTCCCCAGCCCCATGGGGCCCCTCACCATAGTCCTGCTTTTGCTCTGATATTGTCCTGTTCTGAGTCTCAATAGTTTCATTTTATGCTGGCTGCTGGCCTTGAGTTTTTGCCTTCTCTCTGCCCCATATATGGTAGTTATATGGAGGTGTATGTTTGCAGGGGTAAAAATTGCTCAGGGGATAATTTTAAAGGAGAGCTTTTGTTATTGGTCATGTTACACATATGAAAATACATATTGCTTTTTCCGTTGGCAATATCTTAGTGCTCCATCATGCTCCATCATCATCACGTGTGTTTTCTACAACTCTCCCTGATTATAAATCACCCTAAAAATCCCTCACCAGGAAGACTGCTTTGTATGCTGCCCCTGTTCAAAGCAGACCTCTGATCTGTCATTGTGCAATTTGGTCTGAGATCCACATACTGGAAATGGGTCCCCAAATGTCCCATTCAGGCTGTGGGTACACTTATAGCAGCGAAGGAAGCCAAAGAATTGCACCACTTTGCAAGTGCTAGTAAAATGATACCTCAGGCAGTGAGAGTGAAGGCTGGTTCATAAATAACAATAATATTTCACACTTGATAGTTCTACAGCTCCATTAAAGCCATCCAGGTAGACTTTGCTCTGAAAAAGCCCTCTCTTCCTCCTTCCTGTTCCTTCCTCACATTTTGTAATATGGTGTTAGTTTGGGGCAAAATTTCTGTATTTTAATAAAAAAAAAAGCGTCAGGTCTTTCTAATCCCCCTCACAGAGAGGGGTGTGATGTACTGGGGGGGCGATAAGAAGGCAATGTGACATCAGCAGTGGTGGAACTCCAAAACCTGTCCGAAGTCAGAGTGGACATGGAGGAGTCAGAAGAGGTGCACGTTCCTGTAGAACAGGAGCTGCTCAGTGGCAGAGAACGAGGGGAAGTTAGATTCCTTCCTGTGGGCTTCCAGCACTGAGGAAGAGCCACCCTGGCAGAAGGGGACTCGAAGGAGGGGACCTCCTCAAGTGGTTGTCCCCAATCAGGAGGTAAGTGGGGGGCACATATGGAGATGTGCTGTTTTCAGCAGAGGGGTAGGAATCAGTGGTGTAACTGAGGGTTGTCTTCTCATCATTTGGTGTGAAAATTACTCCCAGATGTTGGAGGGTAACCTCTTAAATATACCAAAATGTACTCTCCCAAAACAGAAAAAGCAAACAAAATAAATGGGATTCCAACCAGTGAGCAAGCAGCCTTCTGCTTCTCCAGTGGTCTGAAAATTGGCCTTTTTAAAATCCTAATGGGACCTCCTGAGTTGAGTACCTGAAGAGGCAGGAACAGAAGAAATCCTAAGTTTACTTCTTATTCACTCTCAGATAGGAAGACAGACATGAGAATTCAGTCTAATGTGAATAACTTTATCCATTCCTGGTAGTTCCCATCATTTAAAAAAGCAGTTTCTTTTGCTGGTTGTTGTTTTGTATATTTTTCCAAACAATACCCTTTAGCAACAAGACCTCCCTTTTTTAAAATGCATTTCCAGAGGGACTTGAGTCCAGATCACACACACACAAGGCAAGTTTCCAGCATTCTTATTCCTCCACTGGAAGAAATAACCAGAGCCAGCATCTCTGAACCATTTCCCAAACGGTTCTGTTCTTCTGACTTCAGCAACAGCAATGCACTGTTTCTAATCCATTACAGGAATTTATCACAGTACGTGTCAATTTGTTTCTCTTCTTGCCTCTTCTCACTTTAAAATGACATCAGGAAAGAAACTTTACAACAAGGCTGCTTCAATCCAAGTTTTAGCGACAGAGCGCTTAACTGGATCCTAACCGTGCACATTAAGTTTTAAGGGCATATACTAAACAGATCAGGTTTTACTGTAGTCTAGAGTTTCCTTTGCTTCCTTTTTGGTGGTGATCTGTGTTACAGTTTGCAATACAAGCAAAGAAGCATCTGGGTTTCCTTTTTCTTTTTTTCTTTTTCTCTTTTTCTCTTTCTCCTTCTCCTTCTCCTTTTTCTTTTTCTTTTTCTTTTGCTTTTTCTTTCTTTTGCTTTTTCTTTCTTTTGCTTTTTCTTTCTTTTGCTTTTTCTTTCTTTTGCTTTTTCTTTCTTTTGCTTTTTCTTTCTTTTGCTTTTTCTTTTGCTTTTTCTTTCTTTTGCTTTTTCTTTTTCTTTTTTTCTTTTTTTTTTTAAAGCAGCTTGTCCTAAATAGGTACTCTAGAGCATTGTAATAGGAAGTATCCATGCTGTAATACAATAGGATGATCCCTTTTGGCAATGGTCCTCATCTGACATAGAAAAGAGACAAATCTATTACTGAAGAAATCCGAAATGCATACCTGTATGTTTGTTGGATTAAATCCTTCTCTGACCAGTTACTACCTTCTTTACGTGCTGGAATAAGGATTGAAAAAAAAATTGCTGTTCTGAGTATATTTTCTCTGCCTGAATAGTCAGTAGTTAAAAATCATATTAATGAAAGAAAACGCTGGGGAAAACTGCATCATTGCAAGGTTCTGAAGGGCCCAATCCTACATGACTTATTTTTATGAGTCATTGTGTGAACTGAAGCTGAAAGGATAAATCAAATGTGTGAGGATTAGTGCATGAGTAAAGACTTCAGGATCAGGACCCTAACTCTCAGCCTCATAAATTTCCTACTGGAGACAATTCAGTGTTATTCATTCAGCTTTTAAAGAGGGAGTTGGGAGGGAGTTGTGTCCTTTTTTCTTTTTAATTAGATTTCATTTATTTAGATTGGTATGGAGATGGTCAACCACAATAGGGGACCAAAAGCAGAGAGTAGGACAATTCCTAGAAGCCTGTAACAATCAGCATGGGATCGTGTTAAGTGCTGGGCACTTCATTTCCATGGCATGTTGTTTGATTTCCTCAGAGACGAAATAAAAATGGACATGACTGAAGTTTATGAAGGGAGATAGCTCTGTTCAAATGGGAATATTAAGACATCCCCAAACTAACAGCCATAAAGGGCCAAAGAATGAAGGAGATAAAGAGATTCAGCTTCAAATGCATTCCCCAGTGTAATTACTGGAGAAACTGGGAGGTGGGGGGCAGAACTGGGGGTGGCCTTTGAATGGGATAAAAACCATGAGCATTACAAAAAGAAAAGGAGAAAAGGGGGGCTATGGGCAAACAGGATGGAGGAAGAGAGCATGAGTGGCAGATGTCACTGATTTCATTCCATTGCCTTAACTTACTGTTTGAAAAAACTCCTCATGTGTGACCTGAAAAGAGAGAGAAACAAAATGAAAACAGGCATCAACAAAGCACTCGCTGTACGATTTCAAAAAAATGTAAATTAATGACTGGCAGTAAGAATCTCCAAAGGAAACAACATCCCAGTTTAAGCATTGCCATCAACAAAAGCTCAACAGCATATGGTAATGTTAACTTTAATATGAAAAGATAATAACAATCTTTAAAAAGTGACTTGAGAAAAAACCTTGCTAGGTGCTCATCCTTTTCAACTTGCCTAAAAAGAAAAGATGTTGGAAGGTTTTATGTTTTTCTTTTTTTTCCCCTCTTTCCCTAAACTGTTCACATTGTATAGTTAAATGAGGTTGAGATTAGTACAAATTTTAAGTAAAAGTGCCTAGGATCTCTGACTAACAAGGCAGAAAACCAGATTTGTAATGGATAATTACATCTAAACTTATTTAAATGTAGGTCTATTGATTGAAATAAGTTCTTTAGAGGAGATTCAAGGTAACATTTCCTCCCCTACCCTTTTTCTAAAAGTGTTATCATTGTCGTATGGTTGAGAAATGAGCATCCTCTCATGGCCCATCCTGTGCACTTCCAGCTCTTGGAGCAGCCTTGCTCAGCACCCTTCCCTCTTTCAGAGGCCACACATTAGTGATTGCATCTGTGATATGTTAAGCACACATGCACATTGCACGCTAAAATGATTTTTGATCGTGCCAGTACTTTGTGGGTTTATGCAAATTTCTGCTTTTCCAGGCACAACCTTCACCTTTTGTCTTTGAAAATCTCTCCTCTGCCCTATGCTGTAATCAAACAGAAGGAAATTACTTTATTCAGGTCACCTCATGGAGGCCTGAGGATGCTGTTTACTCACATGAAAGACGTAGCTTCAGTTTGGACTTACGTGAAAATGGGCAATTGACATAATTATGGTACCCAGAAGCAGATGCAGCCTCACATATCACTTCCGATCCCTGAAGAATATCACTTTCTTAACATGCCTGCAATGGGCCAAAGTGACTAATTTTAGAAAGGTGAAAATTTAAATCAACAACACCTCCACGCAAATGTGCATTACAGTGATGTTTTAACCCATGATCCCACAGTGAGAGCTTGGAGATATCATTTTGCAATAAAGAGGTATTTCATGGTCAATTGGCTTTATCCAAAAATAATAGGAAAAGAAGCTTGCAGGGGGAAAACCAACCTAGTTTGGCACAAAATGCTAGCACTACTGGATGTGAGTAGAGAAGAGTTTAAAAGACTCTTGTGCGCTTAGCCGTGCGCTGAAAGAATCACACACAAACAACAGCCACCACATGAATGCATCCATTATATCCTTTATTGAAGATCACAACAATAGTAGCACTTCATTGAAGAAAAGATGATTCCTCTATTATAGACAGGCCCCTCAGATCGCCTAGCTCAGCGTACAACTGCAAGATGTACAGTTCTCTCTGCATTTTCATGTCATTGCCAAAACACACAAAGTCGATTCTCAAATGCCTGGGGCTAAATTACAGCCCCTACGAACCACGCTGGAAGTTTGAGAGCCCAGAAAAAGTTCTGAAGGTTTTCTCTCTCTCTCTTCATGAGAGAAGCCAAAGCTCGTGGGTACAGTGTTTGTCATGTGAAACAAGGCTATTTTATATCATTTCGGGTTGTTTTATTAATGGTGCTGAAAAATTGTTCACTTCGTTTCACTTTTGTCTCCTTTTGAACGTAGCGGGATGAAGGTAGAGTGTTTTTAACACATCCAAGATAAGAAAGGAATAGACCCTTTTGTCTCTAGAGCTGTATGCCATCACTATTAAAAATCTTTCATCTCGTCTCAGACAACAAGCAGAGAGCATGACAAAAAATAGAAGAGTCAACAGTAAAAAGTGTGTGGCAGGGGGTGTGGGCTGACGGGTAGAGAGAGGCACCTCTTTGCCTCGAGTTTCATCCTGGAAGAGTTGTCCAGGGCAAAATCTGTTCTTCTTGGGCACTTCTTCTCATGTGTTTTATGGGACAAATGTCAGAAGCCCTCTTGCAAAAGCCACCCATGAGCAGATGAGGAGAGCTGTCCTGCAGGAGGAGGGGCTAATTCAGCCAGTGGAGGGATCTTACACTGCCCTGACATCATCACTGTCCTATAAAACTGGAGCTCCTGGGGCCCAGCAGGATGTTGTCAACAACATCAGGGGTGAAGGAGAGCCAAGGAGGGACACTGTGGGCCTAGGAGGGATGTCAGGGGCCAAAAGGGGAACATCACAACAGGTGCTGCAGTTGGTGACTGCAAAGGAATGCTCTGGGGCTGCCATGACCGCAAAACGGCCTGGCCACCTGCTTGTCACTGGATGGATTTGCCCCCTGACAGCTGGCATGTGCCATTAGTCGCCACCTGTGGGAGATGGCACCGAGTGTCAGCTGAGACAACCTGACATTTCAGCATCCCCACCACCTTTCCCCACGCTGGAGCGGCTCCAGGAGGAGCGCTCTGAATAACGAGATGAAAAGAGCTCCTTTCCAAGTCAAGCAAAGGTACTTGTGGATCAAGTCTAAGTTCACCACATCATCCTAAACCAACTTATGAATGAAGCTTTAATGCATTTCCCTTTGACATTTCTGAAATAAATGCTTGGATATTTCATTTTGAAAGAAAATGTAATTTGGAATTTGAATTAAATTTCCCTTACGAGGAAATGGAAAACAGCAGTAACAGCTGAAAAGGAATTAAATTTTTTTTCCCAACCTGAAATGACTTCCTCATATGATTTGACTTTTTTTTGGTTCATTTTGGGGCTACAGGAAGGATAAATGTTTCTTTCAGTTAGCCTGAGACATTGTTCAAATCAGTCAATGATTTTTGAAAAAGAGGAGCAAATGCACCTAGCCCCTGTGTGCAGGGCTTTGCTTAGAAGCCCTTTTCAGTGTGTCACCTGGTGTCATCAGTCCTATTTGTCTTCAAAGATTTGTCACTCATTCTGTGATTAGAAGTCCAGTGGCATCACCTGTGGGTTTCAGGGGTGTTTGTTTGCCAGGGTGGACCCCAGGAGTATCATACACAAACCTAGAAATACCTACAGGGTATAATAGAGATATTCTACCAGGACTTGTAAAGATCGATTTATAGACCTCCTGCCCACAACAGTAAAAAAATAAATCAGGAATGTATAATTTTTGGCAAAAGAAGTCAGAGCTGAGGAGGTTAATAGCAAGTAGAAAAGCTTGTAAATTCTTGGAGGTCCCTTCAGCAACTCTGATTTATCTTTTTACTTTTTCTGTTTATCGTCACATTTTGCCAAAAAAATAGTGTTTGCTGTTTCTAATATTTTTTTAAATAACCTTATTCCTCTCAATATTCCCCGAGATGGCAGCACTAAACTCAACAGTGCTATTGAAAAACACACTGTGGCCTTGAAAATGTGTGTGATCAAGAGCAGCAATGTTTCTGCTTCCTCCCTACAGATGCCTTGGTCAAAAACTGGTGTCAGCTCCATGTTAGCTTGCTTTCTAAATTGGGGGTGACACGCAAAAAATCTGCTTGAAAAAGTGCTGGCCGTTAAAGGAGACAGTGTGCTATTCAGTTCAGTGGGGTGAGACTTGTTTTAAAGGTTGACCAGCAGAACTGATACAAAACAGATTTTTCAGCTCATTGAACATTTAGAACCTTTGTTCCAATGCTTCCTGTTGGCCATCAAGTCAATTTATACTTTCAGTTGACCAAATAGTTGAGTATATTAATCTTAAGTGGTTTATTGCTGTGTGAATTGGAGAAAACTTACGTTTTTGATCAGGTGATTTGAGTTTGTAATTAAAAACAAGAAAAGTTTTTAAATTTAAAAACGAAAACTGTGACAGGAATGAAAACCCCCAAGCATAACTTTGTAAGATGTTGGCATCACCTCAAAATGCATTTTTAATTTAGTGGTTTTTGCCATGAAGGATTTAGACCAAAAGCTGAACAGAATTTCAAGAAGGAATGTGAACAGCAAGAAACAGCCCTAAAAGTTAGATTTTTCTCAGCAGGATCAGTTACTATTCTAAACAGTGTTTAGTCATCAAATCAGTGCGAGGGGAGTGTTCATGGTGCTGCCAAATAACCAATGCAGATTCAATGTGTGTATCTTGTGTGGCAAGTTAATAAGCATGTTTATTGCTCAGTTTTAAATCAACTGTTAGGTCTGGCATCTTTAAAAACTAGTGCTTGTAGTCAAAGTCAAATCATCAGGTCCCAAATGACTTAACTGGGTGGTTCCGAAGTTCAAACTGGTTTCTGAGACAGAAACATGGCAAAGTACTGGCATGGGGCTTTCTGAACACAAGAGTTTTTGACATCTCGCAGTTGAAATCCCTGAACAGTGACTCAGATTACCAACTCCGAGCACAAATCTTATCCTAATTCAATCTCAGAAAAGAATCTTTAGACCAACTGGGTCCTCAACATGAGGCAAATTTTGAGAAGGGTCTCCCTGCATCAGCCTTACTTTCACACTGGTTGATGACCATCTCTATAAAAAGTCAGGCTGGGTTTAGAGTCTGAGCAGCCAGCAGAGCTTGCAGGACCCTGTCTGGGAGTGTGGACCTTGGGAAGCCTCAGTTTTGATGCATTTCTTAACCCCTGCATCAGGGACCATGAGAAGTTGTTCTATAGATGATTGAAGCCAGTGTGATGTGTGGGGGCTTCCTTATCACTTTTGGTATCTTCTAAATAAGAACAGAGGATACAAGAGGGCATATCACCTAAAGCAATATTTTCATAGTTTGCAAAAAATTACTTCTAATTTTCTTTACAGTTTTTATCCTTTTACTTGTGGGTCCCAAGAGTGACACTTGCTCCGTGGGTTGCTGGAGCAAATGGTTTTACTTCAGACCTGTTGGTCTGCAGGCAGGACCATGGTGTCCTACAGCAAGACAGGGAGGCTGCTGGGAGCCTGTCCAGGGAAGAGGGGAAGCTGTCTGAGGATGCAGATCCCAGCTGGTCTGGGACTGTCTTCTGCTGGGCTTTGTGAAATGTCTCTTGAAAATGTCCTCTTCAAAATATCCTGTAAAGAGAATATGCCAGATCATTTTTACTTAAAAGACAAAAAGAAAAAAAAAAGAAAAAGAAAAAAAAGGTTTTATGACTCAGTGCTGCATCTAAGGAAAAAAGTGTTAACCCCCTTGCCTCCCCCAGCTTGCATGGTTCTGAGTCACAGTGCCCCTCCCAATTCCTGCAGGAGCATCCCCTTAAGGATGCATCCATCAGAGAGCTTTGGCACTGGTTAGTCCCCCTCTTACATTACCTGATACTTTGTTGGCAACCCAATAATTTCTCTCTGCCTCTTCCTACAAGCTGGCTACTGTTGGTGGAATAGCTTCTGCAGCTCCTGCCATCTGGAACAGACTTCCCACCCTGCTGGTTTTGGCCTCTTTTCATTTCAATTCTGAGATGAAACAATATTCATCTCCCCTGTCTATGACTCCTCATTTCTCCCTAGCCTTGCTAGTATGTATTATTTATCCTAGTAACTGCTTGACAGTGGTCACTTGTTAGTATAGGCTAAAGAAAAGAAAGCAAAATATTTCCAGTCACAAGCTGGTATTTATTTTTTCCTAATGTGGTGGCTTTCCCTAGGCGTTCTTCTTTTTGTGGCTGAAAATATTATTGCATGATCTCTCCTGAAATATGATTAACATTAGTTTGAATTCTTGAGAAAGCTTAATCAAAGTCGCTTTCAACCATTTTTAATTATGTATGCATGAAAAAATATACACATTTCTGCTGTGGAAAAAAATATTGTCACACATCCTCATCCCACTATACATTCACAAACACATCAGATGGCTCAGATGTTGGTAAAGCTGGAAAATGGGATATCAAATTAGCAGAGAGTAACTTTTGTGGACTAATTGGACACATAGATCAGGAAGGGAAATAGTACTGTGTCTCTCATAAAGGAGAGAGGATTTTTTTTGTTTCTTAGCTTTTCCTCATATCACAAACCTGAGAAATGAAACATTCCCAAGATGCAAGCAAAGCTAAGCTTGCACTAATGAGAAAGCAAAACCCCAAGAATTTTGGAAAGGGTTTAAGCCCTTATTCTTTCAGGCACAAAGGAGGCTTCAGCACAGGGGTCAGGGAGACATTTCACGAAAGGTCTACTGCAGAGCCTTGAATGGCATCCTCAGAAGTATGGGGTAACAGCCTCTGCTTGAGACACTCTTATCCTGCTGTTTTCTTCTGCTCTTGCCATTCTTCTCCAGCCACTGAACAAAGATGGGTCTTTGTCCCATCACAACTATGTCTCTTGGATTTGAAGGAGTGGGTAATTATTCTTTGTGAACCCATCAACAGCATTCTCCATCAACCACATCGACCTGGCAATGTCCTGCTTGCTCTCCCCACTTAATATGAATGTCAGGAAAACACATTTCAAACCGAGTCATCAGTGACACTCATTGCCACATGGTACCACCAAGGCCAGTTATTTAATAGGATTAAAAAATCCAAATTTCTATTTATTTGTTTCTAAGGACACCAGGCAGTGACACTGGATGGGACTGAGAAAAGGCAGGAGGCACAAAGGCCTTGGTGCGTGTAAAGCAGCAACAGCTGTTGTGTTAGGACTTAGGAATCCCAATTGTGGATGCAAACCCGTTTGTAAAAGGAGCTGTGTGGACATGGAAAGAGCAGCAGGAGTGACCTGAGATGGTGAGATGACAAGGGATGATGCACTGAGACTGGGCTCCTCCAGCTGGGGATAGCAGGGGCTGAGCAGCAGCAAGCAATGTTTAAGAGAGCTGTTCTGGGGGAAAGGAGAACCTGTCTGGAAAGGGTGCAGCTAGCTCCAGGCAAGAGGGAATGATGGCAGCAGTAGGAGTGAGCAGAGTGCACCACTGACAGAGCAGAGGGCCTGGGAGCTGGCACAGAAAGCAGCAGAAAGAGACGAGTACAGGGAAGCTGGGCTGAGAAGAGCCTTGTGTTTGAAGAGAAGAAGCCTGAAGGAGAGATTTGGTACTTCAGGGCTCCTCTTGGCCTGGAAAGCACAAGACCTTATTGAGTAATTGAGCTGGGAACTGCAGGGTACCACAGGAATGAACCACTGGACCCCGATGGCTTTGCTTGATTTTTCGTCTTCCATTTGCTGCTCCTCTGTGTTCCTCTCTCGTTTGACTGTGGTCGATTTGTGGGGTTTGTTTTTCTTTACTTCATTCCACCTTTTCTCTTTCCTTTTATGTCCTAAATTGTTATTCAGCTGTTTTGATTTAAATTATGTTTATGTACAGTTACTCACAGCTCTGACTGTTGCCTCCTCCCTCCTGTGACTGTCTCTGATGCTTGCACATTCGCTTTGGCTCCTTTACAGCAGATGCCTGGAGCAGTAAATGAAAGCAGCTCTTTTATCAGTGAGCCCTTTCACCTCCAATTTTTTTATTTCTTATTAAGGCTCCAACCAGTCCTGGCTTTCTCTTCAAACGTAGTACGTGCAACTCAAAACAACAACAACAACAACCACCATCGCCAGAAACCCAGATAAACTGCGAAATTACTGGCTCTTCTAAACCATCCCTCATCCCTCTCCCCCGTTTTTCAGCAGTGCAACACTGCCACTCGTAGAGGGTGTTACAGGGACCCCACTGTGGCACTCTGAACACCACATGTGGCCAATCTAATTTAGCCCATGGCTAAACAAATCCCCAAACGTGGAATAAACCTGCTTATGTTATTAACAAATGCTGTGAGAAAATTTTAAACTCAGCTTTGTAAGCCAGAAGCTGGGGAAAAAAAAAAGGCTCATAATTTCTTCCAGGGCACAGAAGAGTCGTTGTGGTCAGCAATTCACCAATATGTGAATATTCAAATATGTGTATAATTCAGTGTTTAAGAAAAATAAGGGGATGGACATTTTCTTTTACTGGAGATTGCAAACATCAACACTGAAAATCTGGAGGGTCCTTGAAGATTTTCCAAAAAAAGTGGACAGAGGCAGTTCAGTTTTGAAATGAAAGACTCTGTGCATCCTAAGGGATTTGTGGGTTTTTCATAAAATGAGATGTTTTTCATAATTTTGAAAAGAGATGCATCCCCCCATAAATCCAGCCCCAAGAGTGCCCTTCTACAGATGAACTCTGTATACCAATGTTTGAAAGGAAGATGAAAAATGCCATCAGTGTTAAACCTATTACTAGCTCAGTGAAACATAGTTTGTTGGGGTTTTTTTGTTTTTATTTTTAATCTGGACATTATGCTACAATGCCAAAGGGAAAAAAATAAAGAAGAAAAAAAAATACCATATTAGTACAAAAATTTCCGTCAACAGCATGTTTAAAAGACAAATACAACAAGTTTCACAGCAAAGTGTACTCAACAGCCAATGGATACTTGACTCAGGAATTGAACTCACAAGTGCTTGCTCATGTGAGTTGCCTTTCTCATCCTTTCAAACCACCGAAGGGAAGAATCCCTGGTCAGCCTGTAACCAGCCTCACTAAAGTTCTTTGTCCTTCAGAGACCTTTGTTTCACCTTGCATGGAGGTAGTTTTATCCTGGATTTGGAGTGAGCTCTAACAGGTGCAGAGGTGCAAGATCTGGATCCAGAGGCTCAAACTTGCAATAACAGCAAGATAAAAGAGCATCACAGCTCGGTATGTTTGGAATGCTATCAAGACATAAGTAATAAAGAAAAGACATGTTCAAGGAAGCATAATAATAAATACAGCCAGTTAACATGGATGAATTTCAAAGAGAGAAGAAAGAAAACATCATGTAAAGAACTGCATAACAATGGATCTGAAAGATATCCAAGGAAGAAGGAAATAAGTCCTGTCCCAAACATTAGAAGGCTTCTGCCTGTCATTATGGAAGATTATGCTATTATTCAATTACATAATGGATGCTTATGTAATTCATCCAATTGTAAACAGATACTTTAAAAATCCATTTTATCCCACACACAAGAACATAATTTTTAGGAAAGAACCACTTTTAAACCTTTCTTCCTTCTATCCCTGCCTGTACAGCTTATGTTTTTCATTCATCTCACTACATGGTTTTCTGCATCCTTTCTAACCAGCACCAGAATCGTCCCCAGATCAGAGACTGGAGCATCTGAGAAACAGCATCCTCTGCACAGCTGGATCTCAGGCTCAGCAGGACCACGCTGTGGAAAAGGAGCCCAGCAAAGTCTCCCAAAAGCCCTGATCTAAGGAGACAAGAGAAAAGAGGGGCTAGGCAACACTCCCAGTGCAGAGAACCCAAGGACTAATACAAAAAATAATAATATTAATAATACAAAAACAATTTTATGAATTTTTAATTTTAAAGACCTGAAGATTGTCGCATTGAATACCTTTCCTCAGGCCCAAATGCAATGAGTGGTGGAAGTCAGAAGTTGGAAGCAATTAACAGAAAGGAAATCTGCTCGGAGTGCTCACTCCCAGGGCCAACAAAAAGGAAAAGAGAACTGTTGCCAAGTGCAAGCTGGTGTTTAATCACATGTCAGGCAGAGTTGTGCTAAGGAGCAGGAGGTGCTTGGAAGTGGCTGCTCATGTCAAGGTCCTTCCTATAGGCTTTGCACATGCCCAAGCCAGGGCATGAACAAGACAGGAGCCACTAGAGAAGACAGACAGAAAGCCCTCTGGAGATGGAAAGGATTCAAGAGAAAAGAAGTTGACCCAGCCAAGCTGGCTCAGCTCTCCTAACAAGTGATAGCTAAAGGCCAAACAAGAGTGAAAACATGGGATTATCAATATATAGATTTGTCAAAAAGGCTGAATTATTAATTTCAATTTTTTAAAACATTCAAGACACCAGTGTTGTACATATGTGGCAATACTCCATTCATATATATGAATTTGGGTTAAATACACTGATTATTTGGGGTAATCCTGTTGCAGAAGCCACAGAAAATAAACTGTATTTATTGTGCCTTAGTCATTTTATGGCACACATCTCTCATTCAAAGTCTTAAATATTGAGTTGATCCTCTACCTAGCCAAGTGGAAAAACACCACTCTTTCTCTTCTCCACTGAAAAATAGATAACTTTCCAGGGTCATACAAGAAGTATGTGGCAGGGAGAGGAAGTGCTTTCACTTCTCTTGAATCATGTACCAGTGCTGCCATTTCCCCGCTATTCGTTCTCTCTGTCAGTGATCAGTGTTTTTTCTTATAAGCTGTGGAAAGATAGGGACAAAATGTGATAGCTATCTCCTCCATAGATGGTGGTTCCATTCAGTTTCACTGCTCTGAAATGAAAAAAAAAAAAAATAGAATTTTGAGGAAAGATCAATTAAAAAGAGAAGAAAAGATTGGATGCATTAATCATACTATTTTTAAGAGATGACTGGCAGACAGCATAGGACAAAGAGGATCCTTTTGAAAGGGATTCCTCTCAGTCCTGTGTTTCTAAATGGTAATCGTCTCTAACTATATGTCAACTCTTTCCAACTTCATTCATCAAACAGAACCTCTAGAGAGACCATGTTGATCCCCATGGCTATAAAATTCCCTCAGTGCTGTAATGATCTGAAGGTACAAAAATTCCATGGAAATAAATCCCAATTAAATACCCATTAACAACGATGGAAAGATCACTGGGGCTATTAGAGGCAGCCCTAAGACACAGTAACCACACACACAAAATTGTCCAGCTTCTTATTTATCTGCTTTAATCACTGTAGTGCAAAGAAAATCTTTCCTAATATTTCAATAACTAGTGCTAATTTATTGCAACTGACCTCAGTAGCATTTTCATAAGGCTTAAGTACTTATTACTTGTATCATGGTGCCAAGTAGCAGTCTCAATCCAGATCATTCCCTTTTTCTCAGTGTTAAAAGACAAGCTTCTTCTTCCATCCTCTGAAGCAGTAAAGAATGGAAGATATAAGACCCCAGTTTCATCCACACAACACAAGGAGTTGAAGCAACTTTTCCCATTTTACTTGGAAGGTTGTGACAAAACCTGGAACTGAGCATACTTTTACAGAGGTTTGACTATAGGAGACTCCCCTTTAACAGTAGGATGCTTTTAAACTTGTTGCTGATAGTAGGCTTGGATCACAAGTGTGCAGTGCTGGCTGATTTCTGTCATGGTCCAGAGATTTAACACAGAATTGAGTAAGCAGATTATTTTTGAAATACCTACTCCCATCTTGCCATTCAAACACAACTTTGAGCATTCAGACATGTCTGATCCCAAATCCAGCTATGCATCATGTTCCCATGGAAAATATGACAAGAAACCCTCCTCAACCTAACTGGCAGTCAAGCACCATTCAGGGAGATGAGCAGAGGGCAGCACCCACATGGGTTTGACCTGTTTATTTACTGATATTGCAAAGGCAGTTTCCTGCTGCACCTTAAACCTTTCTGCCGTATATAAATAAAAGGCATCCTCACCATCCTGTGAAAATTTAAACCAAGCAAAAATCTAGTCTTTGCGACTTCTTCAAAACCTCACTGCAATTACAGCTGCAGACCCACAAAAGTCCAAATTCTGAATATTCTTGATATTAAAATAGGCTGTGCCTATTTTATCACCATCACCTAACAAGTGATGTGATCTGTGTGATACACTCTAGTCCAGGTTTTGATCTCAACATAGCACAGAGAGAACATCGTTGAAAGTGACATGTGATATCTTACTGAATTCAGGCTCAGGGAAATTGCCAGTACTTATCTTGCTTGACCAGGGTGCAGCCTTCAAAGCAGTAATCATGAAATCTTATTACTGTACAAAGATTGGAATTATACACTGGTATCTGTGGCTCACACTTTTTGATTGGTTTAGTCCTTACTTGGCTGGGAGATACCAGTTTCTGTCTCTGGGAAACTATTCCTTGGTGCTGTCTTCTTTCTGCCAAGCACCTCCCTTCTCCAAAAGAGTAGGCATTACACATGGCTTCGACAAATTTTGTCCTAACAGGCAGAAGCACAATTTATTTGGTTTTCCTCAAATCTGAAAGGCCACTACGCTCTCTTATCCAGGTGCCACGAAATGAAAGTAAAACATGAATGCTTTGTGAGCACTCTTAAAAATCGGAACCAGTGGCTCTGTATTTTCATCCACTGCATTAAAACACTTACTTCCACTGCAAATAATGGACTAATAAAATTAAAACTTCCTCAGGAAAGCAAGTGGTTCTGACCTGGCCTGTGTACTTTTCACTTCACACTAATAAATCAATATTTTCCTACTGTCCTTTGCCTTTCTTCCTGCAGGTTACCAGTAGTCTCTTTGCCCAGTGCTGTTGCCTTTGTCAGCTGGATTCTGGCTTTTCCTTTCTTTTTGCTGGCACCAGTTTTAAAGGTCGCACACAGCTCCAGAAAACGCTGTCCATCAACTGACTGCATTAGAGACTTCAGTTGGCAATGCTGTTGCATCCCCTGGTGCAAGTTTCTGCCCCAATGTTCACATCTGGTGGGTCTCGTGCATCAGTTTTGAAAGAATAAATCCTTGTGTTTCCCACCTAACCACCTTAGCTTATTTCTGCAGACTTGGCCCACATTTCATCAAATAAGAAACCCTTAGGCTTCATTCGTAGCCATGTAACAGGCCTGTAGAAACCGCAGCGATCAGCTCCAAGAAACAAGGTCTTAAGGAACTGTGTCACATATTTTTAGTGGCTTTCAATACATTTTGTCAGTTGGAAATGAGGAGAAGCTAAGATTACATGACCAATGTGTTTCCTTGCAGGTACCTCAGCATCATCATGGGGCAAAGGCTCTTTCTTAAGAACCAGATTAGAAAATCAGCTTTGATCAAATTCTGACTATTAAAAGAGACCAAATCCTGGAGATGGCCACAAGCCCTTGTCATTTAACTCCTACTGAGAATATACTTGCACAGATGTGAGGTTTTGGGAGGGGAGGTTAGTAAGATTGATCAGTAGGATTTAAGACTTTCTAGAACAAAGACTTTTAATAAAATCTGTGAAAACTGAGATACAATGCTGCTGGTACAGTTGGTATAGCCAATAAATAAACTTTGCTGAGCTTCTCATTGTAAATCCTTGATTTTTCTAGGTTGTAGATTCCCTTAAATGTAGCTGTTTGGGATAGATTATGTTTGACAAATGTCCATCTCATGCTGATTTTTCTTGTGCAAAAAGTCAATCAAAATGACCTAACGAATTCCCTGAATGGGCTTAGGAGGAGCTGTATTTCTTTTTCCATTGTAGTAAGTGACTTTTGGGAAACTTCTCCTCCAGTATGCTCAGCTGGGTGCCAGGATGCTCCCTAGGAACAGACACACTCAGGTGGGGTTATGAACTCATAACCCTGTTCATTTTCTTATTGGTAGAAACTGGGTAAGTTTACTTTTTTTTATTGCAGATGGAAACATATCCAAATTTGACTGTGTTGAGGGTCTTCGAAATGTTACCACCTCCAGAATTTTGCATGGAGACTCATTAGACACTGGTTCTCAACAATTCCACTGCACCATGTGGTTTTCTCCTCACCTCAGTCCTCCCATCCTGACCAGGTTATACAGATGCTGTCCTACAGAATAATGAAGAGTTTTCCCATCTGGACTCTGTGGCCACCTTTCCTCTGTCCTAGGAAATGTTTAGCATTGGAATTAATGTGGAGTACTGGAAAATCAAAGAACAGGAGGGGATTTGTGCTGCTGGGCTGAAGCAGTAGAAATGCTGGTAGAGGATCCTGGGAAGTTGTATGGGGAAGGTCAGGTTTAGAAAAGCAGGTACAAATTCAAAGGAGTACATAAAAATGAGGAAAGGGAGATGAGTGGGTGTTTGGGAGGGCATCGTAGGCAATAGGAGCCCTTAGCTTCTGTCATCTGCCAGAAAGTAGCAATGAAACTACACAAACAAAACAGCTTGGTTAAATTAACGCTAAATCCAGGTTCTTGGGTCAAATCCTCTCTTGTGCACTTCAAGCCCTGTCCAGTGCCTAAGGAGACGTGGGACTGTGGGAACGTGCGACAGCGCTGCCAGCACATTGAGCCAAGAAGTGCTTAAGGTATCCCCAGTGTGAGTTGATTTAACAAGGAAAGCAAGGGAAACTTTCCCACCCTACATTCCCCACTCCCAGCACCCACCACTGCAGACTCCTGCCCTGGAGGCACTCAGAGGACTGAGCACAGCTCATGGCAGCAGTGACAGCAGAAGTGACATCTCCCACACAATCTGCAGCCACAACCGGCGATGGAAGAGTCCGGACAAGAGCTGGCACACCCCAGCTGGGTTTCCTCTGCACCCTTCAGCATTGGGAATGCACGCTCCCCATGAGGGCAGGGCTCCAACTCCAGCCACAGAGCAGAGATTCTCTGTGCGTGGGGGCTGATGGAAAACACCAGAGGGGACAAAACTGCAACCAATGGATTTGGGATCTCAGCGAGCCATGGGAGCCCTTGGCTTGACCCCAAATCCGCTGATGTTCTTTGCATGAAACAGTCATCGAGCAAATTTCTTCAGTACCCCGGCCTCATTTGATGAATAGCGAGTTATACAGTATTTCATTGCAACACATAACTCCATTATTGCTAAGAGGCATGAGGTGAAACTATAGATATTCCTTGACTCCCATCCTATTACTAGTATGAGACAAAATGATACATGTGCTGATAAAAGGATTTGAAATGATGGTCTGTGTGTCAGAAGTGCCAGTACAGTCAGAATTATTTTTAAAAGATTATATTAAAGCATAAATTAAAAGGCTATCCAAAAAGAAAAGTAGATGACTTCCAATAGGGTATAACATCTATCAAGGTTTAGCATACACTGTGTAGTTACCCTTAATGGGCTCAGTCTTTCTCATAGATTATTCACATATTCTGTGGGAAGTCAGGCTGGATCCTCTTTCTATCCCCTGTAAACCACGGTTGATAATATCTTTCCATTATATTCCTAAGGTGTAGCTATTTCATTTTTACCCAAGGGATCCCAGAGCTATTGTGTAGTCCCTAGAATGCTTTAAAACAATTTGTCTGTGTAGCAATTCTTCTTTATTCCTCCCCGTTGCACAAAATCTCACATTTTCTTAATTTGATCACATGAAATGTTTGGGCTTGACTACTGAAAGAAATCACAATCTTTTAAAGGTTAAAAAAAATCCCCAAATGTCTTGAGAGGTTACATGTTGTCTGTGTAATGCATGGACAAACAGTGCTCGGACAATCAATTGCTTGATTAGATACTAATTCCCTGTGGTTTATCTTAAAGGTACACAGTTCAGCCTTTTAGTAAGTTCAGCCTTAAAAGCAGCACATAAACCTGGACAAGCCGATAGAAAAAAGTAACAATGCTAATACAATGAAGATGTCCAGCCTTCCTACAGAGGATTTTTGCCTCACAAATACTTTTATTTTTTAAATTTCCTTTTCTACTGGGATTTCCACCAATTACACAAATAGAATATCTGCTGGGAGAACAGTATTCCAGATGACTGTTAACTGCCTAAATGTTGCCTGTAAATACATTTTGGCCTTGTTATGACTAATAATGATTCATTACTGAATTATCCATTTCTTTACTGGATATGAAGACAAATTAACAAAGTAAGTGGAAGTGCTCTAGACTGAAATGCCTGTTGTCTTAGGTTCACTGAGGTTATTTCCTCCTCACCCTGACTTCCCAGAAAAAATCTTTGCTCCCCCATGGTGTCAGGATTTAACCCCAGTCAGCATCCGTTTGCTCATCCCCTCCCACCAGCAGGATCAGGGAGAGAACTGGAAAAGTAAAACCTGGAAAACTTGTGGGTTGAGATAAAGACAGTTTAATAAGGAAAGCAAAAGCTGTGCACACAAGCAAAGCAAAACCAGGAGTGAATTCACCGCTCCCCATGGGCAGGCAGGTGTTCAGCCATCCCCAGGAGAGCAGGGCTCTATCATGGTAACAGGGGCTTGGGAAGACAAGCATCATCACTCCCAATATCCCCCCTTCCTCCTTTTTCCTCGTGCTTTATACACTGAGCATGTTGTTATATGATCTGGAATACCCCTTCGGTCACTTTGGGTCACCTGTCCTGGCTATGTCTCCTCCCAATCTCCCATGTACCCCCAGCTTCCTCACCAAAAGGCCTTGGCTCTGTGAAAGCCCTGCTCAGCAATAACAAAACCATCTCTGTATTATCAACTCTGTGTTCAGCACAAATCCAAAACATAGCCCCATACCAGCCACTGTGTAGAAAAATTAACTCTACCCCAGCTGAAACCAGCACACATGGGAAACTGATTTCTTCTTTCACATGGAGATATTTTTTAAAAAATACTATCTAGACTGCATTTGGCCCTGTCAAATGCCTGGGATGACTGAGAGGAGGTGTATCAACATGATGGGAGCAGATCAAAGCACTCACAAATCCATGATTCCCTGTGTGGTTGGTTGCCTCTAAAATGGACCAGACTGCTTAGGTGAGATGCATCCGAATCTACGAGGTGCTCCTTCTGAAGCTTTCTTAGCCATGAATATTGTCTGGTTGTTAGGACTTACCTCAAGTGACAAAAGTCTGTCATCACTGTTAATGCCAGCAGGGCTTCCCCAGTGATGGCAGCCACGGGCCCCAGCCATGGAGACTGCCTGGCTCCCTCATTTATTCCTGCTGTGGGAGCCCAGCTGCCCTGCCTCTGCTCTGTGATGCTGGTGGCACTGGTGACCAGGTGGTCCTGGCAGGTCCATGGTGACATGACATTTTCACAGGAGCCAGCTCAGGTTCCCTGTACCAGCCAAGGTTTTCACTTGCTGGGCTGAGGCTTCTGCATCCTCGGATTGCAAGCATGAGGCTGCCTGCCAGGTCTGAGGGTTGGAAGGTTTCTGTCCCACTTGGCAGGTTTGAATGCTGCTGTGACTTTCTCCCCTGTCACATCTAGATCCTAGAGGGGCACTTTAATTACCAGGGTTGCAGCATCAGCTCTCTCCAGTACAGCTGGTGGAAAGCGTCTGACCAAGACAGCTTCAAGCTGAAGGGCTGAGTCCTGGTGTGCCAGCAGGGCTTGGAGCTGCATCTTCTGTAGCTGATCTAATTCCCTTTATCTTCTCACAGAGAAGAGCTGATGTTTGTCCTGCCTTACAGAGTTTCTCAGTAAATATAAAGATAGAAAAATTTTTACAGCCATTTTCAACTTTTACAGCCTACCACAGTCAAGTATTACTCAGTAAAAAACAAATTTGAAGGAGTCTTACCAAGTAGTTTCATCTAACAACTTTTAAGGCAAGAGGTATTAGTGTAAATGCAATTATTATGATATTTAACTGTATTCTGGTACCCATATCTCCATGATTTTGTGTCTGTAACAAATAATAAGAAGAAATAAAATAAGAAATAAAAGAAATAAGAAATAAGAAATAAGAAATAAGAAATAAGAAATAAGAAATAAGAAAAAAGAAAAAGAAATAAAGAAAAGTGAAACCCCATATTTTTACTTTTAAAGCAGTGAAAAGGGCATGGACCTCTATAAATAATTCTTTATTAAAAAGAGCAAAACTTCATTTTCTTCCTCTTATATCTCTTGAGAATATATTTTGACTGAGAAGAGTCTGTTTCAAATGAAAAACAACAAAAAATGTGACCAAGAGCAGGAACACCTCCTGTGAGAAGTGGGAACTGAAGTAGCTTTTAATAATACCATGCAATCAATATCTTAGATCAGAACTTCAACTTGCCTAACCCCAACTTAAGAAAATTACAAACCTGAATCTTCTCCAAAACTGAACCATATAGCAAGAGACATGATGTCCCCATCTAAGCCTCCTGGCTTTCAAAGCTTGTACCCAATCGACAGATCTGGGTGTTGTGTTGGATGTGTTAGTGGGAGAGTGCTAGTTCAGAACAGTGAAACCTCTTTGATTAATAGAATTCACACTGGTGCTGAGGGCTGACATTGGACCTGCTCACCACTTAATTCTCATCTAAGCCCTCAGGCTTAAGTGAAACCTATTTGCCTTGTGCTGACTTTCTGCACAGGGGTGAATTTCATTCTGTGTGGGATCTGTCCATGCAACAGAACCCAAGATGTAAAGAGGAATGAGAAATATCTCCCTCCATTTCCACAACATGCCCCTCATTTCCTCCTAAAATATCTCTGCCAATTGCTTTCAAATGCTGGCATGTAGGCGCTCCTTGGAGGAGGCACTCATTCAAGGAAAATGTGTGAATCTCCAGGGCTGATTTTGGTTTTCAGAGAATGGAGTTCCCTGAAACAAATCCTTAAAAAAATAAGAAGTTGCTATTTCTCTAGCAAAAGTATCTGAAGAACAAGACATATCCTTTTTTTCAGCCTGACAGACTGAAACATCAATCCTAAGGAACATTTGCATGTAATTACATAACTCATCTAGCTTTTCCTGATCAAGCGATATGGCATGCAAGCCAAGCACCAATGTACAATAAAACAGACTAAATCCTTACTGCCAAGATTAGCTTCAACTGCTTTTGGTATTTCTTTGTGAAAATAATCTTTCAAGTCAGCTGATGGCTACATATTATTGTCCCACTAGAAAGCATTGCAAGGGCTAAGCACTCTAAACTCCAGCTATTGCAATAATTTATTCCTTTTGTTGATCTAAAGATGCAGAAGTCCTCTCCTTCTCATCATAACTGACTTAACGAAAATCTCCAGTGACAAATTGATTTTTTTCAACCTGCCAAGTTCCTGTTGTAGATTTAAAGTGAAACAATCTTTAATTTATTCTTAACATTTAATCTCAATAAAACACTCAAACAGCAGCTTCTGCTGGCATTTGGAATGCAGCAGTTTGTGGATGGATTCATTTCCCTTTGTCTCTTTACACAATAGACAATACCCATGGTTAACCCAGTAACATGGTTAACCCCTGAACTGATTTTACCATGGTTTGGATTATGATACTCGAGCCCTCTCATACACAGGCTCACTGAATTCGTGTTAAGCTGAGGCTTAAGAGACACAAAAGAAATTAGTCCAGTTTGGTGTTGCCACTTCATCAGCCTTAAATCAGTTTGTAGGCAAAAGCTGCTCACAGAAGCAAAGCCAAACACAATGAAGTTCAGAGTTTTCATCTCTCATTTCCACAGGACACCTGTCAGAAGATCACCCCTGGGAATGGACACTAGATGTGATGCCACAGGATCTGTTCCTGTAGCACAATGTTTCAGGAAAGAAACCTATTGTTACCTACAGAAATACTCTCCAACCAGACACACACACCACCAGTGAATATTCTCTGCTTCTCAGAGTCTCTGTTGGTTTCTGACATGGCTCCTCCACACAGTAAGAAAATTCGCATTTTCCTGCTGTTTAAGTGTCTACTGCTGCCAGCAATGCTGCCAGCATCGACTCTCTTGCTCTCCATAGAGCCTTTCACAACTGTAAAGCACAGTTTTTTTTCTCCACCCTAAGCATTTTTGTTCACTGTTGGCCAAATAATGTTGATAATAATCCCTTCAAGGGAAAGAAGTTTACAAGCATAAAAATTACCTTTGTGTCTTGTAAGGCAACACGATCTCTAGCTCCCTGAGGTCATTTGTCATAGGAAAATGAAAGTGTTTAATGGTATTGACCAGTGCCACATGCTCAATCATCTTTGAGAGCCCAAAATTTTCAGTCATGGGTTAGATATTAGCCAGCCATGCATGCTACATCTGTATAAAACACAGATCCTTAGTTCAAACTTTCCCCTTTAAAAAAATGTTCATTGCTCTGGCGTTTTTCAAATACGTACTACTAATTACTGAATGTATGTAATATTTTTTCTGACATAACCTCTCACATCTCTTAGAAAAGCCATGTGAGAGGGGGGAAATTGCAACATGGGGCCTTGTATCTCTTACCAACCATTTCTGACCTTCTCAGAGGTGATGGTAAAATCCTGTCCAGGACCATTGGAAGACCTGGATGAAAGGTGCACAGTCCTTTCAGAAAGGTCAGATAAGAGCTTTTTTGGGCATGGCCAGACATGAAAGTGCTAAGGACTACATAATGAAGACGAGTCTGCAAGTTCTGAGTTTGAGCTGAGGAGGAAACCACTGAGACTGCTGCCATCAAGCTGATCTGTTGTGTCTCCTGATTTCTTTGCAGTTCTCCATCTGGCTCTGTCCATCTGGTGACCCTTGTCTTCTACTTGCATTCCAAACTCTTGAGGATTTGGAGCTTTTGGCGATTTGGGACTTTTGGAGCCTGTATTGCACTTGGAACCAGTCCATAAGTCCTAGTCATGAGTGAGGGTCCCTCCTGTGATGATATTGATGATAGTGATGGACCAGAATCCTTTGGGAAATCCTGGTGTTGTGATTATTTTCTCTTCTGGAACTAAAAGCACATATTTCTCTCACAGAAAGGAAATTATTTTTTAAAAAATAATGAGCACTATTAAGTTGTTTAATCTGAATGATACCAAACATAGGTCTGTTAAGTATTGCAAGTAAAAACACCAGCATAGTATTAACAGACCTAAGAGTCTAAGCAAAATTAATTGAAATGCTGGTGACGTAGCAGAACTTTTTATTTTTGAAGAAAGGAAAGATTTTATTTTGCTGTAGCAAAATGTTTCAGGGTTACTAAAAGAAAATTATAGTGTCACAGTTATTTCAACTTCTTATCTTTGAAAACATCATAAGAGTTGACTCATTCCTGCAAAATATTTCATAGTATGAAGCCATGCTTGTTGGGTAGGAAGATGATCTTTCAGAAAAGCTCTGCCACAGAGAGTTTAGCTTTGGTCAAATGCTAGAACTCTGCATAATGAAATTACGAGAGGACTTGCATTTCACAGAATCATAGAATGGTTTGGGTTGGAAGAGACCTTAAAGACCATCTACTTCCCACCCCTCTGCCATGGGCAGGTACACATTCCTCTAGACTGGGCCTGACATTTCAGAGGTATTGCAGATGAATGTACAGTGAAAACACCAAGTCCGCTATTTCCACAAATGCATGGAAACCAAAAATATTTTAAAAAACCCAAAGTAGGAGTGCTGGGCTCAGAGAAGTGCTTTGAATTCGTTATCCTCAGAGGGCTTCACAAAAGCACTCAGTGTCATTCTCCGAGCTCTCCCACATCTCTGTCTTGCCTCAGCATGCAAGTCATAGCTGGATAACTTTTCTTATCTTTTCTTATTAAAAGAGAAAGAGGAAGAAAGAAGCAGCAAGACCAAACTGATTCTAATCTAATCTAACCTTTACCACCTCCCATAACATATTCACATTCTTTGGCCTTATAAATAAGTTTATGTTAACAGACTAACATCATAAATAACAGCCCAGTTTGAAGCTGGCAAAAAGACGAACCACATCTGTGAAATGTGGCTCACCTCCATGAGTCCAAAGTAGGCTGTGAAAATATAACTGACCTGATTCCACCAGACAGCCATGAAAGACGGTGTGCTGGGCACCAGGCTTTGCCTCTCAGGGCACTGCTGCTTGAGGGCTGCATAAGGTTGGGCATTTCTCCTTTAGGAAGGTGTCTTAGGTATGGAAGTGCCAAAAGAAAAGGAGGCTCTAGATGGCTGATCCATAAGAGCTTCCTTTAGAGCTCTGGCTCCCCACACAGATGGCAAGGGGATGTCAACACATTCAGAAGTGTGTATATATATATATATATATATATATACACACATATATTTATGTATATATGCATGTGTGTGAATAAGTGTGAGTGAGCTGCTGCCCTACTGGATTTCAATAGCCCAGCTTTATCTCACTTGCTTTCTCCAGGGGCTGAGTCACATGAACTGCTCTCTGCAGAAATGCTGAGGCACAAATTTGCAGCCCATCAGCTGCTCCACAATAACTGTGTGAGCTTGCAAGCCATGATGGATGCAAGGCAGCCCAGCCCTTGCTCTTTGCCAGTTAAGCTACTTCATATTTAATGCAATGACTTACCACAGCCACCTCACAGGGCCACATGCAAGCACAAGGCACCACAGACCAGCTGATGTGCTGTAAGCTTGCACCATATATCACAACTTGTTGCAGCAATAGACAGCTGCTGGGCATGAAGGGGATAAAGGCAGCAAGGCCAGCTCTGGGCTCAGGTTTCCATGCAGAACGTAGCCCATCAGAAGGTAGAGCACATTGTGGAATGAAACCGCCAGGTCAGGCTGAGCTCAGATGTGCTGTGGTATGGGGCAGGGGGGAGTTGATGTGAAAGGAAAGCAAATCTGATCCCCACAACCAGTGTCCAGCTCACTATGCAGTACTATGAACCATTAAAGTCCCTTTCCCTGCTCATGTCCTCACCTCCCTCCAGCTTTGCCTCCCCAGGTCCCTGTTACGACCTGCCATTGTCCCTCTGGGAGCCACGTGGGGACAGCAGTGCCTGAGAATTGTTGCTGTATGGTACAATTTTTTATTGCAAAGCTGAGAATCCCTCTTGGATTTCCCATTTGTTTCTGTGGGCATATTCCAGTTTAGTCATCCAGCTACCAGCCTTGGTGGAAGAACATTCCAACACATGGCAGATAAGGATACCCTTGCTGAGACATGTTCCCAATATCCCCAAATTAAACGACAGATGTGAAGAATTTAGATACAGTCCAAAGGACATGGAACCCCAAGTGCTGAGTCCGCTGTTCTTGGCCTTTCACAGTGACCTAAAGGAAAGCCAAATTTTTATGAGCGTGATTACTAAACCGAAATTGACTTCTTGGAGGTGTTGCCTTAGGCCCAGTTCTGACAGATTTTGGGCACAAACACTCCCTGACAGTGAAAAAGCCTTTTCAGGTGTCCCAAACCAGGCATCCCAAATCAGTGACCACTTTTGAAAATAAAAATGTAGGTCTGGGAATCCATTCCCACTAATTCTTGTTTATGTGAGTGCACAGCTACAATGGACTGCTTGTCTTACTGTGTAATGGCCAGACTCTGAGTAAGGATTTGCAGACTCAGGCTCCTAATCACAGTCAGTGGAATCCTAGTTCTAACGAAATCAAGGGAAATTTCCCTTTGACTTCAGCTAGGACGTGGGTTTCACCTTCTATGTTCCCACCTACAAAATGTGATTAACCAGGCTGCTTTCTTCACCAGAGTGTTGGGAGGCTGTAGTCATTAGTGGCTACAAAGCATGATTTTATTTCTCAGGGTGGAAGCTGCTGTTGAAATTTAAAACATCATTAATCCAGCTTTTTAAATCACATCGTTTCTTGAGCATTTTGCAAACAACCAAACAAAGTGCCTGAAGCTCCCCAAAATAAAATAACTTCACCTTTAGCACTTGAACTTGCAAGTACCATATGTCATCCTGGGAGTGCAAATTCTGCTTTTCATGAGCTGCAAAAACTCCCTCGGGGAGATCTGGGGACTGCCAAAAGTTCTTTGGGGGACTCTCTTTTGTACTGAAACTGGGGAAGTCTCAGCGGGCTTACCCAGCTGCTGGAAATTCTTCCACAGACACTGATGTGCAGCGCTGTTCCAAAACAAATATCTGCGAGTCCCACACTTCATCCATCTGTTTCACATTTCAAGGAGTTAGTGTTCCACACACAAGTGTGTTAGGAGACTGAGAGAGCAAGCTGGACCAACAAAGGCTCATTAAAGAAGGGGGAGTGAAGGGGGGGAAAGGGAAAGAGGAAAAAGAAAAAAGAAGGGAAGATAGAAAGCAAGCTATTTTCCAAATATTTTATACAGAGCCACTGGGCAGGGTTAGCATGGAGCTGACGAGGCCAGTGAGAAATCAAAGGATCTCTCCTCTAAAACCCCTCTGAAATATAAAATGTTAAGTTCCAGTTCAGAACAATACAGAGACCTCAAGCAGAAGCACATTAATGTCAGGGGACAGTGCAAGTCAAATTTATCCCTGATGTCAAATCAACTGTAGAGCAGCTATGCCAGGAATGAAGGAGGCTGCAGGTTCCTATCACTTGACCCGCTTTCTGTTACATTTAAAGTCATAAAAGATAGCTGGTGATGACCAATAAAAATTTAAAAAAAACATCAGGGGCATTTTTGTAGTTCCCTATGTCTGATCCAAACCCTTCAGACTTCTGGAAACCTAAGTGAACTGCTCCGCAGCTTTTGTTTTCTGTAATTGTCCCCCACACAGTGCACTGTGGGGACTGCTGAATGCATTTCATACATTTTTTGGCAGCAGCATTCTGTGTTGTGTTAAGGGTTCATTAATCTGCTTGCCACTAGGCCCCTGTGAAAAGAGGAAATTGTTTCACACTTGCTGAAAGACCTAGAAAAGAGTTTAGAGAGGAAGGAGAAACAGATTAAATGGGAAATACAAGCAATGGAGAGACAGGTTTGGGGCAGTGCTTTGTCGCGTCTCGGATCGTACAAAGGCTAACATGTGAACTCGGGGAATGTGACAGACTTTTGTTCAGGGAAACTGTGCTACTGTGTCATTAATTAGCCCAAGACAGGAGATTTGGCTGCAGCTCATCTCTGCTCAGAGTATGTGAGCTGAAACAATCAAGGCCCATTTCCAGGCTAGGATGGCAAAGGAAATGAAGGGGGCGTAAGAAAGATATTTGTAAAAGGAGCAGGGTTTCAGTAAACTGAAATCATGAATCAAAGAAACAATCATTTCAGAGGAGACAGGCCAATGGGATGGGGAGAAATGATTTTCCTGAGAAAGGCAGGGTGGCACTGGCCCATGCCATGTCTGCTGAGTGATGCGCAGCAGCCCGAATATGTTCACCCAGTTAACTCAGTCTGGACTTGCTGTGTGGTACCCAAGGCATTCCTGCAGCCGAGGCTTAGAATTAAAACACCATTAAGGCCTGGAGATACATTTCATCTCTCAATATGCTTTCTAAATCTTCATCTAAACTCCCTGGCACACAAAATGGTTGGAAAGAGCATGGAGAACTCAGGTTTCACACTGCTGTAGGTGTGTGGATGGCTGGAAGGAAAGACCAGGGGAAATGCCCTCCCAGCCTGACTTGATCCTTGTGGTTACCTATGGAAAGCAGCAAGTCCTCTGCACAGAGGAAAGCAAGACCAAGAGCTGTTATCACCGCTTTTCACAGCAAACAGGTCTTGAGGAATAGTCCTCTGGGTCCCACAGATTTGGATGCCTTTGGCAAAACTAGTCATATACATAAGGGTTTCAGGATCAGGGCCAATTCTGTGCTGAAGCAGTGGGGATCCGACATGCAGTAAGGATGACATATTGTGTCAACAATGCAAAAAAATAAACAAACAACTGTGGTTTAAGTTTACAGGCCTATGAAGCATCCCCCTAAATATGAGTGGAAATTCTGATAACCAGTTTCAGCATTGTCTCACACAAAAATGTGCTAACCAGGATGGGATTTAGTTTTTCTTAGTGATTATGAACTGGTTAGGCAAAGCAAAATTTGAAAATAATATAGATTGGGACAATCTACTTTATCTGAACCATAAAAAAAAAAAAAATACGAAACTTGGAGCTGCTGAATAAATTCTTATTGTGAACCATCCCTAAAAAAGAGCTTCTTCCTTTGCTCCTCATGAGCTTTAATAGAAGTTAACTGTTTGCCCTGGCCAGATGGCAATAAATTTTGCAACCTGAAGTTCGACGTGTTTTAACATTTTTGGCTGGTTGTGAGTACAATCACCCATAGCTCAGCTTCTCAGAAACAAGATCAGACGTTGTTGACTAAGAGGTACCAGCCTTTAAAATTTCACCTTGTTCTTACATTACAAGGTAGTTTGGTTGGTACCTCTGCAGAAGGAAAGGATGCGTCCTTCGAAGCTCTAATAAAACTTTCTGCCTTGTCTTTTTCATTCCCCAGTGCCTTGCCTGTTTGACAGTGTTTGATTTGTGCATGAAGGTAAAGGAACATGAGGTGGGCAGATGTACTTGAGCATTGACGTTAAGTGTAGCATTTGGCAAGTCACATTGCTCATCCCAGGAGTGGCCCTTCTCTTTTTTTTTTTTTTCTTTCCCATTGGTGTTTCATGGAAATTTGCAACAGGCCAAATGAACAGGAATAACCCATGACATTATGCCTCCCACCACTGAGTCACTGCTGGTAGAACTGGGATGGAGCCGTGTGCTCCTGTACCACAAAGGGACCTATAGTTTCTCAGATACTTGATTGACTGCTAAATGAATGGCAAGCACTTCGTTTTCTGTAGCGTGTCATGATTAATTCATCTCTCTCTCATACCCCCACTGTACATGTTGTAGTGGGCTTCATTCATGAACTGAAAAAGACCTGAGTAATGCTCCCCTACTCACAATTTTGTTTCTCCATAGAAGGTCACAAAATATACCATGGCTGCAGGTGGTCTTATGTAAACAAAGCAATCTGGCCATAGTTCAAGGCTCAGCAATATAATATTGTCAAGTGATCATTTTGTTGAAATAGTTGGATGCTTATAAAACATCTGTGAATGCTAAATTTAAAATACAAATAAAGCCCAAAGTTGGAAACTCCTCAGACTTCTGGTGAAAGCATTGTTTTGTAGAACACAGCTCCTCTTGTCCCATGTAAATCTAATGCTGAATGTGGACAAACAGCTTAGTTCCTGATTGTGCCAAGAAAATGGGCTTTGCATGGGTGCAGAGCTCTTTTATTCCTGCAGGATCATAGCCCATTTTCTGATGGGAGAGCAATAAAAATCAGTTTGGGAACGAAGAGGAGAAGGCTCAGGGTGATATTCTTGCAGATTGTGAAACTTAAATTAAACAGAAGAATGAAATCATCTTTCTGTTACTGATTTAGCACTTGGCTGAGACATTAGACCCTGTCCTGAGAAAAGTCCATAAATGGTATCACCCCAGGAGAGAAACGGTGAAGGCACTGAGTCATGGGGATGCTCATCTGAGACAGAGGTCCCTGCTGACTTTCTGATGGCCCACAAAGGGACAGTCTCTGACTGCTGAAGCAGAGGAAGATGAAGATACCACCTCAGTCTGTCCCATTCTCATCTGTTTAACTGTGTGATGAAAAGCAAAGGGACAGAGCCAAAGCTCCCTCAGCTCAGCATCTACCTGCTCCAGACAAATTGAGGGCTTGCAGCAGCATGGCATCTGCTGAAGGAGCAGTGGGAACTGAGGGAGGGAAAAGTCAGGAGCTGGGTGATTTAGTAGGGTACAAGATCTTCCAGAAGAAAGGGCTGAAAAAGGGCAGCTGCCACCTCACCTTACCCCAGAGATGAAGGATAATATGGTTAAAGCCTCCTACTAGGTAGCCAGTAGGAGCCCTTAGGTTTTGTTTTAGCACTTAACAAATCTGAACCAGGGGAGGAAAAAAGAAGGGAATGGGGAAAAGATTTTATACGTATTTTTCCATGTTTGTTTTTCAACTCTGATGACTTTTCAATTAACACCCTCACTCACATTTCCCAGGCAAGGCTTACTTCTGTATGCCAGGGTTTAGAGGACCAAGCGGTGTTGCTGCTCTCAGAATATCCCCAGCAATCTATACTGCTGAGGAGACACCGTGCTTTGTAACAGCAGGTGGTGTTGCAGGTTAGGAGAGAGCTACAGAGCAGAGTTTTGCTCAGCTCTTGACTGCACAATGCCTGGCTCCAAACACTGCTGTCAGTCTCCGAGGCCCCGTCTGAGCCACAGCTTGAGCAGCGCTCGCTCTCGCAGCTGTGCTGCGTTCAGAACTGTCGGCAGAGCTTTCCTGGTGTGGTTTTGCTATCCAGCTTTGCAGCCTGGGATTTCTCTAACAATTGTGTGAGCCGAAACCACGCTCTTGACTGTCCCTCTGGGTAATATGTCACTTAATTGGTTAATACGCTTATAATATCGCTTAAAGTCATAGCGGGTGTGGACACAAATGGCTTTGAAAAACAGCTTCAAATGCAATTATAAGCCTTATTAGCTTTTGAAGGAAAGAGATAAAAAATCCCCCCTTCTATGCCTGGCACAAGTGGGAATGATCCTGTAGATAGGACAAGAAAGGCCTTTGGCATTTTTACCATGGCACCAGGTCGTTGTTTCAAGCAGTGTGTAACAAGCACTTTCTCCTCTGGGCAGCCCTCAGCAAGGTTAGGTGATGTGATGCCAGGTTTCCCACACACTCTGCTGCTGGAAACACCTCTTCCCTGTGGCTCCTGTGAGGGTCAGCCGTGGGCTGTGGAAAGTGGGCAGTATCTTGAGGGCAGCAGCGCCCTGGGAGTGCTGAGATGGCCATTGCTGTGATGCTGAGCCCTCCCGCAGCCTGGGCAGTGCAAAATATTTTATCTGCTGTTTTCATGGGCATCTCCCCCAGTTCCCATTGGGTGTCCCTGAGGAGCAGTGCTGCTGCCCACAGGCACAGGCAGGACCTGAGCAGCACACCTGCAGCCAGTACGTCACTCCTACTCTCAAACAGGGCATCCCACAAGGCACAAGTCTCCTATGACAGCCTTCATAAATGGATAAATAACCAAATTCTCCATTCCCAGTTACCAAAAAAATGATGAGGGCTTACCTGAATTTTCTAGAAGTGTAAATGTCCCTCAAGTATTAAGCAAATATTGCTTCCCAGCAGCCTACAGACTCTGCTGCCCTGCAGATGCATACAATTCACTTCTTGCATGAGGAAAACATACACATTAATGGTATATTCAGACTGTAACAAAGCAGTTAATTCATTTGCTAATACATCTTTTCTGCTTTAGAGCCTATCAAGTAATGAACATTTAATGACCTATTCATTTTCCTAAGAACTGCTGCATGGCACGGTGGAATCAATACAAAAGATGACCATTTTCACGCATCAGATAATCTTATCTACAAGGTTAAGATAATATTATGTTAATGTTTCCTACACTATCTTGCATGCTTTTGACTCCTTTGAAAGGTATTCATTTGGTTTTAGCAGCTTTTGCAAGCATTTTTGCTTCCTGGGTGATTTCCGTTTCATTTTAACTTTACAATTATTCTCTGCACTCAGTTCCAGCAAACAGTAGTGAAAAAACAAATAAATAATTTTTTTTAAAAAGAACAAAAACAACAGTGCAGGAAAATGCTGTATTTGATCTGCTTTAACCTCCAGTTTACTTTGTAAAGAAGAACCAGAGCATACAGTAAAGAAAGGCCAAGCTGCAGCTGAAGTATGGCTCTCGAACTGGCTTCCGAGTGCTTACTATGGAGAATAATTGAACCTAAGTTAAAAACAAACAAAAACAAAATAAAAACCCTTCAGATTAATATCCCTCTCAGCCTTCAGTTTGTTCAAAGTTAGGTCTGGAGGGCATGGAGGCGATGCCATCCACATGTGGATCCTCTCATGGCAAGGAACATATCCCCCTTGGAAAACTCAACCTCCAGCTCCCCCTGTGCCATCAGCAGTCAGAGGTGCACTCTGGGCTTGGGGTGGCATCCCAGGGTGTGCTCTGCTGCAAGGCTGTCCCAACACATGGCCACAGGGAAGGGTGCTGGGCCAGCATGTGTCTGGTACATTGAGCAAGGCTGCAAAACCTCCCTGGCAGCAGTGACAACTGTACTCAGAGGCGGCACATGGTGTGCCCCACGCTGGAATTCCAAGGTGCGACCAGAGCCCTCACGTGCATTCATAGTAGCTACATAATATGCACATTTATGAATCCCTGAATACTCATTTGCCTCTCTAAACACAGCCATGAGTCTAGTTATGGTCTATTGGGTCAAAACACGTTTTTTAAAAGTCCCTAAGCACTGATTTTATCAGTATGCCTCAACAGTGCCAACAAACATGCCTCTAATGCACTGGATAAATACATTAAAATGCATTAAAACATCTCTGAACAGCATTGTAAGGAAGCTGCACATGAGGCTGTGTGCAATAGCCAGGCTCCACGCAGCCCCAAGCCCTGCTGTTGACTGTGGAAACAAATGGTGTTTACCCCATGGCCACCTCCACGATCCCTGGGCTCTGGACGAAACCAAGCCCAGACAGAGCTCCAGCCCTGCTACCAAAGCACAGGGCCGAGTTAAACCACTTCCACCTCAATGTGTCTTTCTTTGTTTAGTGGCTTCTTCCTGCAAGTAGCACCCAGGTTTGGGAACACAGACACGCATGCAGGTAGGGTCTGAAGGAGGGGACCTGGCACTTCCACGGGCTGCTGGCTGTGTGCTCCTCCAGGCAGCTCCCCTCTGCTCTATGCAGCCCTTTCATACAGCGACCCAGGAGAAAGAAATACTTGTAAAAACTGGAAAATGAGCTGGCAAAGCCAAAGAAACCTGGCAAACGAGCTGCTCAGTTCGGTGTTTTTTGTACTGACACAGCCTGTTTCTCAATTCTGTTCTTTTGGAGTGTGTGTTGCCTACTATCTCTGACCAGGTCTTTAAATGCTACTCCTCTAAAACAAATAAACAATTTATTATGAAATGAATGCTGATACTATGTTTTTCAAGCTAAATTCCACATCAAGGTGTCACAGTTTGCTGGCTTTGAATACATGAACACATTCCCACCGCTAGCCAGTGCCGCCAACTCTCCAGATTTCTACTAGGTCCTAGGTGTGCTTCTTTTGTCCCTGAAAGCCTGCAACCTGCTGAGCTCAGCTTTTGGTCTGACTATGCCTTCAGTCTCTGGGATGATACTGAAAACCCTGAAAATAAAGGTTGATCCAGTCCTGCAGCTCCAAAAGCAATGGATAAACATAAAGAACAGCAGATGTTGCTGTTTCATGAGAAGGAGAAAAACTTGCATGCCATCAAGGAGACACAGATATTACAGAAACAATGGAAGGAAAAATTAGTTTGTCATTTTGTCATGAAAGTTATTTTTCTTTCTTTAATTGTAAAACACACCGAATTTTTTTTTACATGAAGACTGCGGTTACATTTCAGGGTCTTGCTGTAGTGCTTAAGAGGAATAGGCTGGAATAGTACTATTGCCTATAGGTAAAATAAATAAGTAATTTTTTAAAAAATATATTTTTGCTTTGTTTTAACTTTGTACAATATCAATATTTTTACTCTGCCGAGAATCAAGTAATTCTGTAAGTATGAGGACTTCTATATGCAGGCAGCCCCAGCAGGACAGAAGATGCAATCAGATGGGCATCTCTGGAGATCCTTCATAGCATAAAGGGTTTTATCCTGTCTGAGCACAAATACCACTCTCAGATTCAGAGAGGAGCAGAGAGGAGGGGA